>WKFP01014201.1:729653-806295 GCA_011057875.1 Pterocles orientalis | reverse complement strand
AAAAAAAAAAAAAAAAAAAAAAAAAAAAAGGATTATGAGTTTTCACTTTAGCTATATGTTGCCCGAGAAAAGTCCACTGCAGAAGGTGGAGATTTTGAAGACATGAGCTTTGGGTTTTAGGTTATACATATGCTTTATATATGTGTATTGTCAGGGTAAACAACCCTGGTGGTGAAACAACCCTGCAGGTGTGACCACCACAGCGGTGCAAACACCTGAGGGGTGCAAAAAGCCTGGTGGTGCCACCACCCCAGGTGTGCCACCACCCCACCAGTGCGACAAGTCAGTGCAGCCATTCTGGCAGTGTGACCATGCCAGGCGGTTCAGCAAGTCTGCCAGCGTGACTGCCCCAGCCACGTGACAAGACCAGTGGTGCGACAATCAGGGTTGCAACCATTCCAGCAGTGTGAAAATCACAGCAGTGTCACAAGCCCAGCTGTATGACCACGCTGGTGGGCTAACTGCCACAGGGGTATGACGTCCTTGGTGGGCTAACAACCCCAGCAGGGTGACACGCCCTGCAGGGCAACATCTCTGTTAATCTTTGAGGCAAGCACAGGCCATTACATGCATACCTGCTGTTTTTCACAATTATTCTATGCCCAGATTTATGTACTGCACCTTATCTCACTTCTCTAGTTTTGTTTTCACATAAGTAAAATTCAAGTGGGTATTTACTGGACATTCTGGTGTGCTCTATGATATAAACAGGCATATCTGTAATTTAAAGACTCACCATAGAGCATTCCAGCAAGTAGTCAAGGCACAAAATCAGCTCTTACTTCTCTGCTCTTAAAAAGGGATATTGTTATTTTTACCTCAAAACAGTATTTTGAGGCAAATCTCATCATGCAGTGTGAGTTGCTTTAGCTAATACCATACCAAGTATCCGCTATTAACAGGTAACTTTGGTAATGGTGCAAGCACAGTTACTGCAATATGAGAAAACAGAAGACGGTCTGAAATACAGAGGAACAACATCATGTCTGCCGTTTTGTTTGTATCGCATTCTCACTATTTTACGACCATCTACACCTTCCAGAACATTTTAAAAGCAGTAAGATTGCCATGAATTTTTAGCATTCTGAAAGGTTTGCAGAGGTTCCCTGAATCACTGTCTTTAAAATAAAAGGCTATGTAAGTATTAAGCTATATTAGTTTTCCTTTTATAAAATGCAATATTATCTTTCGAGTAGCTGCTTTTTACTCTGTAAAGGAGTTAAGCCATGTGTGTAGAAGTACACAACTAGCTGATGCCTACTAAAATCATCTGTTCTTCACTGCCACCTGAATTACCAACAAATCAGAATTTTCAGTTGTGGCAAATCTATCATTACAACATTGCTTCTACTGCTGGAACACTTACTAATTGAGATACTGCCTTAGAATTTGACCTTTATTAATAAAGCAAACAAAAGCCAATGAAAATAACAGTGACATGATAGGTCACCAAGTACAAAAGTTCACAGCAAGTTAAAACCAGAACCACGAGCATCAAAATACCAAAAAAAGAAGTAGAAAATGGTTTCTAAACATTAAAACTGTAGTTTTTCATACTGGAGCTACACATTTAGAAGATCTGTCATATTATATTCTTTTGCTTCTATTTATAAAAAAAGTGTATTCCAATTTAATTTAAGAAACTCTTCCACACCTATTAGCAGGTGTTACAGCAGCCAGCTGGAATCCATATAATTTTCATTTTCTTTTTCTGCATCTGTCTTTTATGCTTCAGTATTTTCCTTTTTATGCTTTTTAAATGTTATATCTTATAATTTGAGAACTTTTTTTTTAGTTTATACATTATATTCAACATAATTGTTCACAGACCAGGCAAAATTTGCACGTACCTGAAACTACTGCATCTGCTTTTCTACGTGCAAAGAAATTATTATTTTTCAAGCAACAATTTTACACAACACTAATACTGTCCAGTGGCCAGTTACTTATAAGGTTGCTTCTGCTAATATACATTTTGCTGAAGAGTGACTTGAACAGCTATTTTAACTGCAATGATTTCTACTTAATAAAATTCAATAGCAGCAAACACAATTCAAGAGCTTAGAGATGAGCACATGGTGAAGACATGAGACCCTCTGTAGATATGAGAAAAAGAAATGAGCTGCTCCTATAGCCAGGTCCAAGCAAGACAACTTGCTAATAGATACATCACTCCCATTCTCCACTGACAGCTGGTAACACACACCATCATTCCTGAAGTCACGGAGTAAGTGATCCTGATGCACAATGAGTAAAATAGCTGCTGCAACTTTGGCTGTAGAGTGTGAAATGGATATTCCAGGTTACAGAGAGGCTGCCCTAGGGCAGCAATCATCACCACGGCACTTCCAGAGGTGTGTCACACACATGCACACTAATACCAGAGAGAGAGACATAACAACATCTCAACAGTTAAGTCCCTTAGAGACCAATGATGTTAATTTTACAACCTCATCCTTCTAATTCAAGGATGACAGAATATTTAGTAATTAAAACTACATCAAACATTACAAGAGAGGAAAAAGAGCCCAAAAAAGTTACCCAGAACTGAGAAGTCTGTAGCAGGTTTGCTATATATGAAAATGAACTCAGAGATCCTGAAAGCTTAAGGTAGAACTGAAAAACAAAAAAATAAAAAAAAAACAGGGAACTCAAATAGTTTCTCTAGAGCTACAGTAAACCCAGACCATAGCAGACCATGCAGAACCAGGCAGACAGGCCCTCCAGGCTTTCTCTATGTTGCAAATACTGCCTTGAAGAATATGTGCTTCTTCAGCATTTCTGATGCAGCTAATCCCAATATCCTAGGCTTTTTTTTTTTTTTACCTAGCATGGAGATTAAGCAACTAGAATCCAGTTGTAAAACAAACAAGCACTGTGCAGTATTACTTTCACTCATAACCTTTTGCTTTGAATTCTATAACTCGAATCTTAACCTTAAACCCTACTGGGTAAACTATTTTCTTACTTTTACTATGAGCCTTGGATTTTGCAGACAGATGAAATCAGCAACAATGGACACGTTACATTTCAATAGAGGAAGAAAGCTCAAGGAAGATGTGCTGGCACTCTAAGCGAGATATATATATATATATATATACACACACGTCCTGCAAAGTGCTTTAAGCCAAGTTGCACATAGGCACGATGGATGCTAATGCTGCTAATATGATGAGGAATTGCAAACAACACATCTCTACAAAAAATCTGCAGATGCCTATCTCCAGAACATTACAGGCCCCTTGCTCAAGACTCATCACCATGACTAAAACATTAAATCTTTGGGGAGGACAGGCAGCAATGGACAGGAACAAAATAACAAGTGACATCCCTGTTACAAATGCTCTCCAAAGTGAAGTCCTGGTCAGCAGAACTATGGGCTCCATATGTTCTCTCAACTTTTTAGTTTTTTTTACCAAAACAACAGGATTCTGTTTCTTGTTGTTTGAAATCTGGAAATTATTGATTACCCTTAAAAAGGATACCATAGAATATAAACACAGCATTTAAGAAAGTTTTATTGATTCGTTCTTCTCACTAGTAATTATGTGCTGCAAGATGTACGTGGCAATAAAATACTTAGTTTTTCTTCCGATCCACCAATTTAAAAACTGAGGGTGGGAAGCAGAGCTCCTTGATTTCATTGCAAATTAGCACGGCTCAACAATGCAAAAAATCATTTCCTCTGGAGGCAGAGATATAATGCCGGGAAGGTATATGAGTCATATAATCTGCTTCCTCATTTTATTGCAGGACTGACTACTACTACTTTTTCTGAAAGATCTCTATCAATTCTTGAACATCTCTACAACCTTTGTCAGGGAAGCAAAAAGTCTTGTAAGTGGAAAGAACTACCCTACTATCAACCTGAATACAGAGACATGGTGGTCGAATTAGTCAAATTAGCATCCTTTCAAACCTGTGGGAAGAACTGATCACGCTCAATTTAAACAACTAAACGTTTGAAGAACTCAGCAGGACGTGTAAATTAGAACTATTGTATGTCCTGCTTTCGTGAATCACTGAGCCACTTCTGCCACAACAAGCACACAAGGCTGCTTCTTATCAGCTTGAACTTTTTTCCCCTCAAGGTGTTTAAACTGTTTCTCAGTTTGCTTTGGAACCTTTCTTGTTGGCGAAGTGCAGCTTACAAGCCTATAACTCCCCACGGCCTCTCTTCCTTTCTAAGGTAGATAATTTATCTTTTCCCGTCTTCACTCTTCGGAACCTCTTTTGTCCTGTAATACCCGAGATAATTGCTAACGGCCCAGACACTATTTCAGTTACATGTTTACATACAAGAGAAGAATGTCGTCAGGCCGTGGCCTATGTAAAACCTAACTTACATAACACTTAACTTCATCTCTATTTTGCTTGGGAAAAACCCTTTTCAAAAAGCCCTCTGTTGTGAAACAGAACACATCTGCCTCTCCAATGGCAATGAACGCACTGCAAAAGAGGGCAGTGGAAATCCAGTAACTTGATTTATATCCTGCCATCTGTGTATACTGTTTGATTTCAGAGTTTTGGATGGCTTTGATACAGTATTGATTCATGATAATATACTGCTTATTCACTTGACAGCATGAAAGCAGATCTTGTCTCTGTGAGCCCTACTGAAGACCAGCCACTGGTTTATGGGGATTTTTTGTGTCTTTTTCTCCCTGTAGTACTTGCTGCAGAAAGTATGAGGCAGCTTAAAGGCATAGCAACTCTTCGCATATTCTGCTCATGTGGGGAAGCTGGGACAAGTCTTTTTGCAGGACAGGCAGCAATTACTTAGAAATAAGGAGAATATCTGACTACAGGCAACATTATCTCCAAGTGTGAATAACTCATGTAAACATAAAGCTTTGATATTTTCCCAGTCACTTGTTTTGAATTATTAACTGCTTGTATAAGGATGGTTAAAATGGTGGGGTTTTTTTCATTTGTATGGCTTTTTGTGTATACAATTCTTAAGGCTTCCTAGTTTTCAGTCCCTTGGAATAAAATGCTTTAAAGATTTCATTTCAGTCTTGCTTTCTCCTTTCTTTTCCTCTAACTGAAGGAATCACCAGCACAGAAAATAAACAATGTCGTTTAGATTTTTTCCAAGATTTTCTCTGTTCCAGCCTAATTTTTTTTTTTGAGGGGGGGATAGGGGGGCACCGATCTTTAAGGACATGTTTTGTCTCCATAGTTTCTCAATAAATATTTCAAAATTTACAGCAGAACTATTAGGAGGTTTTGTTCACGTGAATTGCTAATGTTTGACTGTTGTCTTTCAAGACTTTCCAAAGCAACCTAAACTGGCCTTGGGGTGTAGTACAATTAAAGTAATGGTGAGACTGAGAAAGAATTGTATTTAGGGGAAATATGAAAACAACATCAGAGCTTTAACCAAATCTCTTTAGGGCAGCATGCCTTAACTCACAGCCATTGAGCAAGCACAGACGTAGCAAAGCAAATTGCTACAGACAAGAAAATTTGCAAACTGAAGTTCAAGAAGCTTTGCATATATGGATGACAGGCTATAAAGGGAAAACCAATTTAAGCAGGCATCGTTGCAATGGTATCTTTCTGCCTTTCTGAGAAGTAGAACAGACTGTCATAAAGGAAGAAGGGTGGCAGAGAGAGCAGCCTACACAGTCTCTAACGTGAAGAACACAAATCTTTATGTGAATTCAAGCCTTTGACTCTTTATTCCTCACACACTAGACCATCTGGAAGGAACAGAATAAATAACCAACAGGGAAAGCTTAATAATGGGTTTCAAAATGTCATCATGATTCAGATAAGAAAATACTAACTTTATTGCTATCTGGAATATGTATGTTCACTCTAGGGTTGTTTTATCATTCAAACAACCATGAACGTACAGAAACAAAGCAGGTCTACAGACATTTGCAGTCAAAGAAAAGGGTGATTCCTTAATATTAATGCATTAACCTATGCTAGGTAACATAATGGTCCATAATCACATATGAAAGAGTATTTAGCAGAGGCACAAGGAAAAGGGCAGAATGTAACTGAGAGAACCTGAAAAGAGGAGAAAATTCTTTGCTGGCAGAAATTGGCACTATACCTGGTGTATCAGCGAAGCAGAATCAATCTATAGAGAATTTGATCTTGAATAACCTAACTTTAACTCTGCTAAAAAGCCTATGGGGCTTAACAGCCTTCTACATATTTTTTTCACAAATGAAAAATATCAGAAATCTGGAATAAACAGAGCGAACTATGTCAGTACAGTCAAAATATCACAAAAATCTCCAAAATAAATTTTAAAGGTACCACATTATCAGTTTCAACACAACCTTAGCTTTAGGTGACATTTGGGAGTTCTGAATTACATGGCAAAGAGTACAAAATCCAATGACAGTTTTGAAACATTTCAGTTTTGAGAAACTGAATAAAAAGTCACTTCTGAAAAGATTATTTCACTTCAAAAGGAAAAAAAACCCTAACTTTCATCCACTGATTTACAATCCATTCGTTCCTTACTTCCTAAAAAAACACAATCCAAACAAAATTCCCTGATCACACCATCTTTTAATTGCCCTTCAGAATGCAGTCTATCTCCCTTTTAACTTCTCCCTTCAATATGTTTTTTCAGGTGACTGGAATGTTTAACAAATCTTCATTTACTTTCCACAAATGAACAACAAAATGTAGGTCTGCAAGGCACAATTACTATAGTATTATTCTCTGCTTGTGCAAATTAATAGTAACACAATAAATGACAGTAAAAATCACTAGAGTACAGTTAATTATTGAAAGTAAAAAAATATTTCCTTACTGAAAATTTTAATGAGTAGAATTCTACAGTCTGTGACATGATTGAGATCAGACTGGCCTTAAAATCCATTACATCAGTCATCACTAAAATTTTGTTCCATACTGCTGCTCGTTACATGCTAGTAGCCCTCTCAAGGAGGCCTTGAATTCATACATTGAGTGCTGCAGACTACACTCACAACCTAGTGAGTCCTCCCCTCCAAGGAAGAGCTACTGCCTTACAGAGCCCCGCTGTGCTACTTAGAGCACAAATACATGAACAAGGGTGGCACGGATCTACTACCTCATAAAAGGAAGCAAAACTGAGACAATACAGCCATCTGAAACGCACCTGTACAGAGACAACTACACACAGAACAGCCAGGTTTTAAAAAACTAATTTAAAACAGAACTCCTAATTCTAAAATCTGATGTGCAAATTATTTATCTCCATCCTCAAATTAATGATTTATAAGCTCATTAATTAGCTTAAGATTTTTACAGTCCTTGACACCCATGGCAAACAAACATTCTCATAATACACATACAGGATATCTTATCTGAATGTAGTTCAGCCAGATCTTACCTTCAATTTTTTAATAAAAAAAATTCCATCTAGTATTCTGTATCTCTAAAACATTCTAACTTTACCACACCTTATACTTAAATTGAGATTTACTCTTGATCAAATATTAACACTGTGGCATCAGTAAATAAAAGGCCATCACAACACCTCTATTAACTTCTACCCAGAATTATTTTTACATTAAAAACCATGTCCTTCCAATGATTATGCCAACGGACCTTATATTAATTCACAAAAACAGACATATTTTTCTCCACCTTCACATGGGTCATAGTAGCATGTGACAACAGTTATCAAATCCCTGTCAAAACATTAAGTTCTCGCTTCAGATAAGGAATGTCAGAAAAATACATGTAACTTCTGTCTAAGCTACTCCAGAGAAGAAATGCATATTGTGAAGACCAGGGATGTGTTCGTCTCTATACTTGACAGGTGAGTCCGGTTTAGTAATTAGAGAAAACAGTCAAACTGAACAACAGCATAAGAAGCCACCTGGGTGACTTGACCAGGATCATATTCAACAATGTAACATGAAAAATCAATTCTGGTTCTACACATTCTGCTTCCAGTGGCACTGCACTGGACCACATCAACATTCCCTTTTCACCACCTTGTTTTAAATACAGGTCTCTTATATAAGCTCTTATCTGGAATTATAGCACAATTTTTGTCCACAACTGCATACATTTTGCTTATAGAAACAAAAAACAAGGTTTCGTGGTTTAAACAGATTTTTCCATTTGAAACAGGCTTTCAAATGGAAAATTTTTTATTCTGGCAAAAACAAAATGTTGGTTATCAGGTATGAAATCTTGAGGCCTGGTAGGATTATTGAGCACATAAATAATATCAAATAGAAAAAATCCTGTATTAAAAGCCTAAATTCACTCTAATATACTGAAGAACATAGAATTATAATAAGGAAACTTTAACTAGGTGCCATAAGGTTTTTACAGAAACTAAGTGCTACAAGTAAATCAAAATCTCAAGATTTGTGAACAGATAATCAAATGTAATTCAAATGATGAATGACCTTACAAAACTGAATAAGCAGACAAAAAGGTGATAAACATCAGCTTCCACAGCGAAAAATAAACTGAGCCATACCTCTGCAATGCCGACCTCAGAACTAGCTGTTACAGTTCGGGAGAGATTTTTTGAATCACTTTTTAGAGTTCTTGGAAATCATCAGCTCAGTGTTCAGCATCTGTCAAAAGAAGCCAATGACACATTACACATCAACATGATGGGTATTGAAAGAAATGCAAAAATTGTCATTATTTTACCACAGAAAAACTTGGGGAACCCACATTATGAACACCGCACATAGTTCCAGTCTTTGCATCTCTGGAAGCCTATGCTGGAATTAGAGGAGGAGATCAAAGGCACGGGGCAGCTACCGTACAAGGCTAATACAGCTAGGGCTCCTATGTTTGGAACAACAATGCTGATCAATGTTTACAAAATCATGAAGAGGCAATTTACGTACAGCTGGTGCTCACATACAAGATCTAGTGGGTTCTTGATAAAAGTAGTAGAGGATCAGATGAAAAGAAATACATAGCACGCAATAGATTTTGCAGACACAAAAGCACATGGGGGCAGACACCATCAGCAGGTTGGCATGTGAATTAGATTATTGGACAACAGGTATACAGAAAGAATTAATCAGTGTCAGTCCCTCAAATATCCCTAACACAACAGCTTTCAACACTGGCAGAGTGTGAGGGCAACAGAGTCCCTGTGTTACTTCTGGACAAAGAATACAGTGCAAGATGGATGAGTGGTCTGGCTAAGTAAGGCATTCTCAATATGTCTATGTTAAACAAAAGAAAAGTCTAAGCATAATAGGGACTGGTACAGTTTCTAAAAAAAAAAGTACAAAAGGCTCAGCACTTTTAGAAGGTACCTTTTTGGCCTTAGAGAAGAACTAAGAAATAGAACAGAAATCAAAACCTTTTGTGCAAGTTGCAGCAATGCCATTAAAATAATGAAACGTCTTGGATTTCTTCCAGTAAGCTACAGATCAAAAATTAAATGGGAAGACACTAGTCTCAGAAAGTCTGATTTTCTTTAAGTTTCTGCATGACTAGAGCAATCTAGGGACTGACTGTGGTCTGGAAAGATATTTCTACCTGCTCTACTTCCCTCTTGAACAACTTTGGGAGAAGCACTTTAAAGTTGTGCTAAGAAGTTATCATGGTATGAACCCTGGCTAATAGATCTTGCCTATCACTAATTAGAAAAGCTGTTAACAGGAATTTGTCTTAAACTCTAACCAAAATTAGGCACTTTGCTACTGTCTTGAATTTAGGATTCACAGCAATGAACCCTCTACTAAAAATAGACATTGAAAGAATGATTGCATATTGGAAGTATAACACTTTAAAAATACTTCTGAAAGCAAAACATTCATTTCCCCTCAGGCTAATGGTTATAGTATTCATCCAGAAAGCAGGAGAAATGTACTCAGTTTCCTTTACAGCCTTAGGGAAGAGTTTTAGCACATACTTGATATACGCATACCTTCTTTCTAAGCAAGATTTTTAAAGATGATTGCACAAGCCATAGGCGACACGGTGTTTGAGGAAGGGGGCTGCAGGGGAGAGGCCAGGGGCTGCCCCATGCTGCACGCAGCTGGTTCCAGACGACTCCTCACGAGACACAGCCCAGGGCACAGCTGAGCCCCATCAGCCAAGCTGGTGGTGTCCCTGGTTAAGAAAGGGGAAAAAAAAGAGTGAAAAAAAATGAAGAGGGAACAAAAACAGGGAGAAACAGCAGTGAGAACACCAAGGTGAACGGGAGGAGGAATTGTTTGAAGGCAAAGCAGGCAATCCCCCACGCCTGTGCCACAAAGCGCCCACGCTGGGGCAGCCATATCCCCCAAGAGACTGCAGCACGTGGATCAGCCCGCACCAGAACACTTCTCACTACTTTACTCAATAAATATTAAATATTTCTTCTAATTGTCAATGAATTAACTCCCCCGGGGTGAGTCTCGTTTGCCAGCTGTCCCGTCCCACTCGGTGGGTGAGGAGGTGGTATTTTGGGGTATTTTCACAGTAATACCGAAAACAACACTTTCCTTGAGAGGTGCACTTAAACAAGAATTTTGTTAAAAACATGTAAAATGTACTAGAATTACAAAAGACAAATGACTTAGCAAAGAAAACTGATAGCGCTATCACAACCTATTAACAACACTAGAACTTCCAACGATGTATCAAGCACCAGCAATATCAAACCTCACAACAACCTCACAAGTACTTATCACTATTACAGACCCACAGCCGCTTATCAATCTAAAACTTGTCATCACTTACCGGTGCTAAAACGGGCAATCACTTCTCCCAGTGAGGCTGCCCAGGGAAACCTGCTGAACAAGCCCCAAAAGCAGCTGGAATCACCTTTGAATACTCTAACTCGTAACGGTGTTACCCTGATGTGCCAGAAAAGGTAGTTAAGAGACAGAGAAAAACTCTAAAAGAAGGGAAACGAGAAAAAGAGGAGAGAAAAAAAGTTCTGGAATGCTAGCACCACCTTTGGATCCAGCAATGGTGCCTGCTGGAATCTGTGACCTTCACATGGCGGCTGCACGCTTAAAATGGGGCTTTTTCTCCTTTTATACCTTGGGAGGTAGGGAGGGGGGATGTCTCTGCCCCCAAAGGCGGGGTTTGCAGGACATCAAGGGACATCTGCCCCCCTCCGCAGGCCCTGCCTGTCCGTCTCCGGCGTTGGCGAGGCGGGTGTTAGTGACATTCATCTGCTCCACCCCGTAACCGGTTAACACACTTGTGACAGTACTTGATACGTGACCTCCCTTGTGTTTCTTTGAAACCACAGGTGTGCCCACTTTTGTGTCCCCGATTTCCCCCCACCCCTATCCCACCTGAGAGGGAAAGGGAGCAAGCAGGAAAGTGCACACATAGTTGCTAGCCAGGGCTAACCTGTTATGTATTATTATATCCTTCTTATAGACATATTGGAAACACTCCGAAGAACAGCAAGATACAGTTTGTCTTCCAAATGTAGAAGAGTAAGATCAGCATAATGATAACCTGACTTCCTTTCACACAGGAGGTAGCTGTTGATTGCCTTGTCAGATGGGATTTGAACGAGTAGACAGCACAAAAATTCTGCAAGAACAAATTAATAAACCAGAAAATAAAACCAGTTATGTATTATAGAATACTTCTATCTCCTAGGTGATTTCATTGTTTGAAACCTACAAATTTCCATGAAGCGTGGATTCCACAGATGTATTCAACTCTGTTTCAGAGCAGACCAAAACACTGTCTTGAGTGACTTGAAGTCCATCGTAGTAAATAATTTCTGTTATTGTTGTGGAGAAAGTTATACATATTCTTACAAGGTCTCATATTAATACCCTAAAATAGAAAGTTGTTTACAATCTTCTGAACAACAAGTGAGTTTGATTATATTCTTTCTTAGACAAAACAAATAACACAGAGCAGAAGTAAGCCTTTAAACAAACTGAAGCATTGCAAGGAATATGAAATGTCATAACCATTTAAAAAGCAGACTAGCATCTGTCAGTGCACACTGATACTATCAATGAAGAGGGGAATACTCCTATGCATCTTCACAACAACCAGGCAGATACTCTGGTTATTAACAATCTGTTGTCTCCTTTGTATTTTGGATTTGTCTTTTTTACAAAAGGCTACAAGTCTTTTTTACCCAATTGTGTGATAAGTAAAAAAATCTTCAAATAGCTTCAATTAGGAAGCAACTAAAAAAAACAATGGTTGTAATCTGTTTGTGCAAGGACTAGTTTGTCTTCATTTAGAGAAACTCCTTTTAATCACAAAAAAATTGCTGACACTACACCTAGTTTCAGAGTTCTGCAGAAACCATGTCAGTAGAAAATCATTTATAACTTAATTAACCTAAATTTCAGGATCACTCAGCTGGTTTAGTTGAATCAGGTGAAAAATACTGCTCATATTCCTTGTACATGACGATGATAAATCTCCATAAAATGTAGAGATCATCTTACCTTACTGTAAAATGTCTTAAGATCATAAAGCATTGACTACTCTATCACAGCCGTGATTAATTGCATCTGGATTTTTTAAGGGGATTGTACCTGTTACTGAATTAAGTGTTATCAGGGTTTATACAAAATTAGTTTTAGGATATTCATTTAATAATTCTAAAATGCATATGTTCAGAACTCTATGACTGGGGATTAAATATAAGGAAATTAAAATGAATTGCTACTGTTAAGAAACTTTACTGAAAGCATATTGAGAGGGAAGTTTTGTACAACCTGACTCCACAGAGTGGGAAAAGTTATCTCAGATTTTTTTGTACTACAAGTCTTTCACCTTCTGGTAAGAGGAAAAAAAAAATTATAACGGATTTGTGATGCTCTAGCAACTTTATATATATACACACATATACATACACACACACACACATTTGCTGAGGCAACTATTCCTAATATTCTGGAGACACTAGTGGGGAAAATAAGAGTCAATACTCTGGCAAACTGGAAGTTAGGAATCTGCTCTTCGTTTACCACAAAATGGTCTTGTCAGAGTAACTGTATTATACTTTATTTGCTGGGATTGAAGAGAACCCTTTAGCCTTTCTCTTCGCAAGTTCAACTCTAAATACCTGAATGGAAATATTAATTTGAAACGCCACAAAATAAATCAATTAGAAAGATTAAATCACTTTGTCTTATTGAACTTGCTTTGGGAAATGGAAACTGTTTTTCTTCCACATTATCCAGAAAGCGTCAGAGAACGTAATGAAAATGAACTGATCATGGAGCTGTACATTCTACTGTATAAGGAATCTATCAGGTGCAAAATCATTTAGCCCACTGTCTAACATGTACATGTATCTAGGTAAGAGCACCCGAGCTATTACTGCAACTCTGCTTGAATTTACATTTCAATAAATTATGCCACCACATGGCTAAAGACCACACAGTATTTCTGCAACACATGCAAACTTGCTACTAGTTCTGGTTCATCTATTTCAGATTATGTATTTATATATGTGCCAAAGCCTTTCAGCATTCCTGTGTACACAGAAGGCAGTGTCCTCCCCCTCCCTCCCCACATCACCACTGAATTTTCCGCGCACACTGCACTTACTTCTGGAACGTGCAAAGATAAAGAGCTGAATATATCCTCAGAGTCTGCTAGATGTGTCTGCCTTCATCGCTCTACCAGCACTGATTATCCTTGTGGAGATGTTTCTTACAATCACAATTACAATGCTATCCTTAGAGAGTGTTCCTTCAACAGAAGAAAAAAAAAAAACAAACTGTAAAGTGTTTGGAGAACTCATCACCACCCATGCACCCAACAGGAATTGCAGAACTTGTTTGCAAAAGCATGACTTACCATACCAGCTTATGTCATGTTTCCCTACCAAGATGTATGAACTGGCTCATTGCAAAGTCAAAGCAACACATAGGAAGCACAGGCAATGGAAAGGTCTGAGGTCAAACACATAATTCTACTTCAAAAGCAAAAATAGTAATTTAATAATTTTTAATGTTAAATTTCAACTATATTTCTTAGACTGATTCTTCATTCTCAGTCTATCATACACACAAAAGAAATGCACTTTTCTGTTTTGCTTAACTACTACTACTTTCAGGAGATACAGGTGCTGTCTCTATTATTTCTTTGGAAGAAAGTTGTCACTGGCATTAAGACTTTCGTCTTGCTTGAGTAGAGGGACTCAAATCTGGACTACAGAGGATTCATGGGATTTTATATTATCTCTTCCAGCCCTTATATTGCTTTCAAAAGTGTTATTTCTATCATTTAAGTCTGACAGTTTAAATAGACTGTTTCTTTCTTGTCCAGGCTCCCCATGTGTTTTATGTGAATTATACAGATACCGATCCTCTTCCGTGTGTGTACATATATATATATATATATGTATTTTTATCCACCTATTATCTGTAACTCTAATCAATGTTCATTTCTCCATATCTGTAAGTACAAATATTTAATCTTGCCAGCAGATATTGGTTTTATGGCATGGAATCTTATTTTCTCTTAGTAGGTTAGGATGTCAGGAATTTTAAAAATTATATTTAGTATTGTACTTCTCCTTTTATTACTTCTGACACATTTATTCATTTATTCTGCCTTCACACTGAACAGCAACTCTTTCAATTGTATGTACTGCAGATCTTGCAATGTTATTAAAATATCTCTTATTTTTCTCTTCTTACTGTAGAAGCTGAATTATTTTATTTATAAATACATATACACTTGTTCAACCTGCTGTGTTAGAAATACATTTGTTAAAGCTACTAAGTTACATGTTCCTGTCAGAATGACAAAAATCAGAATATTTCTTTGGTATAGCAACAAAAACACAATCCATTTCAAACAGAATAGTTCTAACCCCCCTGCAATAGGCAGGGACACCTTCCACTAGCCCAGGTTGCTCAAAGCCTGGCCTCGAACACCTCGAGGGTGTTCAACCCTCCAGCACCTTCAATACTGCTCCCTCTATTTCCTAAAAAAAAGTGAACACTTAAGTCACTACGCTGAAATTAGTTTGTAAAAGAAGGTATGATTCAAGCACAATCAGTTTGCAAAAGAGAGAACAGGTGTATATGTGTGTGTGTACATGTTAGAGAAAAAATATACACAATCCTACTGAGAACTGAAGCAGGTTGGTGATCGCTCAAAGTATAACAAATGATCAGCACCAGCTTGCCATAACAATAAGAGCGAAGGATAAAAAAACCACCCCAACAAAACAAAAACCACCCCACCCCACCTCCCAAATGGAGTAAAGGAATATATAGAACCATATTAATACTGAAAGAAGATCTAGGAAGACACAACTGGACTAATCATCTCTGAAATCCAGGCACAGAGACTATGCCTGGGCAATGCCAATCATCTTGCAAAATCTGTAATTACAAAGTTATGGCGTCTAGTAAACAAACAAACAAAACAAAAACAAATTAAAAAAACCAAAACCCACCAACACAAACATCACCAAGCAGGAATGTCAGGTCAATGCTACTACAATTATGTGGCAAGTTCAACATTACTGTCACTGGAACTTGCAAAAAAGCCCCAGATACAATAAGGGAAAAAGACAAGTTCAACAGCCCTCATTGCAACACTGGCACAGATCCTGTGGCAGGCAAACTGTTCATCACAGATGACTTCAGTGTGTTGCTTTGGCAGCTGACATCTGGTATACAGCAATTGATCACAACAAAGCTGGCAAGATAAACAACAGTGAACTTTTGTTCAATAATTCGCTGGATTATAAGAAAGAGCTTGTACTCATCACCAATCTGACAAGTCATGTTGGAAACATCAATATTTATAAGCAGGTGGATTTCACTGTGAGTGACTTTGTGTCTCAGATAGAGACATGGCACCATATAGTCAAATCTACAGGATAATTACCTACAATTCCAGTCTTGACATGACTGTCAACATGAGTGCATTGTTGCTGTCACAAAAATCTTGCCAAATTTAATTTGCATGCCTATGGAGAAAGCTCACCAACTGGAAAGTATTTTTATGTAGGGAATCCATGTTGGGTTTTTTGTTTTGGTTTGGTTTTGTGTTGGGTTTTTTTACTAACAAACATCTCCACAGAGCAGAACAAGTTGTTTATAAAGATGCATTACATACTTTCCCATAGAGATCAAACTGACTGGAAAAAAAGGAAGTGTAATGGATTTACAGTGGTGAATTCTGAAACTCCACAGCATTGACTTCAAGAACAGCTATTTTCAAGATAACATTTGACATTGATAGAAAAAAATCAATAGAATAATCACACACCCCCATAACAAAAAGAAACAATGTCATTAATAACATTATCACTAATGACGTTGTAAATATTGGAGCTTCAGAAGAATGTAATGGAAAATATACTCAAGCCTTAAGAAAAACAAAATCCAAAGTGTTTGTCCACCCAAGGTAATATGTGTACTCTCCCTCACCTGCCAAGCTCACTGTGTTATAAAACAATTTACTTGTGTGGATCAATAATATTTATATATAGATATGTGCATGTGTGTGTATGTTGGTTGCTTTATAACCTGTTACATGATTTGCAATGTCTGAAATCTTCGGTGACTTGGTCAGCTCATTCTCAGTAATCTATCCAGTTTGTTTGTTCAAGTTCATTTTTCCATGCTATAAAAAATATCATCCACAACAACTCTGGTTTACTGTAAGTAGGAAGAATGCTGCAAAATAAAATATTTTCATGGCAGGTTCAGTTTTGACCAATTCAGTTGTTTTCTAAATTCCTATTATTATTATCATCACAGATTTACCCATAAAGAAATAATGAAAAAAATGTTTTTATTACTTAAATAATATGTAAACTAATTCAAGTGATCTCAAAATCTAAACTGAAAATGTCTTTACTATGCTGTTATTCAACATCACATACATCTGAAAGAGCTGCAGGAATAAAAATGTCTTCAGGTAAGATACATTAATCACTTATTACCCAAACCCAACAGTTAGGTTAATCACATCTCCTGTTTTAAAATAGTCTTTTCATAATTCTAGAGAAAATGCACTGTAATATTAGGGATAAGGCGATAAATTAGAATCTTTGAGAGATTTTATTATGTTTCAGTTTTCTTATTTTACCCCCACCATATATTTTTAAAAAGAAAAGCAACACCAAGGATCCAGGGAGTAAATGACAGTGTGTTAAGTAACAAATTTCAGATTTAAAACATAAACAAGTATTCTCAATATCCTGCTTAAAAGTGAATGGCATGGCCACCAAGGCTAGCAGAGGCTAAACTCTCACATTCAGTCAGGCAAGCCCTAATTCAGATTTACCGTTACAGAAGAAACATCTTATACAAAGAGCCACCAATAAGAACTATTACAAGTCCATAGTTCACATTAGAGCATCATTCTTTTGCTATTCATTACTCTTACGCACCAGTGCTTTTCATTGGAAAAAAGATTCCAAGAACTAATATGGAACTATCATGTAATTAAAAATATTAGGTCAAATTTTCCCCGTTTTACTGTAATAGTCTTGAAAAGACAATGTGATGCAGAAGCAATTAAGCAAATTTCAGGTACTTGGTAACATAAAAGCTTAAAAAAACAAATATTGTCAACAATTTTTCTTCTGTGTAAGTTAGGGCAAGTGTCTGATCTAGCACATCTTCTAGGGCAAAGAGGAAAAAAAAAGCTGTAGAAATGTTAAAAATTAACTCAAGATACTCAGGATAGGATATTCCACTTGAAACAGTTAATAAGAATGAGGAAAAAACAACAAAACATAGTTCACTCACCAGGGGACACCGATTACAAAACACATTTTTCCATTTGTGCAATCTGTAAGTCAAAGTCTGTAGTGCAATCATATTCTTGTTTCAACTGATAGAGTATGAAGTAACTACTCAACTTCCCTGGATCAGACCTAAAGCTATTTTTTACTCAGATTGCTACAGGATATTCAAAATATGCTGATAAAGAACTTCAACTGGTCAGGAATTACATATCACTTTTTACAAGATCATAGCATAGTCTTTAATTGTTCTTTTAATCTAGGGATGGAAATAAGTGTATGTAATGGCACTTTGAGGACACTGCTTACAGCAGTCTCCTTAATACTGAAGTGTCTTACGTGATATACCCACAGTAAAATAACCAAAGGCAAATAGCTGTTGGGACACTAATTTAGTGTCAGAACATTTGGTAATACTGTATGTCACAATCCTCCTGTAAGACTTCTCAACACAGGAATGCATATTATCTTATCTGCAAAGGCAAGGAACTTGAGTCAAATATTTTTTAAACTGTCAAAGAGAGGGCTGGAAAACAGGTTAATAAAAGACGTGTATAAATCTCCTAGGTTTATCTTCCCAATACTGTTGAATTAAAAATGCATATGATTTTTTTTTGTTAATCTTCCAAAACATAACTCAATTTGAAAACGGTCTGGGATGTATTGAGCTTGCAAAAAAGGTATTCTCTCAAAATAAAGAGAAATTCAGTAAAAATGTCATAATTGTCCTAGGGCTAACAAAGTAGCAACAGATGTCAGAAGGAACAAGGGTTTCATACAATGTATGACAGAGTCCAAATTCTGTCCTACTGGACTATTAGCTGATGAGTTGATTATAAAAAGTGACGTACATTTCTGGTTTATCCTCCCTCTTAGAGAGCAGTTACGAGTCACCAGTCAGACTTCTTTAGGTCTTTTTCAAGCAATACCAGTGGCCCACTGAATATTCATTAAAAAACCCCTCTTATTGGGCCATGTTAAAATTTTATATTTGGTACTGGAAGTTTCTGTACAGTGCATGTTGTTCTAACAGTTCATTTAGCCACTGAAGTCTTGAGAAAAACTGGTGAAATACAGTGTTGCACTGAAACACAGCCAGAATTATCTGATTACAAGAGAAGTGTTCATACACATTCAATGTAAACTACATACACATTATAGAGAAGACATGAACCAATAGGGCAGTCCCTATAAATCTGTGATTCTTTGTGTGCCTGCAGATTCCCAATGTGCAGAAGTCCACCATAATTTTAGTTCAGGTGCCACGTATGCAGCTGCAGGCAGGTAAATCCTATTGAGAGCCAGAAGTTATATGGACTGTCACCTGAATCACAGAATCACAGAATGTTAGAGATTGGAAGGGACCTCGAAAGATCATCTAGTCCAATCCCCCTGCCAGAGCAGGAACACCTAAATCAGATCACCCAGGAACACATTCAGGCAGGCTTTGAATGTCTCCAGAGAAGGAGACTCCACAACCTCTCTGGGCAGCCTGTTCCAGCCCCAGGTCAGGGCATGCACAAAACATCTGACCAGGTGCAGGTCAGTCACAAAATGCATTCTTATTGCTTTTTGTCTTTCAACATAGGCATGAAAAGAGATGCTGACATTTTGCCTTATTCAATGTCTCAGAAGGAAACTGACTCCTTCAGAAAATGAAGATATGCTGTCTCAGCCAGTAGGTATTTAAATTCATTGAACATACCTTGCTAGGGAATTCGCTAACTTGCAAGTTAGATGTTAGAACCAGTGGATGGCCTTTTTGTCCAAGCTGGCTCATTGTAGAGCAAAGAACGCAAAATTCCTGCTATTACAAAAAGAGTATGGAAGGCGTAGCACAGGGCACACAGCAGGGGAAAAAAGGTAGCTTTAAGCGAAGATCCTCCTCTCAGATGTACTTTAGATTTTTATCTAGAGGTGGTTTTAATGTGAACCACCCACTGGCCAAGAAGATGCTCTAGCCTCTGGATTTTTTCACAGTCAAGCAGGGCATATTGCCTCCTACTCCTCCTAAGCAGGTATTTTATAGTCCGTGAGTTAGCACATCTGCCAAAGGTTATTACCAACATGAATTCTTAGGCATAGACTGGACGTAGGTGCAGAGTTAATTCAGGTGCCTAAATCTCAGAGTACAGTAGATGTGCAGACGTCTCTGTTGAGAAACTCTCTGCAAATCTGTGCCAGTTCATGGCATTGCTTACCTCACACAAGTTCCCACCTCCATGCATAAGTTATGGACACTGGTCTATTGAGTTTTAAGATCTTCTTCAGGAAGCAGGCATCAAAAATGTCGATGACAATTTAACTTGTATGTGTTAGCAAGCCTTTCTGGAGTAAGCAGTTAATAATCAGTGCATATTATGCTTATTTAAAGAATCCATCCTTTTAAATTACCAGAGGAAAAAAAAATCCTTTTGTTCATTATTATTGCACAGATAAAACTATGCCAAGCAATCACTATGCAGCGATCCACACTTGACAGAAAAAATCCATTATAAAGATTTTCATACTTTATCTGCAACAATACTTCAGAAACGAACCTTCATGTTGCATTCAAACACATGGAAACCAGCAGAACAGAATTAGGAGATAAATATTTTTTCTATTAATTTCTTCATGTAAACTGTTAGTTGACATTTATCCTTTCCTAAAATAATTTATCTCAGATTATCTCAAGCATTTGAAACAGTTTTTCTTTGTTGCATAAGGATACAGATGTACAGAAATACTGTTCAGATGCTTCAGATGTGTCCGTCACATAGCACAAAAGCAGAGACTTTTATAGTAAGAACTGGATCTGAAATTATTTTATACCTCACTAATCAGAATGTACTTTGTTGTTTGGAGGACTACGAAATAACATAAAATCTGATTTAACTCAGGTTTTATATCACAATAGCTACATGACTTTTGCTGTGAGTTTACTTCACAGCCTGTCAGTCCATACCTACCAACTGACTGTTTTCAAAACTAGTACCCCCCCCAGGTGACTGCATACACACAGATTAATTGTTCATGGGGAAAAGAATAACAAACCAAACCAAGAGCCCAAAGAGCAGAAGAGAAGTAGTTTCTTTAGAGGAATATACTTACCTTTCCTGTAGGAACAACTTCCTTGAAAATGTGCCTCCCTTTGTAACATTACTGGGTTGAAAGTGTGAAGAACATGGCAGAATGCCAGGAATGTCAGAGCACTGGAAATAACATGCCAATGATATCAAAGAAGGATGAATAGTAATGCAAGAAAAGAGAAAGGTCAGACGCCTTGTCATACAAATAAGTGAAGAATTTTAATACTTTACATCAAGAGGTACTACGGTACCCAATCAAGATCGAATTGAAATTAAAGAGAACACAGTTATTACAGTTTACTTGTGTTTCTAAAATTTAGCAGAAAACTTGAAACAATGATGTGAGATTTTTCCTGTCACAGTAGATTTGGACATATTCATATGTGGAGGAAATCTGTAATTCACAAGTAATTTTGGAATTAACAGACTCCCACAGAAAAAGAAAAACACTAGAAAAAAATGGAAAAAAAAAAAGGTTTATCCTAAAATTTCCCTTGAATTTAAGACAAGACCTCAAGCTTACCTATCGGTTATAAGAGAAGGAACAATGTACTGAGAAGGAACAGTACTCGGCGTACTGAACTTAAATACACTTCAGAGAAAATAGATTCCTTAACAATACTTGGGGGAAAATTAAGAATATTAAAACCTTGCACCAATTTTGACCAAACTAAAAAGTGACAAGTTGGGCAATAAATGTAAAGTATTCAGACCACCTTATCTTTTACAACAAGTAAAGAAACATGTCAGGGGTCAAATGCTTTTTATTTCATCAGTGCCACCCCAGAAAAAAATATCAATTTGGAAGCTCTTTCAGCATATAATTAATTTAGTGCAGTAGCTAATTTAGCTTGGAAAAGGACAATTATAATAGTATCCACATTCCTCTATTTTTGTATAATCCAAATTCAAACATATGCAAAACATAAATAAAATAAACCAGCAACAAATTATTAAGATTTCTTTTTTTCTGGCATTTTCTGGTGCAATGATCATAAGTGTAGGTAAATTCCAGTTGAAAAAAGTGCCAGAAGTATGTATATACACCTGTCTGTCTAAAGGAAAATTAGGAAGTCTGTTTACTTGGCAGCAATTTTTAGACTTGGCAGAGTTAGAAAATCAGGCATGTTTTCACACTCTGTTCACCAGAAGAGCAGCCAGAGGGCAGATTTTCTGGAAACTCACTGTGTAAAGCCATGATCTGAAAAGCTTGTATCTATAACACCATTTTATAAGCTAATTTCAGAAACATCTTGGACATCTTCCCTAAAATGCTGAAATTCAAAATTTTAATTCAAAACAATGTTTTAGCTCTGAAATAAAATTAAAGACCCACTTTAAAATTCAAAGACAGATTTATAGGAGTCAATAGGAAAACAGAGGAAAAACTATTTGCCTACTGACAACATATTCATTCATGAAATAGCAGCAATAGATTTCAGAAGTAATTCACTTGTTTCTACAAAAGATAATGAAGAATTTAATGGAAAATGCCCCTTTCAGTTCTAATAATTTTTAATTTTGTAATACTAAAGATATCAGAGAAACCACTTTTATTCTGCTAATATTGTAATATTAGCTGTAATATACAGAAAGACTAAAATTAATTGACTAAGAATATGGTACAGCAAAAGAAAAAGCTGAAAAATGCTCCAAGCCTCTTCTGCCAAAATGTTATTCCAGCTATTTAGCAAATAAAGAATAACAGCTAATTGCAGTGAAGACAGACAAATGTAATGCTTCTCAAGCTGGAGCATTTTGTGTGTCAGCAAAACAAGCGGCAAGAAATGCAATCTTTCTTCCCCCATTCTTCCCCCCCGTCCATAGACAAAAGGGCCCAAGTTCATTGCAGTTTGCCACCACCCTGGCGTGAAAGTCGGCACCCCTCAGACCCCGTCCTCCCATGGCCTCCCTCCCTTTCAGGCACACATATATGGACACATCAGCAGGAACAGCCCAGGGCCCTGCGACTTCTCCTTCCTCTCCAGGGCGTTGGGAGGCCTCACCCGTGGCTACTCTGTCACCAGCAGACCTCTCCTGCACGCCACCAGCCACAGAGCAGAGCCTCACTGTCCTCATCTAAACATGGAAGAGACTGTCCTTGCCACGCCTCTGGAGGCCCATCTCAGGCTGCAATGTAATGATTCACCCTGTTTCACCCTATCGCCTAATTATTATTGCCAGCTTATTATGGGTCATTCTGACTGGAGATGGTGCTGTTGATTATCAGGATGTTACATGGAATGAGCGTCGCGGCAAAGCCTGCTGTGTTTAACGCAGTCACGCCTGTCGTTTAAAGCCACGATCACAGAAAGAAGTACTTTGGGCAAGATATATTTTCCAGAGAGCCACAGCATTAATAGTGTTATTATCTCTTGCTTACTTGCACAAGTCCTTGAGCAGCAGCCCTTGAACAGGCTCCTCTTGGAGGAAGCGTAAAGCCAGGCAGCATCGGCTCACTGAGAGCTCGCTTTGTCCCGAATGGTGACGGCAAAGGGCATGTTCAACCCTGCCACCCATACCTGCCACAAAAAATCTCCATCTTGAAGCCACTAAGGCAGCTGTCAAACAGGGGAGCACATTGTTCATGATGAAAAAATGTATTTGGCTATATGAAACAGTGCCATCTGGTGAACCTTCCCAGAAGAACCTTCAATACATCTCCATTTTAATCACCTTTCCTATTCCTCCCTCACTCTCAGCTATCCTGTCCAAGAATTTGATGTGCCCTGGCTGGGAAAGAAAAGAATGTATTTCAGATGGTACTTTTACTCCTGTTGCTACAGTCTAGTCCAGTCTTCTTAAAAGGCAGACTACACATAAAGGGGGAAAGATAATAAAAGAAGACTGGAAAGTCGCAGTTGCAGCTGACAGCACAGACTCTATTAGCTATTCCAGGGGCTTTACCTCCTAGACTTGTTAAAGTATTTGGTTCTCAGTCGTGCCATTTTAGCCTTTGAAGCTAAATTCTGCAATGCCAATATCAATTTGACTTTGCTTTTCTACCCACAGTTGTTGTAATAAATTATTTTAAACTGCAAAAACATATGTGTCACAGAATCACAGAACGTTAGGGATTGGAAGGGACCTCGAAAGATCATCTAGTCCAATCCCCCTGCCGGAGCAGGAACACCTAGATCAGATCACACAGGAACGCATCCAGGCGGGCTTTGAATGTCTCCAGAGAAGGAGACTCCACAACCTCTCTGGGCAGCCTGTTCCAGTGCTCTGTCACCCTCACTGTGAAGATGTTTTTTCTCATATTCAAGTGGAACCTCCTATGTTCCAGCTTGAACCCATTGCCCCTTGTCCTGTCACTGGATGTCACAGAGAAGAGCCTGGCTCCATCCTCCTGACACTCACCCTTCAGATATTTATACACATTGATTAGGTCACCCCTCAGTCTCCTCTTTTCCAAGCTAAAGAGACCCAGCTCCCTCAGCCTTTCCTCATAAGGGAGATACTCCATTCCCTTCATCATCTTCGTGGCTCTGTGCTGGACTCTTTCCAGCAGTTCCCTGTCCCTCTTGAACCCAGCGGCCCAGAACTGGACACAATATTCCAGATGTGTATTGCAAGGAAAGCAAATAAACAAGTATATCAGGATGGAACCAGGTTACCTAAAGGAGAAATTGTTATTTTCCATAGATGTAACCACGTTTTTCTTCCTTCCTCCTTTTTTTCCTTTTTCCTTTCCATCCTTTCTCTCTGTCTTTCTAGAGCACAAGGGGTATAAGAATAAAGAGACAAAGAGGGTATTAAACACTCCTGGAAGATCTAATAGACAAGGTTGGGCATACCTAATAAGGAGCTATTCAATAAGTTATTTTGCTCTTTATTCTACTGTAATTATCACTTTTGTAATCAAAGACTTAAATGTTTAATTAACCTCGATTTCATCCTTCAGTGGCTTCAGTATTTATCCCATATTTAAGTTAATCTAAAAAAATTAGTAATTCTCTGGAGGGAAAATCTAATGAAGTAATGCCTACATCAAATTCTGTAGGCTTTTATAACCCAAGAAAATTTTAAAAGTTTGAAGTATTGGGCCTTCTTTTCAGCTGTGTAAGTTACCTCTCCTTCCCCCCAAAACTAAAGTGCCACCACTCTTTCCCCTTCCCCACTCCAGCCTCTGTCCAGAAGAGATAAACTGTGTTCACCAGCGTTCCCTCTAATCAGAGGTAAGCAGAGAGGAACAGCCTACAATTTCAGATAAATCCAGACTGTTACAATTATATATAAACCACAGTTTTCCTCTTTTATTCTACTTGCTTTTAAGGAAACACAGAGACTGAAACGCTAATTCAAAGAGGCGAAAGAGGACTGAAGTAATGCGTGTGTTTATGCAGAAACAAAGACATAATGCTTTATTACAGTTACTAATCTGAGGCGGTTGGCTCTTTTTGTTGCACCTTTGTTCACAGCGGAAGTTAAATGGATTAGAAAAAAAATCATGAAGATATTTATTTTCAGGCCTTTTCTGGATGGAAAAATTTGGAAAGAGAAGAAGGCCCCCCTCCTTTTTCCCTCCCCCCATTTTAGTTTAGAAGAAAGGAAACTTTCAGTCTGAGTACCTTTTTAAACCTAAATAATGTAGATCTGATGTATAATTAAAAACGTCTTCTCTTGGAAAACACGACTTTACTACAGTTCTGACAAAACAAGATCCATGCCTGTAGGGAATGGTTCCAATGAGGGGCTATTTCCAGGAGCAGTGCTACAGGTGACCTCTGACAACGTTAGAGAAAAGCATACAAGGAAAATTTGTCTGTTATCTTTTGAGGCGTAAAACAGATAGAGAATGCTAAGATCATTAAAAATGGAAAAACCTTCTGTATATGCCCTCTACCCCAACCTTGTCTAGAGCTCAGTCCCACTTGTGATGCTTGAAAGTCAGTCACAAAGAAGTGTTTATGAAACTCTTCAACTAGTTTAAATGTAAGAAATGATTTTTCACACTACTCTTGCCCTCTGTTGCCTTAATCTTTCTTCTAATACAAAATTTATCAGATTTGGGATTGTGTTGATCTCTGCAGAATATTATCTCTATCATTTATATTTCTCCAGAAAGTTCATGCCTTTATTCTGGGTGAACTTTACAAGCCATATATCTTTTTTGCTGTTCCTGCTGACCCTAAAGAGTCCTTTCTTTAATATGGTAGTTTTATAAATAGCTGAAGCGCTATAACAAGGTAATTCTCCAGAACAACAGAAACAGTAATAATCTTTCATAGCTTTCTTAAAATAACTTAGCTACCCAAAGAGTGACTACTTTAACAAGGAAACAGAGGGAGGGAGAGATTAAACATTTTATATACTGTATATATTCTACAAATCTCAAAAGGCATAGGTTTCTATCTAAAAGCTCTATCTTTATTAAAAAGGCACAGGTGGTACATACCTGTAGCATCAAGGTGACTATATTTTCAAATAAATAACAACAATGCCAAGATAACTTATGACCTTATGCTGACATTTTTAGGATCATGAAGTAGTCACATCAAAAAAAAAAAAAGTATATTTTAAAAAGTCATTGCTCCCAGCTTGTGACTCAGCAGTGTAGGAATCTGTGGAATTACTTTGTTTTCATTCTTTTACTCCCTCCAGGAAAAGGAATGTTGTAGCCATGAAATTCTACTGATGTATCCACATCAATGGATGCCTCTATTATCAGCTTATGACAAAAATATAGGGAAAGTCTTAAGCAGATATGATCACAGCCCACTTACTGTAACTTTCCTCTTCACAGTTGTACATCGTCATCAGAGGTGCATGTCTGTGCATTGTACTATAATTAAATCCATGTTCAGTTCTGTAGGGTTCAAAAGTCCTCTCTGCAATCTGAGTAGTAAAACATACAGATTGGCAATGAACAAAAGAGAAGCACAGATAATTTCAATAGTCACCTGATTTAGCTCTTCACATTGGAGATGACTCACAATTCACTCCACCAGTTTACTTATTCCTGTTAAAAAAAATAAAAGTTGAGCTGAATTAGAAGTATGTTTAGAACCAACGTACTGGGAACACACACCAAAAACACAGAAACCCCCTGGCTATCCCAAAGGAATTATCTGTTAAAGTTTGGAATTTTAATATATCTTTTATCTCCACAGTGTGTGAACATCTTTGTACAATAATATTTATCCTCCCAACCTCAGAGTGAGGTAGGGAATTAATGTTGTGTTTTATAGGTATTAAGTGGCAGGAATATTAAAAAAAAATCCATAAAAGGCATCTTACTTTCTATTGACAATTGATATCACTATGTCATATCCCCATGACCAGAACTCTTGACCAATACAGGATCCTATACGGCCAATGGAACGTGCAGTAATATTGCACATGTATTATTGCACCCGTAAGCTTCAGCCTGAACAGTTGTGTTTTTTTTCTCCATGGCTGCCAAATGTGACAATAGATTTTGACTCAAAAAATTTGAGGAAACAATTTTATGTTTTGGGAAGATCTGCCTACTTCTCTAACAGCTTACATGTCACTGTGCACTGTTTTCACAGTTCATTGCCAGACAGCATGGCAGCTCGCCATGAAATTAGGACATTCCAGTCTCCTGTTCACCACACATTTTGGCAATGCTGCCATAGACACAGAGCTTCTAAGCTCCCTAGCAACTAGGAAAATCATCTTATGGTTGTCACAAAGTCACTGTTGTCAAGTTCCCTGGATCCTAACTCTTTTAATTTAGATATTTAGTGGGAACCAAACACTGCTGAAATTAATTATCTCAGCAATTAAATTCAATGCAAATATTCTGGTCTGGGCTTTTGGAATTTTTATTTCCCCTAAAAGTATAAACTATATTGTATAAGCAAAATTAATTCCTCCTTTAAAGAGAATTAATTATGATATGCAATAATTGGCAGATCCAAGAAAACTTGAATGTTCTGGCATGTGAGTATATTCAGCTCTGAATTAGGAGATGGAAAAACTCTTCTAAAATTCTATAAAAAATTTATTTAAAAGTATTAAATATATAAATCAAAAACTCTTGCAGTTCATGATGTGTTATGCACCTTGAGATGAAGAACAATGGAATGCACACACCAGTCTAGAAAAGGGCTTAAAGGAACAACTAATGGTATCAAGCAAAAAATCTGCAGCATGAGGACGGGTTGAGAACCACAATACTTATACTTCCTCTATTTTTAAAAGTTACTTTGAAAAAATCTTTATTATTCTGATTTAGTTAGACTTAACCTTCGAAATGGCAGTATGCAATATATTTTGTCATGTTGAATATGTAGGAAAAGAGAGGCAATTCCATCATAACTGTGTGAGAATTCCTGAAGGTCATCAGCACAAGAGTTACTGCAAATATTTTGCTAATGTCCAAATGAAACAAGAAAAGCATTCTATCTGTGCTATTTTTGTGGTTTTGCTACTGCGTTCCTCGATCTGATGAGAGCATGTTGGCGGCATTAATAGTTACCTGAGAATTTCACCTATCAAGAAGAAAGAGCTTTTAATAAGGGACAAAAAAATCAAAAAGATTAAATTATCCATCCCATCATCAACTTATTAATTCTACTTCCTGAGATCAAACAAGTTATTTTCATTTTTTAATATTTTTCATTGGAGCAACAGATAGACATTACATCTTGATGGGCTGAGATGAAAAAACACTACATCCTGCATGTTAAGTTACAGGAAGGATGCGAATGTGAGTTTTTTCCTTGTCTTCAGTAGGCATCCAAGAATGTAGGCACTGACTTCTTAAGTATCTGTCACTTTCCAAAAAAACCCCAAACCCCTCAAAAAGTATTTGGTAGGTGTTCACATGAGCAATCTGATAAAACAGTGATACACTATCTAGTGAGTGACACATACTACCAGACAATTTTGAAATTAAAGAAAAAAACTCCAAGCTTTATGAAAAGCCATCTGTATTTCCTCAAGCTCTGTCTGGCACGCTGCTTACTGTTTATGGCTGCCCAGGCCTGACCGTACTGGGGCTGGGAGTACAAATGCCAAAATGCTATAGCTGAAAACTACTGGAAAACAGAACATACCAAAGTGTCATAATAAAATTCTCATTGGTCTCATGAGATTCTCAGGCGAGTTCTGCAGATAAAGAATGTGAAGAGCTGTGAAATGTTCATAATTTAGGATAGTAAAAAACAATGTAGTCACTACCAAGCATACACTGAGTTATCCCTCACACATATTTATGCTGCAGTTTTGCTGCTCTGAAGCCTACCTATCTCGGCTAAGATTCAGCGTAACTTTTTCTCTTGTGGTAGCAGGATCATTTTCTCAAATACATCCAGAAGCATTATGCAAGACGTATAACCCCATCGGTTCCTGAGGGCAAAACCACAAAAAAAAAAAATTTTTGCATAAGTACTTAAGTAGTCACAAGAACAAATTACTTTAGTAGACATATTGTTACTAATAAATGAATGGGGGACATATTTTATCAAATTCATGTGGGCTTCACCATTAACAATTTCAAAAACTGTCCAGGATGGATTTCAGAAAAGAAGAAGAAGAAGAAGAAGAAGAAGCAGAAGAAGAAGAAAAAAAAAAGAAGTAAACAAAACCCCCCAAGCAGTCAACATCTCCTCAAATGCAACAGCCGGATTGCCTATTTATATCCAGCAATCACTAAGGTGTACACTGATATCAGAGCATACTGGGAAAGAAATTTCCTCAGAGATTTACCCTGGGCAAGGAATGATCACAGGCTCTCTAACAAACATGTCAGAACTCATTAAGCAGGAGGCTCATAAATACGAACAGATTATTCTAACTGTAAAGTTACAATACTAAAAGCAAATTATTTCTATGGGCTTTGATTCAGGTATTAATGGTGTGTATCCAGATCCTCAGGAGGTGTAAACCAGTGCAGTTCCATTGACTTCAACACAGAAAGACACCGATCTGCTTGAAAGAATCCCCCATTGGGGAGCTGTTTCTGAGTTGTGAGATTTGTATCCAGCTTTGTTTTTATTCTTTTACATTCCTCTGTACGTTCATCAAATTTTGCACAGAACCAAATTAAGCCCTTTGAGAATGAGTTCCATGCAGAAATAATTTAAAAGCCCAGAAAAGTCAATTAAAATAATGTAAAATATTCATAAATTGAAAACAAAACTGCCATTATTGGCCAATAAATTAGACAACATGGAATTAAACCACCAAGGATTTAAGTTTAAAAAAAAAAAACAAAAAAAAACCAAAAAACAAAAACCACTAACAAAAAAACAAAAGCAAACAAGTAGTTCCATTAAACTGTAGAACTGGAGCTAATGAAGCCTGTCCTCTGATTTGTGTCCCGTGGTAGGATGGTTTTTGAGTCAAGAAAGGTGTGAGCATAAACTGAAGCTTTTCCTGGAGAGGACTCACTTATATCTATCTTCTGTCAGGATTTGCTGAAGTATCTAATAACAGGAGGTTGTTGGCTTTTCTCTTACCTGAGGCATTTTTATCAGGTGAATCCCCAAGCACCTATTTTCATTAACGTGTAAGGTTTAGCTGTCCCTAGAAACTCTGCTGCTATCAGTCAAGGGGACTCATTAGACATATAAAAACAGGGCAGTTTTCTGAGTGTTTTTTCACAGGAAATCAGCCCCCTGCTCCCAGATACATGTGAAACTGAAGAAGTGAAAATTCAAAGAACTCCTGTCTTCTATTCACTCTTTCAGAAGCTATACTTGTGAAATTATGAGTACTTAGGGATTCCTGTGAGAATCTCACAGTATAGGTTGAGCCCAAGTCTACCTTTGGTCATTTTTTAGTCACAGGCAAAGCTCCCACTCAGTCCACTAGAGCTTGAAATCTGATGCAGACAGCCAGATTTGATCAAAAAGTATAAAAATAACATTAAATTATCATGCACTTATATCACTTTAGCTGTTAATTTCTGAAATGTTCATGCATTTACAGTACCTATCAACTGGATTAACTTGTTAGTAGAAGTCATTAATTATTCATTTTTACATAATTATACTGATTTGTACTGTTGCTCATTATATAAGCTAACCATCTTACAGTTACTCGACTGATGCAAAAATCTCAAATGAAGATGGTTAACACACGTCACTAGTAAGACTAGTACAGCTAAGCTGAAAGGAAGGTCACTTTAATAGGTGTAGTGTGTTGGCTGGTAATAAGTTTCTGATGAATCTACACTATTGATTGCTTTCTGAAAATACCTATGAGAGCTTTAAATGCTTAAATTGTGCTTGTGATCCTCATTGCCAAAACCCCCAGCAATTTCAAAAATAATTTCCTACTTGTTTAGTAATCCTTCTAGCTCAAGTATTACACCAGCTTGGCAGTTGCCCTGAGCGCATATTTATTCATATAGACCAGAAGTTGTCTAAAGCTATTAACAATCTAGGAATTACAGACAATGCTACAGTAGTTATTATCAAACATTCATCATTCCTGTGAGAAATATATTCAAAAGCATTTCTATCATTGAGTAAAATAATATATTCTCAAGTTAATATGGCTCTTTTCCCAAGAAAGGAAATGGAGATAATAAACAGAAAGTGGACATAATTTAAACTATTAAATGCCTCTATACAGCAACTGAAGGCTTTAAGCACACTGCAAGCTACCCAAAAGACCTCTACTGCAAATTAGAAAAGGATTACCTCAGTGCGGAACAGTGAAGACTTACTGGTACAGCAGCACACCAGTCCTTCAATAAAGACTAGACATGGAACAGCAAAACTCTGCTATCTAGTATGCACAAAAAGAATACAAGTGAATTAACAAAAAAGTGTTTCTTACATTTCTTTCATATGTAGATTAAGCAAGAGGACATCTAACAATTCTCCACAAAAAAAAAGGAGAAGACAATAGGTTGCGGTTTGATTGTTTTCCCTACTTTGTGGGCTGCCCCTAGGAGGCTGTTCTGAAGTCACCGGGAGCCTAATGCAGCAGACATCCCTGACTCCGGTGCTGTGAAGTGCCTAGATGCAAAGGATTGGGATCTTGAGGAGATTCAGGCTCAAGATTCACAGCTTTGGGGCTTTTTTTTTTTTTTTGCTTATAGTTCCATGTCAAGACAGTATGAATAGAAGCCCAGGAACATAAATACAAATCAAGAATGGCAGAATTTAAGCAGCAAATTAAATCTCTCTAGCTTTCATTTCAATCCCCAATAAAAACACAAAACAGCAAAAGAAGAAAAACACGCTGATTTCCCCAGTGTTTGAAAATATTTTGTATGCTTTTAACAACTGACTGAATTTTGGCTTCACAAGGGCTTTGCCATCTCAGTAAATCGTGAATTTACTTTGCATGGTTTAGTTAATTCATCCTTAAGCATTGTGTTTTTTCCTCTGTGTATCCATCCTGAAACTTACCTTGCAATCAACACTTCCAATTACAAGATGATTGTAGAGCATTGTACTTCTATCATATCATAGAATCATTTAGGCTGGAAAAGACTCTTAAGATCAGAGAACCCAGCTGTTAACCTAACACTTTACCTCTGAAAAAAACAACTTTCTGTTGTTCTGCAGACATGCAGAATTTTGTTAGAAGCTTTTTTTTTCCCCTATGGGTTAAAATATCCTATTTCATTAACTTCAAGGGATGTTTTCATAGTCCCAAAATCTTTTTGTGTTCACCTTATCAAAATTGGTCATCAATAAGAAAATTAAGAAAATACTGTGGTGCAGTTTAGAGTGGCAACCCCCCAACCCTCTTCCCCAACCCCTCCATCAAATATCCTCCAGGGGACCCCAGGACAACCCCCCCACCAGGGAACCTTCACAAATACCCCCACAATATCCCCCCCTAAGGACCCCATCTCCCCCAGGTAATCTATTTTTTTTTTCTCCAGAACAAAAAAACCCAAACAAACAAACAAAAGAATACTTCACCTTTCCATTTTATAACTAAGGCAATCATTATGGGTGTTTTAAAAAGTGAATAAAGTATGATATTTGAAGGTATGTTTATGAGCAAAAATTTTCTTTTCATCTATTACAAAGGCAATAACTAATATCTGTCAGTAACTAATTTTTACTTTGTTATAAAAATCTTTGATCTTACTGCCTTTAGCTGCTGTCAGGGAGAGCTGTATCTCAAGTCTGAATCAGTAGAGGGACGGTTAACATGGTTAGTTTACATAATGAGCAGCTATAGAGGATGCAAAAATCATCAGCATAATTACTTACAAATGAATAATTAATAGCTTGTATGCAAGTTAAGAGGTTCATCAGAGTGACATAAATTCATGAACATTTATAAGTAATTAATAAGCAGAAAGTCACTGATAGATGGGCCACATAGTGTACACAGAATCTTCAAATGGAAAAAAATCACTTTTCCGAGCCATGAGGCTGCCAACGGTGTGCGTCAGAGTGGTGGAAGGCTAAGCTTCAGGGATGAAGCGCCTACTGTGGGGGAATGGAAGATCCTGGTACTCACACATTAATAGTTCATTTGTAAGAATCCAGCAGTGACATAAACTTGCCAAGAGCAAAATTGGTCTTAATGATTGACAAGCTTTAGGGAATGAAGCAGAAATAGAGGAGAGGAGAGAAGTGGGCAGAGGGAGAACAGGACAACACGTCTTTTTTCAGAATCTGTAGATGTTCAAAAAAGTTCAGAACCACAGCACTGTAAATATCCTATCTAATAAGTACAAGTAATAAAGGATTTAATGAGTTTTTCCTTTCTACCCAAAGGTGACTAATCACAGCAAGAACAAAGCAGAACACCTGCAGTGCTGTGGAAGGTTTGCTGCAAATGTTCTGGTTTCCTACATGTACCTAATGTCCCACTGGGGGCACCTGAAGAATGAAATCCTGCTGACTGTAATAGAAATCTGTAAAATTATTAGACACTTAATAAAAATATATAGCATAAAGCAATGACAGCAGTTTAGCACTAACAATAGCGTAGACCCTACCTGCAGACCTCTACTGTAGCAGCTTTTGAATAATATTCATGCTAAATTGCATCAACATCATTAGACTTAGTAATGAGGTGAGGCTTTATTAGGTTTTAAGTGCAACCTTCTAAGAAATCAAAATTCCCATTATTTTTAATCATTTTTAATAACAAAACTACCAGTCACTTTGTTTTAGTGAAGTATTAATGACATAATTAAGAATTTCTCGGGGTTGGTGAAGCACAGAAGCATAGCACACAAACCACCAGGGTGTGTCTGTGTCTGCATGTAATGGCTGTAAAGAGGTGGTTAATGGGTCAACTAATCCTGAAAAAGAGGTGACTAAGGAAACCCCTATTTTTATTTCACTGAGGCACAAGTTACAGTCGAGTAGTAAAGGAAGCAAGGATAGAGATGGCACATTCCCAAATTAAAAGAACAAAGTAAAGGAGCCTTTAAGTTCTCATATCCATAGTTGAACACTTTCTAAGAAGCTTTTCATCTAATGTGATGATTAATAATAGCTATCAATTAAAACCAGAAATTTGTCCTTTACTACAATAAGAGATCTTATCTCTTAAATTAATTCCTCCTCTTTTTAGACTGTTCTCATGAATGGCTTCTCATTTTTCCTTTTTTCAAATCCCACCAAGTAGTTCCCAGGGAAATGACTCGGAGGGGACTTTATGACTTTGGGAGCACTACCAAGAGAGGAGGATTTTTGGAGGAAAGGTGAAGGAAAGATTTGAGGCAAACCAAGCAGCTCTCAAAGGCTGTGACCTTCTCATGAGGACACACACTTAAAATATAGGACACAGGTTCCTACCTAACCTAGAGAAAATGAAGCAGTATAAAAAAATCTGCCTCTATGTCAGATTCAGAATACCAGATAAATTGCCTAACCAAGTTTTCCTTCTCTGAATGGAGAAACAACTGATTAAATTCTTTTTGTTCACCAGATAATGGATTACTGCCATTGAATTATTCCTGTATTTGCTCTTGTGGCTACTTTAATATGCAATGGGTAGCTTTTAATTAAGTAAATAAAGTAATAAACATTATAATCTAAAATAAAAATCCTTCAAAAACCATTATCCATTTTACAAAGAAATCTAAGAACTAGATACGTACAAGCCCTTCTTTCTCCCCTCTTTCCTTTCCACATCCTCCTCCCTCTAAAAAAGCAAACAATCCAACAACAATTAAAAACCCTTAAAAAAAAAAGGAAACAACAAAACTCTAGAAGAATGTATTTTTTTTTTCTATTCATACTGGGATATACACCTACTTAAAAGGTTGTTTAATTTGGTGCATTCTTTGGTTTCTTCATTGAAATATTACAGGAAATATTATGAGCAAGTTTCAAAAAAAACCAGCTCTTTGTTTAAGACTGAATCACTCAAAATCGCTTACAATAAGCTTTTCTACATTCAGAAAGAAGAAGAAAAAAGTGGCTGTTGTTCTGACTTTTCAATTGCAAAGCTTTAAATTTAGTAATTAATGCAACGTATAAACTTTTTTCTTAATTTTCTCTTCCTTTGTTATTTTCAACACTGAAACTCTCCTGTCTCCTCCAGCTGGAGAAATGTCTTCTATACACAGAATGAAACTACTACATGCAAGTATAAAGCTTGGTGTATTTTCCTCTGATCTGAAGTTTGGTTCTGTGTCCACCAAAAGTGCTCCAAGAATCATAAACTGCATGTCTCAATTACTCCCTCACTTCCACATCATTTATTCTTCAGAAAGAGATTTAACTCAAAGTGGTCCTCTTTTTGGAATTACACCTATTTTAGAATACGATCAACCTAGAATTTAAAAGGATGACAGCCTTAGACTCTGCTTCCCAGAGTGAAATCCCATAAACTTTACATTAAACAAAACCCATGATTACAAAAAAGAACATAAACCTTAAAAAACTTTTTGAGTTTTGTCTTAGTCAAAGTTTTAACTTCACAAGGTATTTGAACAACACATTGAGATATTGTTTCGTGTGTCCACTTACAAGGGTAATATGAAAAACACGTTATATTTTTTAACTTCACTTTTAAGGTCTTCTGACCGTAATTTATCTCATTGCTATTGAGCTTCAAGAATAAGAGCTCATTAAAAATGCAGACTATCCAAGGTCATAACTGAAAGTTACGTATTACAGTGCATACCACTTGAATTGGTGTATACAACTTGTTCATAAAGTAATTTAAAATTCATTCCTGCTTATTTAAATACATAGTGCTTTTATTTTCAGTAGGTTGATAATTTCTATAGGCTCTATTACTGTGACACAATTTTTTAATCTTGGAAAACCACTGAAGCAACAACTGCCATTAAGTTCCAGTAGTATTTACCAGTCTAATGTGAGTTAGTTTTCCCAAGCTGAACTGAACCAAGCTAGCCAATAAAGGTACATAACATCATCCACTCTAATGTAAGTATTGCTGGAGTGTGAGACATAGTGGTATTTTTTCTTAACAGTTCTGTAAATCAGTTTTATAAAGCCATCAAGTTTCTCAAGCCAGTGAAAAAGTTTCTGTTCTTCACATCGCTGTAACTTCACAGACTGAGAATTCATCTCAATATATACCAGTGCAACAGGACAATTTAAAAAAAAGCTCATCTAGGAAACTAGGACAAATATTGATATCTGAGGAAAGGAATCTTTTAATTAATTGTAATATTTTATGATTTTGCTTTTCAAGATATTAAAAATAATAAATACACATATTCTTTAGAGAAAGGCAAATACCTTTTTTTTTTATTTGATAGATGGGAAGAAGTCATAATGGTCCCATGCTTTGCCAGAGAACAGAAGGGAATGCTAGTCAGCAACAGAGCAGGCGTCTTTGTAATTTTAACACTATTTTTCATATGACTTCTTTATTAACCTAAACTATCTTATCATTTCTGCCTAGCTTTCAAAAGGTAGATTAGCACAGCAGCTTACCCGATCTGTGCCAAGACAAAGGGCACCTTTCCTGGGAAGACTACATCTCCTCCAGAATCCCAACCAGCTTGTTCAAAGCTAACATGGGCTGCGCTGATTATTCCACAGCAGTCATTCATTAATGTGGCTGGACAACACAGCTCATGAATACCCTAACTCAGAGAGGATCAGGTTTTTGGGGACCTCTGTGCAGCTATATGGCAGGAAAAGCAAACATATGCTTGGTTTGGGTTTCTAGCTCTTATTGTGTTAGATTTATGTGTCCTTCAGAATCTGCTGTTTTCTCTCCTGGAAAGTACTTGTGCAGAATAATCAAGTTACCTCTAAATCTTTTGAGGCCGAGTTTTCCAAAGCTCTCGCATTAAGACATGTCTACTACCCACTGAATAATTCATAAATATTTTCTGAAATCCTCTCCAACTTTTTAACAGCCTTTCAAAAATTTGGTTGGCAGGAACAACTCCACTGTTAAGAGGATCTGACTCATTAACAGGGTTAGTAATGGACGTAACTACATGTAATTACAACTATTGCAATTAGCAAAGGAGAAGGTTACCGAAGAAAAAATCAGCTCCCCATTTCTCCTACTACCACCCTGATGAAACATCTCAGGATGGCATCAGCCTTTCTGCTGCGGGAGTTGAGAATGAGGCACATACCCAATTTGACAGCTGCACTGTTTCCAGTTACACATTGGCGCTCTCTGCACTGGTAAATAACACAGGCCAGCGTGAACCAAAATACATATGTGGGAGATTCAGATAAAGATCGCTCTGCACGTGAATAAATTGATAACATGGATGCACCTATTGTCTGCCATTCGAAGCCATGGCCTGCAGTCTTTATGGCTATGTATAAAAAGTATTTTGTTTCAGTGGGTTTACATGATTCAGGGATATGAGATGGGTAACTAACTCTTACCATTTCATCAACCTTGGCAACATTTACAGATTTAATTGTAATGTGATTCACATGCAAATTAATATTAATTTCCCCATCAGTGATGAAAATATTGTTTTTGTAAAGATATTTTTCCATCTCTAAGTAGGCAAATTCACAGTCCTTTAAATAAGTGTTTTACATAAATTTTGTTTGATTTTTTTTAAACTATCCTCTCGTTGCCTTCATAAATGGCAATATAGTAGATCCCCCAAGTTGCTTTACCAGCCAGATTTAGAAATTCCAAAAATGCAGTAAGTTCATCTTGACAGGACCCATTTTCTATTTAATAAAACACATCTGAAACTAATTATATAATTTCATTTAACTGTTTGTAAACAGTATGCCCATTATTTTGCTTAGGATGAAAGCAACATGAGCAACCTACCAAAATTAAGGGCAACTTTTTCAGAGTTTCTTTCAGAGTCCAATTACACAACCCTCAGCACTGTTTATCTGCAGTGTCAGGAACGGCACAGAGCCAAAACAAATCTGCCATCTACTCCCTGTCCTCCTCTCTTTATTTTCACTCTTGGGTATGCCTAACAAACAGGTAAAATTACAGGCATTTAATCCATTTTTACTTTCATGCCTAAAGACTTCATTATTTCTACTCATGCTTTTCTGTCTTCTCTTCAATTCTGCTTATGATTTCATATAGCTATCTGAATTAGAACACCAAGTTAACAGATAAACACATGTTTATATATGGTGTGAAACACACATGTAACATTACGGATAGAGACCATTTTTTCTATGATACAATTGTCAGATACTGATTTTTTTGTTCTCCAGGCTATCATAAGTTTCCACTCATCTTCATGTGGCATACTATATTCCAAATCTAAAATTACTTAATTTCAAATACAACACTTTCTCTGTTAGGATGTTTTGTACTGTCTTTAGAAACACTAGCTAATTTTGGTGATGCCCTCATGTAACATCCAAAACAGAACTTCCATTAAAACAGTTTTCCTTAATGCATTTTGAAGAGTTTCTAAAAGACATAGCTCAGGTATTTCTCTTGCTTGACTCAGTGCTCTTTAACAAACCTACACCTGTACTCTCTCTTTGATTTCTATATCCCCCTATAGGTACATACGGTTACGTAGCTCTCAATTATCAAAACCTCAGCTCTAACAATTGCTGCAGCTGTTCTCTTTTACCTAGATACTTTATGCAGTAACCTCCAGAAAGCAAAACAGACAAGATCTTTAGTTAATTCAGTAACAGTTGGATACATTTCAGGCTTTGATTTCTGACAAACAGATTACATTTTTCTCTGGAGCAAGTATATTGCAATAGTAAATTATTTTAAGCTTGGAAAGTTATTTAAGATTTATTGGAATTAAATGCACTGTGACGAACAAAATGTTCCAATTGCATTCTTCATAGGAATTCAAGTTGGATGACAAATATTTTGACTTTCTGGTGCCAAAAAGTTCCATAGGCTTGCAGGTTATTTTCCAGTGACGAAAGCATAAGCCCTTGCAAGTGTTTGAGCAGGCCATAGTGGATAATGAGTGAATACAAAAATGCTGACTTTTTTTTTTTTTTTTTTTTTCTTTTTTTAAAAAAATTGAATATAATTTTGTTAAAATTGCACTTCCCTCACCAAAACTCCATTTGGATCGACATTCACAGAAATGGAATACAAACCAAAATCTCAGAACAGTGACAGAAAAATGTTAGATAATGATTGAGAAGGAGAGAAGTCAGTCATATTTTGTTAAAGCTCTTGAAAATAGAACTGTTATGCTGTCATTTAAGAATTAGACATTTTTTCAAATACTACTTAAAAATCTTGGAAAAAGCAAGTTTTTCCCCCGAACTTTTATGGTTTTGCCCAGCTGTGCACTAGTAATAGAAGCAGTGATGGGCAAATCTGTTGTGACTGAAGTGCATAATTTATAATTACAAAGCTAGTTTAGCTTCATATTATACAGTCACTTCATCAATTGTTTTCCTAAGAAAAGCCAGGTTTCCTTAACTGCTCGGTATACCTTCAGTCACTTCAGAACTAAAGTCAAACCCACTTACCACCAAAAAACCATTTAAATACTAGTAACAAGACAATGAGACAAGAATTTAGACATTTAAATCTACATTGAAATCCATTAAAGATAAAACTTCTGGCGTTTTCACTGGTAAAATTCTCTAAGCATCAGAGGTTCACCACACTCACAGGAGAGTCTCAGTTTTTAGCAAGACAGAGACAGTATTGACATTTGAAATCAGATCTTCTTTAACCTGTTTGTTAGGCATGCCCAAGGGAGAAAACAAGGAGAGAAGGACAGGGAGTAGACGCCAGATTTGTCTTGGCTCTGCTATTCTTCACACTGCAGATAAAGCAGTGCTGAGGGCTGTGTAATTCAACTCTGGAAGAAGCTCTGAAAAAGCTGTCCAGTCGAGCCATACAGAAACACAGAGATCCTCTTAATCCCTCTTTAAGCCTTTCCCGGGACAGTGCATTTATGCTGTGCTGTGTAGACTTAGGCTACAAAAAAAAAAGCTACGTGAGTCTTATGTGGGCTGAGAGACTCAATATCCTCTCAGAATGACCACTCCTGTGGCTCAGTGGAGCTTCAGGTATAATCATCTTTCTCTTCCTGTTTAATTCGAACTATTTAATCTGACAACAGAGCACAGTAAAATGAAACACTTAATCCTCCTCAAAGGTCAGAAGATCTAAAGAGAAAACACTGCCTACTTGTAACAGAAAAAACTAAGCATGAAAGAACCGAACATGTAGGGTGAGAAAAAGGTCATGCTTTGCGCTCGAGCCAGCCTGATAATGTGAAGCATTGATGTGTCAACTTTAGGATGTCTTTAGGGTGTTACAATTTCCCTATAGAATCCATATGAAGAATTACAGTTTATCTAGTAAGTTAAAATAGTCTGTATGCTGAAAAGATGTTCACTTCTAGAGCAGTCATGTTAAATCTCTTTTCACCATAGGTGTAAGAGTGTGGACTCAAAGGATGAACGCCTATGGGCGGTATGCATTGCCACAAATCCTTTCCAGGCTCCAGACTGCTTCTTCTATAACACAGCTCAAAGGGGAGGTGGGAACAGTTGTCTTTCCAACCTATTTGATGAAGTAGCTATACATGGGAAACCAAACACATTTTAAAAAGGTAAAAAATAAAGGGTAGCAATTATTTTAAAACATTCTATTTTGCTATGAAATCTTTGACAAAAAAAAATTCTGTGGTATCCTGACTTAGCAGATATCAAAGATATCTGTTCAAAGTTGACAGCACATTTCAGTTTCTTCCTATAATTAAAACCGTAATACGCAACATGCTGTATTTCATTCAGAAAAAAAAAAATACTGTTCCACAGATGCTCTGGCTTCTCTGTATTGAAGCTTTCTTGTTACCAAAGGAGTTCTTTTCTCATAGCCAAATTAAAGTACGTTGTTGAAAGTGTTAATCTAATCCTATTTCCAACCAGTCTTTTCTTCCATCTTTGGCTTTTTAAAAAAGGGATAGAAGAAAGGAGAAAAGGAAGGACAGAGTACAGGTAAATTGGAAAATCCTTATGTAAACTAAAAGAGCCTTAGAAACAAAAGTAGGTGCCTAATTACATTTTCTACTCTTTTGATTGTATGTCTTAGATTGGAAATCTAATTTTAGTATACTCACTGAACACTGTCTGCTTGACAGCACCTGTCTCCTTTCCAATGTAATCTGTGATGACAAGTACGACTGATGAAAATATTGCATAGCTCTCGCCTTTCTTCAAACCTCTTTTCTTCCTTTTGTGATATAAAGTACTCATCATTCTTTTTACCCATATACCTTGACAAGTTGTGAAAGATAGATGAGTTAATGGAAATACTCTGTTTTCTTATTACATTAACATAGACTAGCCACCTTTCTTTCAGAAGTTTGTCGCTATGAAATTAGCAACATGACAACCAAACTTTTCAGCAAACTATGCTGGATCCAGAATAATATGTTGCCAGTTGGCTTTTACGATCCATGCATAGTTTTTGTTTGAAAATATTTTCACTGATGCTTTGTTTGGTCTTTTTTTCCCCCCTCTGACAGCTAGAGGAGGAGTAGCAACCAGTGTAGCCACTGAAAAATAGTTTAACTATGCTCTCTCCTCTAAAACACAGATGACAAAATCAAGCTGGTTTTCTGGTATACAGTACATCCAGAAAGCTTTTTATGTGAGATTATGTCTTGGTCTTTGAGATCTAAGGACCCAGCTGCCCTCAGAAGCTGCAGCTAAACCAGTAGGTGCCAGGGAAGAGGCCCCACAGCTACACTGAGCATATGGCTCCCCACGTCCTTGGAGGGAGCCGGCTGTGCCTGCCCCACGGAGGGGGCTGCAGCAGGTGCCAAGGTTTTAAGCCAAAGTTTAAAATCAGCAGTTTCTCTGCATGTGTGCAAGTTCTTCAGTTTTCAGCTTTTCACTGGGTTCTGTTAATTGAGCCAAAGACCCTTCAAAGAATCTACCAACTCGATGTTATTCTTAGTGCATTTGTTCAAGAGATTTGATCTGTTTTAAACCAAACTGTTTCCTAAAAATTTCTCATCAAAAGACCTGCAAGTTCCCAGGATTTTTATTTATTTTTTTAATGTGACATCTAGTACACTCAAGGGTTTAGTGGTAACTAGCATGGACTATGCCGAGGCCTGTGTTTGGACTTCAATTTCACATTTGTCTATAAAACTGGGCACAGTAAAGATAAGTTTCTGAGCTTTTAAAGCATAAGGAACTTCTCTCATGAAAAGTTATGTCAGTTGCCATCTGTTTTCCTGTGTTTTCTTTCTACTTTGTATATTTATTCTGAATTTATTTGAACTCTGACACTATGGTTGCTAAAACAATGACAAACTTAATATTAACTCTATTTCACTTGTCTAGTGTTTTGGGGGAATCCCAGAAGCCACTATATAGTCCATTATGGAAAGGGTCGATTTATAGTTTTTTACTAGGTGTTAGTATCCTGTCTATTTCAATGTTACTACCAAGTTTCAATGCTGTCATGTTTTGATTGTAAATACTACCAAAGACAAGCACCATTTCATTCATGTGAGTTTTCCTGTACCCTTTAATATTTGGGCCAGGAGAGAAAATTACAGAAATACATCATATTTATTCTGTGCATGATATACATGCATGGGTACATTAACAGTTTAAATATTTTTAGAAAGATAAAAAAGTTTCTCGCTCATCAACAGAAAAAAAAAATCCATATAGGTCCATCATCATGTCTCAAAAGTTTTTTAGGTAAAAAAAACAAAACCAAGTCTTGGAATAAGTGTAGCAGCCAAGCCTGAGAAGAAGCCACAACAGAGAAATCTATATCTTTTAAAGGATTTATAACTGCCGCACAGTTTGGTTGGCACGTGACAAATTTAATGTTAATTCATGCAAATTTATTAGACTCTTTCTTTAGAATCCCCCATGTTTTCATTGTGCATTGTGTTTCAGAACAGATGATAATAAACTCATACAGATGCCGCTAGTCATCAGTGCAACGTTAATTACTGACTTGCTCAGAAAGTATTTACAGCTAAAGTTGGAACTGGCTGTGCAGTGCTGGCAATGCTAGGTTACCATTAGCTAGAGAAACAGAAAATTGAACAGCAAATGCTGCTTCAAATCACTAAGAGGGGGAGGAAAAGAAGAGAGCAGGGAAGGTGAGAAGGTCACATTGGAGGTGTTATCTGGAATTTGAATTACCAACCCTAAACTGCAAAGCTGACAAGTATTATCTCTGCTAACCTCAAAACTTGCATTCCAAATGCAAATAGGGCCCAGAAAAGGTCCGAGGCTTTAAAAAACTATTTTGTAATGTCAACTCAGAGTCATTCATATTAACCCACCATATCAGGTCCCACTGGAAGAAGCAAATACAAACTTCGAGGGTTAGGATCCAGATGAGAAAAGCAGAAGATGGGAAGAATAAAGGCATCTAACATACAACAAAGCTAACCCACAAATCTCAGAACTGTGTAACTAATGGCTTGTGTTTTCAGAGCTCACTAAGCACATAGCAGATACCAGCCCAGTTGAGCTCCCTACACACAGAGAGAGATGCAGCTTATTTTATAAACTGTCAATGGCATCACCACATCTATTTTATGAAACAGACAAATCTGCCCAACTGCAAACTGGTGTTCCAGTCTGTAGTCAGCTTGAGGGTATTCAAATATGAAAAAGCACCTGAAACAGCCAGGAGGCTCCAGGACACGCTAGATGAAGCCATTTAACATCCTTCTCATTAAGTTGAAACAAGGTAACCGAGATTAATTAGGAAAGAATTGACCATTTTTTTCCATACATTATACCAGCCACGGTGAAATATCATTATTAGATACTGTAACACACTCACTCTCTCTCTAAGAACGACAGAGATTAGATCAACTTGTTTATCCCCACTTTACCAGTAGAAATGGTTACCTTGTGGAGCAAGGACAGAGCTGAATACAATAAAAAAAATAAAAACATCTAATTTCCCTTCACGGTATTTAATAGCAACAGGGATGTTGCAGTTGACTGTCTTGGTTTATAACTTAATGGGTATAAGTCCACATGATCAAAGTCTAGTAGAAGAAAACACGGACTGGAAACAGATAATCAAGTATCTCAAGTGCAGTAGTCTGTGCATACTCATATTAGGGAATGTGCAAATTTACGTTTCTCTCTCTTGCTTGGACAGAATTTCTGTCTTTATATTGAACCCAGGAAAGCAGTAAGACTGACAATAGACATATTTGTTGTTTACTGTTTCTATACAAAATACTCACCTGTAATTTTCATATGCCTCAGTTACAGTATAAATAATGTTCTTCTCACATCCATGTGACTACCAGCCTACTAGGTGATCTTGGTATCAATAAGATAGATATGTAAATAGAACATTCCCTGCTGTTTCCTTACTGGAAGAATAAAAAACGGAAGAAGCTGAGCAAAAAAGGAATTTAATTGTCTGTTAAAAATACCTCTAAACCTTAACAATAATCCCTGCACCTACCTAATTGGTCATAACATCTGTCAAATCTCTGTTTCCAAGTGTGTGTAATGCTGTATTGACAGTGCTTAAATTGCATATTCTAAAAAAATCTAACAAACAAAAACCTGTTACTTTATCACTTTCTGTCTTGTAATAAACCCAACCATTTGCTGTCACTTCCTTTTGCTGTTCCATACATTCCCCGCCTGTCATAGCTTGTAGCGTGGTGCCATTGTATTCTTTGTGATGCGTAAACCTAGAAATACCTTTGGACCTAGTGAGTTAAACTCAACTTGAATGCAGTCATAAAGTATTTGCTATTTACTTTGGGAACGAGAAGCTGTACAGACAAGGTAACTCCATTTGAAAATGAGAGCTGAAAACGTCTTAAAAAGACAAACACCCTCCCCCACCTCCCCAGGTAGAAGCAAAGCCAACAAGTCTGCAGGCATACCTTCCTTGAAGAACACAGTGTGCCACAAAGTTACGGGAAACAAAGCATTTTTGTGTAGATTGGGTGACAACGGCAAAACTTCCTCAAAGTCTGAGTCACACTTTGGCATTATCCTCTCCCATGGGAGTTCCATGGGAATAGCAAGGTATTGCCACTAAATCTATAAGAGGTTTAGAATCACATTCTAAAAGTTCTTATTCAAAATCATTGTTCTATATAACTCTATTAATCCACCATTCAACGTTATAGTATCATTCTATTGAATTTATAATTCACTGGATTTTTTTTCCTTAGCTAGCATTTTGTAAAAAGATCAAGTGTACCAGTGATCTCTCAACACACACACACACACACACACACATATATATATATATATATAAAACAAAACCGAAACTAACCCTCAGAAAATGTATGCCATGGAGTCACACCGGATAAGTTTTAGTAACAAACTCTGAGTTTATCTCATTTTCATAGTGTCACTTCAGTCACATGTCATTCTATATATAGTCTTAGTGGACTGATTCAATGCCATAAGGAATAGAATACTAGAGCAATATAAGCATGGTAGAACCAATGTTTTAGGGTAGGTTAATGCAATACAATTCTGAGTCTGCTGCTTTTCAGAGTAGACCATGTCCTTGTTGCAAAGATTGTTCTGAAAAAAAACTGTACCGTGTGATACTACCAGAACATGATAATACTAAAAACATACAACTCTCTTTTAAGACCCCAAAGATAGCAAAGATTGTTGCTGTATTTTTCAATAGGATTTCTTTTTTTTCCCCAGATTGCATGTTCCCCATAAGATACAAGAAACAGAGATTCAAACCTGCCTTCTGCCTGAAGGAATTACAGTACATATTTTCTGCACTTTTCGAATTGTCCTTCACAGAATCACAGAACGTTAGGGATTGGAAGGGACCTCGAAAGATCATCTAGTCCAATCCCCCTGCCGGAGCAGGAACACCTAGATCAGATTGCACAGGAACTCATCCAGGCGGGCTTTGAATGTCTCCAGAGAAGGAGACTCCACAACCTCTCTGGGCAGCCTGTTCCAGTGCTCTGTCACCCTTACTGTAAAGAAGTTTTTTCTCATATTCAAGTGGAACCTCCTATGTTCCAGCTTGAACCCATTGCCCCTTGTCCTATCACTGGATGTCACAGAGAAGAGCCTGGCTCCATCCTCCTGACACTCACCCTTCACATATTTATAAACATTGATTAGGTCACCCCTCAGTCTCCTCTTTTCCAAGCTAAAGAGACCCAGCTCTCTCAGCCTTTCCTCATAAGTCCTTGCTAGCTTTTAGGCTGTGGTGGACCTACAAAGTTAGGACCCTCGAAATGGATGATAGAAACTTGCAGTCTGTTTCCAGACACAATGAATATTTAAGACTTCTTAAACAGAACCAATTATATTGTAGTTAAAGAGTTAAGTATAAGAGGACTTTACACAAATAAATATATAACTATATAATTTTGAGTATTTGTTTTCATTCATAAGTACATCAAAATAAGTTTGTCTTTTGGGTCTTCTTTACAAAAAGATAGCATAAGCAGAAAAGTAACAGGATTGCCAATTGGTCCTGTAGCCTTGTGCCCTTATCAATGGGCTACTATTTTTTTTTTCAGCTGTATACCCTTCTCATCAGAATGTCACCTTCTTCACCTTCTCTATCCATACTGTGTTCTGCAAACCAAGATACTGATCTCCCAAATTTAACTCAAAGTTTTAGTTTGTTTGCCTTTCTATCACTAAATAAATTTGAATTTCTAATATCATACTCATATAAAGGAACTGAAAAGAGAAATAGCAATGATAGTTATGTTTATATCATAAGATTAGATTTTAAATCTTAAACCATAGAGACTGATGACCTATGCAATTAAAAATATATTAGACAATAAGATCCAAATAGCTCCAACTGAAATCTGTCCAACTTCTTGTATCCATAGCAGTAAAATATCAGTATTTATACAATTCACCAACTACCTAAAAGTCAGGAAGAGCAGGGGGATTATTATCTTGCATAAGGCATTTGCTTTCATCGTAGTTGCTTTTTATATTCTGTTATAACAACACACACAGTGCTCAAAATGTCAAATAATGATTGTAAATAAGATGGTAATTATAACCTAAAGGAAAATGCCTGAGACAGCATACAGACAATTCTGTTACAGTCTCATCAATAACTGTTCAGAAAAGCCTTTTTTGACCACATTCCATCCCAACTAAGCATGATTCAGTTAAATAATTTGATTTTTCTTTGTTGTCACAAAACATGATGAGCTATTTCTAATACAGGTAAGAGCCATTCAAATAAAATCTAATAAGTACAGATAATTTCAATATGAGAGCACAAGATACAAACAAGAGATAATGAAAAAAATCACTGTATTAAATCTACAAGAATCTTTTCTCCCAGATAATTCAAGCAGATGTCCAGTCAGCAGCTTTACAATATCTTCAGTGGGAAGGGGGCTGGGGGATGCAGAGTGAGGCACTGATTCCTCAGCATTCCCAAGTATCAGCAGCAGCATTAATAGGAATAATCTTAGAAATGGATAGTAAAGCTGGTTTCAAGTGCAGCCCTATTAGCATAAAAAACTTAGACTAATGAAACTAAAACTAGATTCGTCTCTAAGTTATTTAAAAAATGCGAAGACAATACAGTTCTGCCAATTTACCCTGAATGCATAAATCAAATGAATGTTGACAATCAAATTCAAAGCTTTAATTGTTACCCAGAGGAAAGTCACATTCATAAAAAAAGACTATGTTAAAATCTATTTGAAACCACTCACATTCTGTGAACAAAAGCGCATATCATGTGGTTGAGTCAATCAGTAGATGGATTATTACCCTGTTACTAACTGTTCGAAAGAATCAAAAACCTTTAGGGTGTGCTCAGGTTAGGTTGTCCAGATCTGGTAAGCAGTTTAGTAGCACCAGATACTAATGACAGAGTTGCTTCTTAATCCCCAGGGAGAAAACTAGACAAAATCATCTTTCCTCTAGCTGAAGATTCACACCCAAGTACCTTAAAACAAAACCAAGATCTATTGTCTTTGTGCACATTAGGCACTCACATTCCCAAAACATACGGAAGATCAAGGGGAACTGCTTAGGGTTTGGGAAACCAAGGTTATTTTTGACCTGCCAAGTGAGATCTTAAGAAATGTTAGTGACTCGAGAGTTAGACTGCATGTTAGTGGCAGTTAGGAAGCCCTAGACTATTTACCAGCAAGGACACACTTTCGTATGCTTGGCTCTTAAAATGATTTAACACTTCCCTTTTCAGTCTTGTCTAAATCAGCCTAGGCTAATCTTTATGATCCTGCGAGCACCCTACTCAAACCATCATTATACATCTAAATATAATTATATACATCTAAATATCTGTATCTATCTATCGATATATATAAATCCAGTATGCGTGAGGTTCACAAGCAAGAGAGAATGATGTTTTCCAGGGGCCTATTCCTCCACACTGAAGACGACCAGTGTTTTTTTCACCCTTGAGAACTCGTTTCTTCCCACAGACTGAGACACAAACTGACCAGCAGACCTCTTGCCAGTACCACCCCACTAGCATATTGCTGACACAGCCACTCTCGGACTACTTGATACATATCTTCAGACACCAGCACATATTTTTACATGTGAAATTCTCATTGATCTCAGTTTAAATTTTACTGAAGAATTGCACAAACATGTTATCAAATCTGTATAATTGATATTTAAAAAGCCACCATTATTTATATAGCAGCTGAAAAAAGAGTAGTACGTTTAATCACACAAGGTATAAACTTTTTTAGGAGTGTAAACTAACTTTTCATGAAAATGAATGCAAAGTAGGAAAAGACGCATGTGAGAAAGGAGTCACAAGACTGTTCTTAACAGTAACATTTGCAGAAGATACTGCATAAATAAATACCGAGTTGTTTTTTTTTTAAAAGAAATTTTCAATATTGAACTTTCCTCACAGCCGTCATTCAACATGCAAAGCAAGAGTCCTTATCTGGTTCAAATACGGCAATACAGAATATACTGTAGTTTATGATAATTAGTTCAGCCTCTGTATTCTTTGGGGATTCATATTGTGAAGCAAGAGCTATTGCCATATGCTTCAGCATTATGGGAAGGTGTATAAAGTTTTCAATCAGCACTTCAAATGCTTTCAAATATATAACAATTATGAAATACTCATTTACTCCCAGTTTCTCTGATCTACCCAGTTTGATGCTTTTTGATCTCTGCTTCTCAGTTATCTCTTGTATCACCTGCTCCTTTGTGTATTCTGTTCTTGTCATATTTCTCCCCATCACTTGTTCCCCTATTACAAAGGAGTACTGATACATCTATTATAGTGATATTTCTCCTTGGTACTTTACCATATTATCTCTTTTTATATCTTCTATAAGCTACTTATACTTCCTGACAAGCTACTTTTATATTTGAGATGCTCTTTATTATGCAAGGTGTTTATTTTATTGTTATTGTTTCCACAATATGCTATTCGGTAGCATTTAGGCTCAGCACTCAAGTGAGGAAAATATTTTTATAAGAGCATTTAAAAACCCAGTACAGTCTGTATAAATTTCCATATTTCTGTAAATTTCAGAAACTCCAACAGAAAAAATATTTTTCTGAAACTAACTACTAAGAAGATAAATTATAGCTGTTTAGAACAATGTAGAGTTTTAGGTAAGAATTTTGATTTTTTTAATGGTAAAAAATATAAACAATTTGAACTGTAATCATTGGCACCAAGCAGTTTCCAGTGGCTGCTAAAGATCAGAAAATTAAAAACAAAAAAATCAAAACCCCCCAAAACCAACCAAAAAAGTAAAAGCAGCAAACACATGTACGATATTTTCAAAATAAAATAATAGAATAAACTTGGGGATTTTAGATATCTTTACTAGGTGATAAAAGGTGACTGGAACTCTGACAGTCAGCTACTTAACTACATCAAATACACAGCTGTTCTGTTAAGGGAACTTGTAGACACAACCAGAAAACTACTCAGCCTTGTATTAGCAACCGACATTAAAAAGTCAGCATTAGGATGAAAGCCCTGAACTGGGTAAAAGTCATGAATCAAATGCCTGGCTCTCTCCCAGCCCAAAATTTCACAGGGAGTCTTAGAATATTTATTTTCTCTGTTCCTCACATCTCTATGGAAGGTAACACTTCTTCATGAAAAAGATCAGACTATTCAGAGACTCTGAGGACAGGGAATAATTATTCTAGCAGATGATTCTTAACCTAGGGTTAAGGATGTCCAGCTCTTAGGTTTTCAGAGCACAGACCTTCTTTCATGGTGGATATGCATCCCAGATAGCATAAAGGTCTCTGATATTAAGGAAAGATATCATAATACAAAGGATCTAAAAAAAAAAAAAATCAAATGCAGTGCAAATTTTATTGCACTGTTGAGGTTGACTCACAAAGGCATTAGGTACCAAATCCAACATTAGATATGCTAAACCCTGCTCAGCAGCTGCTTAAGCCTGGAGACAGCGAAGTTTTCAATATTCTGAGCTCTGCCAGCAGCACGGTTCTGATCATGAGCCCGTGCAGCTGGTCAGCTGAGCAGCGCAGGAGTCCTTTGGGAACACACAAACCCTGCCTCGCTCAACATGCCTGCTCTCGTCAGCCTTCCCCCGCCACATCTGCTGGATCTCAGGGGCAGGCACAGCTCTCCAAGGCTCCACAAAAGCAGAAACTGGTGTCAGCAGGCGCTGACCTCCGCTCCCCAGCTCTGGAGCAAAAGGACTCATCGAGGCTGAGAAGGACTTGACCTCATTCCTCTCTTGTTTCTGCATGGACTCGTATCGTTATCTCACTAACTATACAACAAGCTAGTCAGTGTGTTGTAGTATCAGGGGATGTCTCTCTCATGCTCTCATTTAGCTTTTACTTTTAATAAATTGGAAAAGCAGGACTTGGTGGTTTTACATTTAGGGCACTCATCCAGGAGCTGGACTATGTTTTGGTTTCTGTGTTAAGGACTATACACGGGTTTTTTTTTTTAGTTTCATGTAAATGCTATAAGTTGTTGTGCATCACACCCTGTTGTGCATCCGTGCCTTACGCGGGGTGTGTACAACAAAATCGCTTCTGCTGCAGGAGCCCAGGGAGAACACCATCAGGGTGAGTGTCACTAAATCGGTTTGTGGATCTGTGCCCAAGATTTTTAAGATGTATCAGCTAGGCCTTGTAACTGAATCAATACCCAGATAATTGTTTAGAAAGTTGTGTCCAGAAGTTGTAACTGCCACAACATGAACTGCACTAATGATAGTTCTATCCTACACTTCAGTGCATTGCTGCATTCAAAGCAAAACTGGAAAGCAAACAGCAAAAAGTGATGCTGTAGCTGGAATGGGAAAGAAAGGCATGGGTCCAGGTAGATCCACTGCGATCCAGTTCAAAAGTACTTGTGCTTTCAGTTTCTGGTTTTGGACTTAAGGTTTTCTATTCGTTGGAAACTTTTATTTCCAAAAGCATTTTCTGTGAGTATCCAAAAGAAATGTTTGTCTAATACAGAAAAATAAGTTGATTACATTTTCTCTCAAAACTGCCATTTTACTTAAAGAATACTTTAAGAAATTTGTTTTATACAAAACATTTTTCCTTTGTCCAGAAAGGCTCTGGTGCACTGTAAAGACAGTATCTTATTCACCTGTTTAGGTTTGGCTCAGTGCAGAACTCTCAAACTATGAAAGGGATGTGCACAGCATTTTCAAGACCGTGCAGAAATCTGTTATTCACGATGTGTGTCAAGCTGCAGACACTTCTTACCCTGTTTCTTTCTGCAGAGCATCTGATTGTTGATGACAACTGACATTTTTTATCATAGGTTCAACAGTTTAGTCTGAAAACACTCACCGTGACCTAGGGAATTTGTTTTGATAAGAGAACACTAGTAGACTGAGCCCAGCTTTGACCTTTAAAAACAAATGTATTAAAAAAGAAGAAAAGGAAAGAAAAAGAAAAAAAAGAGAAGGAAAAAACCTCTATTTGCCTTACAGACAAACAATTTTGTTGTCTTGCTGACCAAATTACTTCTTGCAGTTGAGCAGGAAGTTGCTCTTGCAAAACCATCGCAATGTTCTTTTCAAGTTTTCTATGGATAGAAGACATGCAAAGCTGTCATTGTGCAACCTTGGAGAGTTATTTTCCATAACTTTGGATATGCATTTTTGGAGATAGTTGCATTATGTGCCAGGAAACCCACTCATGTTTCAGATATCCTGCTTGATTCAGTATTCAATTTTTGGTTTATGAAGCCTTTGTTTTCAATTAATTTTTTTTAGTAACCACATAATGTTTTTCGGAATATGATATACCCCCATAATCCAACTCGCACAATGTAAATATTACCATTCATTTTATAATGTTTCATGGGGTTTCATTCCTTCCTGAGTAGGCAAAGGTTATGCTAAGAATGAACAGTATTTGCATAATAACAAGCACTTAGTTCCTGTACTCCCAGTCATGCAGATAAGGGTCCAGTACAGAGTATTACCATTTCCAGCCTGCATTTTTTTTACTTTTCAATCTATATTTCTCAGTCTAGTGGGCGACTGAGATGCAAGTGCAGAGTACACAAAAATTCAGATACATTATTTGTCCAGAATTTAGACACAAATTGTCTACCAAATAACACAAAGTGTCTAAATACCAGGAGGAGGAATAAATGGGTTCCATATATGTGAAGAGTGTATAGTGAAAGAAGAAATTCTGAAAGAAACTGCAATCTGAATATAACTCATGCAGAACAGAATGGAATTCAAATGACCTGATCGAGTTTTTTTGGGTAATGTAAAGAGATTGCCAAGAAAGTCACCGTGTTCATCAAATGTGTAAGAGAAGAACACATTAAGATGAAGTTTCAGTACACAGAATATCCTGAGGCAATATCGTAAAAGTGTCCCCAGAAGATGACTGGTGGTGCTGGATGCTCCAGACTGGTACATTCTTTTAGTTCAAAACCACAAAATGAACTGGTTTGAAATTGTATCCCAAAATAACAAACTGTGTCTGTGTAAAAAACCTGCCCTCTTCTCTGAAAATCTGAAGTCACCTGTACGCAATGGCACATGATTGTCTTGAAATAGTACAGTTTTAGTTGAATGCTTAATAAAGCTCCAGAACTAAGTTTTAAGAACTCTTACTTTAATATCTGACTTTGGTAACAGGTCTCCTCCCAGCCAGCTTGAAAACCCAAACTAGAAAGAGACAACCTGACAGCAAGCTTTAGAAGCCACAGTCCCTAGACACTCTTAAAGGACTTTTCTGCAACCTAGAGGCAAAACCTACAATATGTTGAGATGGCTAAAAGTTTTCTTGATGGAAAAAAAAGGAACAAGGGCAGAGGTTTCCAGGGGCAAAGACAGATGTCTATTTTGATTTCTCTCTTCCTTACCCTTTAAGGACTTGCACAGATTTGCCACCAAGCAATAAGAATTAGCAAGAGCCGGACCACAGAGGTTGACACTGACAAAGGCTGAGATGAGTGAACTAACGGTCACTTACTGTCACTGAAGAACAGGGACACCAGCTATTGGCACTAAAACTTCGTATCAGAACACTGACTGTTCAGATAGAGCAGACAGCACGGCCCACAGCGCTTTCTGTCTCAGCTGCTTGTCCACAGAACAGGCCATGGTTTGTCCGAAGGAGTGGTATGGGATGGTGTGGGATGTTATTCCTCTATAACAATGGGAATTAGAAGTTCATCTGACGCTGCAAGGGTCCTGCTTGTGTACACATCTTGTTTTCCAGACATAGAGTAGAAGGCAGCACATTTCCACAGCAAGAAACCCATCAGCACGGGGTTTAGTCCCTGCAGATGCATTCCCAGTGCCCAGGTTATAAAGGGCCACCATGGTGCTGTCCAGTGGAAATAGGACTTCCAAAGAATGGACTAGGAATGGGAGTGGCTCAAACCACTTACTGAACCTAGGCCTGAACTCAGCGTCTTCTATCCGTCTGAAAAAGTAATCCCTTCTGGATCCCATGGACGAGAAGTATCTCCTTTTAAAGAACACTATGTGTTTGATGTAATCTCAGGAGAAATGTAAGATACAGTTGTCTCAGAGAGAGTTGAGGTACGTACACCAAATTCAATGTACTTACATTTCTATTTTAAGTGCCAAGACAACTGAGCTATTATGGGATTTTTTTTTTCCAAGACATACAAAAAAGAAGGCATCACTTCTCATTTCAGTCATATTTAAAGGAAGATGGGACTGCTTTTTGTATGGAAACCAAATCCTTAATTGTTCTCAGAGGACATTTATTTCAGAGTGTCCTCACATGAGGTAGATTAAGAAACATTTCCTTATGGAGCCTGATCAGGCTTGAAACAAACTTGAGACAGACATGAGATAATCACTGACCTGCAGAACTCTCCTAAGACTCTTAAGCAGCAAATAACAAAGCAGAACTACAGAGATGTGACTTTTGCTACTGAAATGTAAGTTATCTACAGATACAGCTTCATCTTTAGCTACCCAAGTAATAGCAGCACAGTATTTTTTCCTTTAAGCACCTAAATGTTACTTGCTTTAATATTCTTCTCTTCCTAGATCTAGATAGGCTGCAATTCTCAGGGGAAAATATCCATAACTTCCTTAATGAGTCATGACAAATTCTGTTCATCTTGCAGTTGCTTTTCTAGTATGCTGAAGCCTAAAGTGAAAAGTTGAAGCCTAAAGTGAAAAGTTAAATCCTATCTGTTACAGACACAGAGGATGTTTTATGTTTATTATATAAAAAAAAATACAATGACACCTTGAAATCAACTATAGAGAAATGATCTCTTATAATCCTTTGTCCATTTACGCATTGTACACAAGCTTTTCCAAAGCTACATGGGCTAATGGACACTGAATTCTCTTTGCAGCACTGGCATTGACCTGCTGCATGAACCTGTGCAGTCCACTTTTAATTCCTTTGTTCATCTCATCTCTTTATATCAGAAGCTCTTCAGGGCAAATAAATGAGGTACTCATTACGGCTGTAAAAGAGACAAGCTGGTCTATTTTCTCACTTTTCACTATGCCTTTTCAAAGAAAGTATCTTACCCTTAGTCAAAATATCATATTAAAATTTGTCTACAGCACCAAAGTAATTTCTCCAGCAGTATCTACGAGCTATAATCCCACAAGGAATTACGAGCAAGCTTAACTTTCTGCCCTGTGAAAAAACTGTTTAGTATAACAACATTTCATGAGAAAACAGTTCCATTTCTATCTAAAAGGAAATGAATTTTTTTTCTAGGAAATCTCTCATTAAATGTTTTACAAAGAAAAAATATATTTTTAAAAATTTGTATAGGGTGGCATTTCGTAGGGAAAGCATATGCAACAAATTCAGATTTTGAACAGTGGACTGTTTTGAAGTATGAAATATTTGTAAAAAACACAAAAGTGACAATTTGATTTGTCATTCATTGATGTTATTACACAGAATCACACAGACAAGACTCTAATTGTGTTCCAGGGAAAAACTTTCTCTGCATGGTGGCAAAACTGAAAACACGATAGAGAGAATTTATCTGGGAGCATTCCTGGTAGCTGAGATCTAGAAGGTTGTTTATCTGCTGAAAATTTGCTTTATTTATACTGAGATAATTTGTCTTTGTCTTACTGATGATGATGTGCCAAGCCATCAGAATACAATTTGTATTAGTACTGCTATGTATTCTGCTTTAATTTGCCACTTGTCTTTTAATCTTTACAACACATATAAAGCATCCAATAATACACAAAAGATTAATAGTTTGTCCACTTACATCCATTGCTTTTCATGTTGTTACCTCACATCTCCTCACCTGACAAAGTAAACATAAGAAAGTCAGCAGAATATAACAAGTAACGAGGTAAACACCCAAAACAAACAAACAAAATAAAATCTAACAGTTACAATGACTTTCACATAATAGACATTCTGCTTATGTCTGGACAGATTTAAATTATGAGTATCACTACTTGATATTTCTCCTTAGAGCATTTAGTTGATTTCAGGTGCTTTTAATGACCTCTATCAGCCTAGGAAATATGGTGGATCTCCAGATTTTTGTTTGGATTCTGTTTCATTGAAAAGTTGTTGGAGGATGACATGAGTCTATCTTCTCAAGGCAGCAGGATTAGAACTAGGAGCTTAAGAAAACTTTTCTTTTTCTTCTTCTTTAGCGATATCTATTGCAGCTTGGGAGGCAATGATGTAAAAATTTTGTTCCACCTTAATGTCTGCTTTGTTTTCATAGATTACAAAAAGAAATGGAAGGAAAAATACAGGAATGCAGAATAGGGCAAAATGTTAAAGGTTGTTTCAAATTTCATACTTTTACAATGAGCAGTAACAAAACCCTTTAATATAAACTTGAGTTTCCAAAAGAGACCTCTGAACTCCGAGGCAAATCTGGAATTTTAATTTGCATCCGTCTCTATTAAGAAGTGAATCTAGCCAGCCTCATTTTCAGACGGGATGTTATCAGCTCCACTCTTTATGCACTCTGGTATCTCCTTCTCCCAAGCAGATCAGGCTCTAGTAGAATTTGGAGCGATTGTGCAGCCTGACGTTATCGAGCTCTTCAGACACCATGTGCATTCGAATAGGGATTTCTGGCAGGTGCACAAACAGGCAAAACAGCAGCAGACTGGCAGAGAAGTTCAGACTCATTTAATAGCCATTACAGTAGGTATCTAAGATCACCTTACATTCATGACCTACTAGTATTGACTCAGTATTCCTTCTCCCCTCAAGCACCTCTATGTTACACCCAAGTAACTTCTAAACTAAGAGAGCGAATGACTCTTTTCTACTGAAGCTGACCCTAAAAATAATTGTTCCTATATTCTTTGACAGTATGCTATTTTTGCTATGCTGTTTAGGACTGGACAGATCTTAACTCTCATGTAAGTTCATCATGGTGAAATTCATTATTCAATGATAACACGGTATGAAATGCACAAACATTTGCTACCAATCATCACCAGCAGTTAAGAATGTTTAGCGGACTTTCTTTTCAAATTACTATATCAGCAGTACTGAAAAGTTACTATGCTATTTTTTGTTTGCTTGTTTGAAACTTACAAATTCTCAGCTTAATGTTTCTCTCTTCTGATGTTGTTGATCAGATCATCATTCACCACATCTTGACTTCACAAAGGATAAAATTAACATCCTGAACACACTTCTGAATGCCTCTTGCTGAGGTAAAAACAGACAATTTTCAGTGAAGCTCAGTAATCACAGAGTTATGCATGGACTAACATAATTAATAGAACCCATCCCTGCTAAAAACAGAAGCATGGCTGTATGACAACATTACCGCAAGTTCCTGCAGCAGCACAGTACCTATGTTGCAGTACCTGCCCGTTTGCATAGGCATACATTTCCTTCCGTCAAAGTTGTAAGAGTAATTACGTGACATCTGCTGCAGGATAAGCTCATTCCTGAAAAGTTAATAAGAAAGAAAATAACATATCACTGTAAGTCTGCTCTCCGAGTCCTTTTTTATAGTTCTGTTTTCAAATCATATTTCTGGGTGGATAGCTAAGTCCACATAAGTGCTTTATTGTCCTGTGTTATTTTTTTGTCTTATGTTTCGACAAGGTGTATTAATTATTGATGAATATATAATATCTATGTGAGTGGTAGGTCTTTATATCAGCTGGGAGTAATTTAAATGAAGAAATCAATTTTAACATCATTTGTCATTTCTGACCAATCCCTCAGTTTTAGGCAATAGCATTTGCCACTGTTCTTTTAATGGAGAAAAATGGAAAATAAATAAGACACTCCTTCTAAGAAGAGAACATATTCTTTACAAATAGTATTCTAGTTATTCCGATGCAGAACCACTGTAATTATTTTAACTATAAAGTTCAAGCGATTAAAAAAAATAAAGATATAAAAAATTTCACTGTTGGTGAGGATAAAGCATGGCATACTTACTTCTGATTCCCATAACCAGCACAGAATCACTATATACGGAATGTAAAAATATCTGGTTGCTGTTCTTTCTAATGAAAACTTTCAGATTAACTGTAACGACGTGGGGCAGGTGCTGATATCAAAGTGAAACGTTTTAAAAAAAACCCTTTATCTTATGTTTTGACTGGAACAAGACAGCATAAGAAACCAAACCTGACAACCAAAGCTCTGCTTTGCTATCTGTATGCAGTAATGGAACTTGGAGAACAATGGGAAGAAAACCAAAATGCCAAGATCTGGAGTTATGAAATTATGTACAAGAAACTAGCCTTAAATATGTATCATCTAAATATTCCACTCGTAATGACTTCAAACATGTAAGTTTAGAATGCTGTGAGCTGGGTTCACATTTTTCAATTAGTAGTTAAAATACAGATTCAAATATTTTAACTTTCCTCATTCCCCTTAAAAAAAAAAAATAGTAGTATTTCCAGCTTTTATTTCAGAGCTGAAGAGCTAGAGGGAAAGGTTGGTGATGTTTTTTTAACTGTGGTTACTCAGGTTAAAATATTTTTTACACATTCAATATTGCTTTTTTTTCTTGTTGGTTGAATTTTTTGTCCCTCTAAGTTGAAGGACATAGAAGCAAGATGGGAAGAGGCAGGGAAGGGAAAGAAAAGTACACCTGCATGCTGTTGATGCAGGTGCACCCTGTTTTATGAGCCATCTGCACTGCCATGTCTTAATAACCACAGACTCTTAGCTCTTCTAGTAAGCGCCTTATTCTATTACGTTCTTCTGGGAATACACTGCTCTACTCTGTAAAAAAATATTTCCAATCTCATTAGCTATCATCAATCACCTCCTTAGTTCAGGTGGGTAAATGTTTGCAATCATTGGAAAATCCTGCTAAATGAAGTCAATATAGAGTTCATTTAAAATGAAATTAAGAAAAAAAAGCAGGTGTGAATATATCAGGTACCTGAATAGGTTGATTACATTATAGAATGATAGGATGATCTTCCTAGGGCCATAAAATCATTAGGCAGTCACAAGACTCAGTCAATACACTGATACATTAGAAAAGGTCTCACTGACACCCCACAGTATCAGACATCCCTAAGCACAATCAAATAAGAACTAGGAAAAAGGCTGCTGTGCTAAAGCCATTTTAGAGCAAGATGGAGAAAAGGTCCTAGAGTTTTTCATCCCTTCCAGAAAATATTCTTCCTACCTCCACCTTCCATAATAAGCAAAATACAAATCAGTGACTTTGATTGCACCTGTGATCAGGAATTGGGAAAGACTCTCTCCTACAAAAGAGTCTCAGGCTTTAAATCTCCTTTCAACTCTTAGACTTCGTAAAACCGTCACACTGCACAACATCAAATTAAGACAGGAAGCAATAGCAAGCAGTTCTTTCTTAAGAAGTCCTTCTATACTTACCATCCAACCATTTCAAGTGGAGATCCTGTAAGCAAGTTTCCAAAGCTTAATGACATAAAAAAATCTTTGTAATACATTCAGCAAATGAACGAAAAAAACCCAACTACTGGAATACTACATAATTGTAAGAATAGGCCAATATTAGATTTAATATGCTGATCTTATCTAAACATGACAATAAGCAAAAATTGAAGGTCACACATACAATATATGGAAAATAACGCCTGAGAAAAAAGCTGAAAGGTTACAAGGAAAAATAACTCAACATGCCTAAAAGTGTTAACGCAAGCTGCTGTTGCAACCTTCATCTTAAAAATCTTTGCAACCTGGGTAGAGGAACCCTTAGCCTTGGATAGATGCACGATGCTTTATTTTTGAGCTCTCTCTTGCTTTATGTACACTGCCCGAAGTAGTTTATACCTGGATTTAAATCTAACTTCAACATTAATACATCTTGTGCTATTTTGTCCTGTCTTGTCTAATGTAATCAACAGCATGGGTCTTTTATCATTGTCACTTTGTCTTCAGCATGCAGGGAATGCTCAGCAAACAGGCTTCTGGAAACCTGTTTATTGTATATCACTTCTGACTCTAGCTTCTCATAAAGCAGAGAGACAAAATAAATTTGCAGGGTTTTTTCTTTATAGATTTATCACCACAAAACATCAAATCACCATTGTGTTCATACTGCAATTTCCATATTTTCTGTGATTTACAGGTTGATATAAGCTCAAAGAATTACTCTTAAGAGAGGTAACTCTTTGAAACACACGGTTCTTTTCCATGCTAGATAATGATTCTGTTCCCACATCAATCATCTCTAGAAAGTTTATACCAAAATGTTATGGCACATTGTCATCACTATAGGATATTAGAATACATTCAGTACTTTGAAGTTCAGACAAACTTAAATACACTAACAATGGGCATCACATTTCAAAGTCCTCATTAAACATTGAGGGTGAAACCCTGGACCCATGCAAGTCAACGACAGAACTCCAGCTGACCTCAGGAGAAGTCAGAGCCCGTCCTTTATTGCTGCCTTTATTCATTTTTGCCAATCAAATAAATTATTAATAAATGCACAGGATATTATTTAGTCTAAGCAGAGATGGTAAGAACTAGAGAAGAAGCTTTTCAAATATATTATACATGAATCAAGCTGTTATCTTTTGAACAATTTGTTCGATGAGTTGGCATTCAACCAGATAGAGAGCTGGTCAAATACTGCAAAAGACTATTCTTGAATAATTTATTTAATGAATAATAGCTACTTTGGTAGGATAATGTATTCTGTGAGTAATAGTGAACAGCTTACAGCCAAAAGTGTTTTATCCGACATTAATTACTGTTGTTTTGTTTTGGGGAACACAAAAGTATTGTAAGTTTTGTTTGTTTTGATCTGCCATCACTGCACAGTTACCAGCACCTGGGCTACAGTACACTGACAACAACCACCTGACTTTTGTTAAATTTAGTTTCACGTTGCTTCAGCATGTAGGATTTGTTAACTTTAATCTAAAATAATGAAGTGACATTTTAACATTCCATGTATCACCAATTCAAGCAGTAGATTTTGTGAGAAGAAAAAGAAAAATCAGGGAAAAACCCCCAGCCTCCAAGCAAGCTGAATATAGATAAGGTTGCCACATTCAGGTTTCCTTCTACAGCTGTCCATTAAGTCCATAGTATGCTTTTCTAAAAATGTTGATTTTGTTTTTAAGTGTATTAAGTAATTTGCATAAACAGCTGTTATGTTCAATTACCTGTCCTAGGAGGATTCCATTATTGACAGGAAAGCATGGAAATAAGCTGTGTGTAGTTTTAAACACTGTTTCTTCCCTTACAGAAATTTTAAGCAAGTCCTCACATCACTAGGTCGGAGTTTTGCTGTTTGCAGTTCCTTAAGATTATGGCTTCCATGCCCTTGACATCTCTTCTCCACTGGACACAAGAAAGAATTTTGCCATTCTCATAACTAAGATCTACCACAAACCATACATTCCAGCCTTCTTTCAGAGCCACCCCCAGGTTCCCTTAATACACTTAGCTTCTTACAAAAAGACTTTAACCCATCATACCAATACTATATAAAAAACCCCACAAACAGCTCATTAAAATGATGAGGGAACTGCAAGAGAACATGAAGAAAAACAAGAGAGAAGTACATTTAGACTATTTTTTAAAGTAGTCTGTGCTGTACAGCAGCAGGATAGCCATATGTGATGAGGTACTGGTGTCATTTCTGTCACATCTTACATATGCAATACCTTCCTGGCTGAGTGTGTACGTCATGTCTAGTGGTCTTCGGCTGGAAACATAGTATGTGCCTGTGTGGATGGTCACGGGTATATCTGCAATAGCCACAAGGACTAGTACTGTTTTAATCAAAGATAACTTGTGATTTGGAAATCTGACCTTTCTCTGCTGCAGCAGAAACTTTAGTCTGCCTTCAAGTCCCTCTAAGTGAGCGAGTCTGCCTGGAAGACCAGAGTGAATCGCACGGATGCTGCCCCTGTCCTACCTGGGTGGGCAGTTGCTTCCTCTTTGCTGGAGAGGAGGACTCCAACAGCTGCTGCCTTTCCTCGCTGGGAAGTATCCTCATGTAGCTGTTTTCTAAATTACCCACAAAGTCACAGCCCATAGCTGCTGCTGCCCTGCTGAGGCCAGCAATGATCCATCTACACTCTGCTTTGGGTAGGCAAGTTGTACTTTCAGCCGTGACGTTCAGCACCACCGCTCATCGAGGGCAGGAGCCTGCTCCCCAGGAAGGGAGGAGTGGAAGAAAACCATCAGTAAGTTGCTAGACGAGACAGCGTCTCAATTGCTCTGCCACTGCCCAGGTTAAATGAAGCTTGTGGCACAAAAAATAGACTCCAGCTAGAGAGGTACGATAGATCTGGCAGTGCTGCTCTGCAGCTGGAACTCCTCTTCAGGGTAAAACTTGGTGTGTTTTCTTATAGTGTTGATCATCCTTTGCACTAATTTTAACAAACAGTGATTTAGCTTATTGTAATACATCTGGGACAAAAATCAGATTTGTATTCCTAGCACAAATATCTGCCCATTATGACATTATTCAACATCTGTAAGCTCTAAAGCTTTTCAATAACCTAATTACAGGCTTCATTTATTATCTGGAATAACACAATTATTTTGTTAGGTTAGAAAGTTCTTGAGAAATACTGCTTATTATACAGTTTCTAAGAAATACAGGGTTTTTTCCATTTTAAATATGTTTTCAAATTGATTGGCTCAGAACCTATGTACAGATGGAATCTAAAATTTGAAAATACAAAATGGTGCCTCAAAGTCTTTTTAAAGAAAGCTAGCGCAAGGAGATCTCTGGTATTTCAAATGAGCTCTTGGGAAATATACATTATGGTGCAGTCTTCAGTCATATCAGTTTATGTTTTATTTTTTTCCAACAGACTCCTATCTCTTTCTGTGCACTGATTAATACAGAGGGTACTAACTAATGTGCAAAGTATAGTACTTTTAATGAAAATCAGTCTTGAACTTATCACCTAGAAAAAATGAAGAATGACAGACTAAATGTTGTTATTTAAAATGTTCCTTATGAGTTTTAACTTGCTCTTTTTTTAGTTACTAGAGTTCACAGAATCACAGAATGTTAGGGATTGGAAGGGACCTCGAAAGATCATCTAGTCCAATCCCCCTGCCGGAGCAGGAACACCTAGATCAGATCACACAGGAACGCATCCAGGCAGGCTTTGAATGTCTCCAGAGAAGGAGACTCCACAACCTCTCTGGGCAGCCTGTTCCAGTGCTCTGTCACCCTTACTGTAAAGAAGTTTTTTCTCATATTCAAGTGGAACCTCCTATGTTCCAGCTTGAGCCCATTGCCCCTTGTCCTATCACTGGATGTCACAGAAGAGCCTGGCTCCATCCTCCTGACACTCACCCTTCACATATTTATAAACATTGATTAGGTCACCCCTCAGTCTCCTCTTTTCCAGACTAAAGAGACCCAGCTCTCTCAGCCTTTCCTCATAAGGGAGATGCTCCATTCCCTTAATCATCCTCGTGGCTCTGCGCTGGACTCTCTCCAGCAGTTCCCTGTCCTTCCTGAACTGGGGGGCCCAGAACTGGACACAATATTCCAGATGCGGTCTCACCAGGGCAGAGTAGAGTTCGTGGCTCTTCTTTCCCAGCCATACATTAAACTACAACTATCTTATTTTTATTATCATTAAAAGGAAAATAAAACAATAAAGGTATCATGTTTCCATCACAATCCCCAAATTAAATGTCTCTTTTGAGAGAAATTAACAAAATCATGCTTAAAAAAGTTATTTCAGGTTACAGCACATTTCTTTTGATAAACCAGATGAAAATATATTAGCTACAAAACGAATTCTGTTCTGGTGAATAAATTAACACAAGTTACACGTGGCAGAATAATTTAGAATAAAGATGGGAAAATGATGAATTTTTGTATTTTCACAGATAAGCAGTTTATGAACGTGAAATCTAACTAATTAAAAAAAGAGCAAAGCCTTCGAAAGGGGAAAAAAACATTGAGAAATTTCCTAGAGATGAGTGAATTAATTAAAATAATATTAAATCCATTAGTTCAATTAGTTGAGTTACATGTGTATCTCCTCTTCAGGAAAAGTTGGTCTAAACGATTTTGGTATTTGACAGGAGAAACTGTTGCTATCTTATTTTCCAAAAGTGTTTGAAATACATTCCCAAACCTAGAGTCTCAATAATATCATCACAAAATGTAGAAACATTGATATGCCGTAAAGAAAAAAAAAAAAGACAAAGGAATTTTAAAAGGTGTTTTTTTTCCTGATGCTAAATCATTGCTTCTTGTTAACTTATTGTTGTTTGCTTATGGAAAGGGATGAGATAACAGTCTGATAAAATGCAAGTGCTGGATTCAGGTTCTTGGTGAATAAGATAGACTGGAGTAATGAGTTTGTTTTTACTTTCATAACTTAGAGATGACCCCAACAAATTTGTGAAATGCTTTTATATTTAAGTAGGTTTGTTTATATAAGAAAGATTTAAAAATACATAAATTGTTACTCCTCAAAGATCATATAGAATTATTTATTGATATTTCTTTGAATATTAAAAAAGTGTTCTGTAGACTGTGAAGCAATCAAGTGCTTCATTGTTACTGAAATTAGCATGAAGTTTACTGTAGAGTCATATTTCTTCTCATTGTGTGGTCCTGTATTTCACGTACTACCTACTGAACATATGGACTTTTCACAACAGAAATCCCCTTTGGGAATTTGTCTGTCCTATTATCTGAATCACAAGTCACAAATGTATATATTTAATTTTGTAAAATTTAGAGATAAAAAGGCTTCTTCATTTTTATTATGGAAATAAATAGAACAGGAGAAAAAAAAAAACAGAGTTTTGTCATTAGACTTTCTGACTAAGCTTCCTTTCTCTTTGGCTGGGCCCAACACCTTGCTTAAGCTGAAACTTCACCTGCAATGGCAAATATACCTGTAGGCGCAGCCAGAAATTCACTTTTTATATGCTGGGAACTTCAAACTTCTCTGTAGTTTTGCATGTCAGAGAAGGTGTATGCAGGAAGCCACCTGGAAGAAGAAATGGGAAAATAAGTACGCTAACAACTGCCCAGGAGCCTCTTTTCATTGACTGCAATTGCATTTATGAACCTTTCATCAAGGTTTGAGTCAATGGCGGCAGAAGGGGCTTCAGGGTTCCCTGGGAGATTGTCATCCTTGGGAGATACCACCTACACAGGCTGTGAGGAACCAGGTAACTAAGAATTCGACTCAGTAAAACAGCACTGCTACAGCAAGAAAAAACAGACGGAAATGGGTGATTTTGACTTGTGCCCCCCAACCAGTGGTGCATGGAGGCTCACTGGGTGTGCACGGGGGCAGAAATGGAGCACCAAAAGCCTGTAGAAGCCAAACGAAATATCAGTATAAAACAGACAAAACAAACTGTGGTGGGTTTTTCCTTCTTTCTTTCTTAGATAAGTGCTCTAATCCGAAACAATCATGTTCCCTTGTGAGTTTCTTTTTAAAAATCCAAAAGACTGACAGATCTCTTAAAATTTCTTGTGTTTTTTAATAGATTAACTATGAGGTGCCTAAACATTTTTATTTGGTTTCAATTGATTTATTTATTCTGTTTTAGTGGAAAAGTACTATTTTCATTTTGTTTTGAATATTTCATAACTCCAAACATAAAGAAAAAATTTTGGGTGTTCCATGAAAAAAAAAACCTGCTGATTATTTCACCCACTAATGTCCATTAATGAATGGTCTGATCTATGCAGGTATGATAAAAGTGTAGAATTAGGAAATTCAAACCTTTCAACATCATATTTTGTAATAGTTTTAAATCTAGTTACTGTAACTTCTCAAACTTGATTTTTATTCTTCTAATTCAAAGACAAATTCCTATTTTACTTTAATGGCACCCTAATTTCAGTCTTCATCACATGTTCAAAAATATTATTGTAAACAGCTTCATCTAACCAGTCAGTCCACAAGATATGTTTTATTAATGACCAATTAATTTTTTTAGCATGGAATAAATAAATTATTTATTCTAGAGTTTATCAGGTTGCTACAGATAACAGTTTTCAAGTTTTTCCATGAATATAGAAAAATAAAACAAGTTTCTAAAAAAATCACAAGGAGAGGGAGAAGGAAAAAAGATCTCTATGGGCTGGATTGATATACCAATAACAACAATAGTAAGTGAAAATGCTCTCTATCACATGCAGGACTAACGATGCGCATTCAAGTTCATGAAAGTATCTTCAAGTGGTGCCTACAGATTTCTTTTATCAAAGATTCTGGTCAATACTTTATATCTTCTCTCAGCTTATTTACTCTGATCAAAGTATGGAATATAAAAGATTAAACTCTTCTACTAATTACATGCCTGAAGGCACATTAACAATGCAAGCGTCAAAGCTCTGCTAAAAATTCATTTTGCATTTTTAATAAAAACTGATTGTAAGGATTTGAATGCATCTAAGTGGAAAAAAGTAATTTTTCTTTCAGTAGCTTCATTTTGAGGAGAACGTAGAAGCCCTGAAACCTCACTAACACAAGGGTATAGATAATTTGTGAGCTGAAAACGGACTTATAAAAATCTTTGTCAAACAATCACAGTGAATTTTTCCTTAATTTGATGAGACCAAAAAATAACTCAGCACTAGAAATCAACACTAAATTTTTAATCAAAAACATCAATTTCAAAACTTTCCAAAAAGCAAATACTCAAAAATGTTACTCTTAGTTTTATGGAAAAGAAATTGGATGTTATCTCAAAATGTGTAGATTTTTCTCATGCCATAAAATCTCGCTCATGTTTCTAAAATACTTTTTTGACTCCTCTCTTCTCCCCTGCTGCAGCAGACAGTAAATTTCTTAACTGCAGTGTGTGAAAATATGAAATAAAACATTTTACAGAGTTGCTGAACAGCTTTGTAGCGTAATAGGCTTCTGTGGAACTTGGACACCTGAAAGTTAGAATATTGCAAAACATTTTACCTTTTGCCATAACTCTTATTTATTGCGATTACCTATCAGCTCATGCTGTGTTTGCAGGGAAGTGGGATTGCTGGACCTTGCCATCAGAGAAATGAGGGCTTTGTGTCTTGAGATCAGCAGTGTCAGGGATGCCAGCCCAATATTCTGTCAGTCAGTTCAGAGGAGTGAAGCAGCCAAGGTGTAAGACACGATACAGCCTGAGACACTGTTTGCTGGTCCAGCCATAATACACAAGTGGTCTACTTTGTGTGTCTGTTACTTGCCAGAAAACACCACGAGAAATTAAGCAATGTTAGATAAGATGTCACAGAAATTCCAGTAAAAAATTCCAGCTAGTTCTATCTAAACTTCATTTGTAAATAACTGAAAGACTGGAATAAATTTTATTTTTTGAGCTGGAAGTACTGTCATAGTAAGGCAATCCTTGAGTTTCTGAGATTATAAAGATTTTTAGTAAGTTTTTCTATCAGTATTTGTCATCTGGATGTGAATGCGTTACTCCCAGGTGACTGGGGGTTATTTGCTGCCTTGACTTTAACATGACTTTATTCTAAGCACATTAATGTGAATTTGAGAGGTACTTGTGTGACCTCTAAAGATGGCAATTTATGAGCGATCTATGAAAACCATTCAGAAAAGTAGTTTACAAAGAAGTTTTGCTTTGTTTGCTTCTAATGGATGTCCAGGCAAGACCTCATAATTGCTGTTATATCACAAAGAAGAATTCAACAGCTTAATTAATTTGCTCTGTGAACACTCAAGCCAAAAGCTGGAACACTTAAAAAAAATGCACTAGCAATTATGGGCACTAGTGTCAATTCTGTGATGATTTTCTGACCCATCTGCCTCTGCGATGAACCTCAGCAACAGTTTAACTTCTACATGGAAGCAATAATTTTTAAAAGGCTTATTATTTTAATCTAGGGGGAAAATAAAAGTATTTTCAGTTGTCTTCTGCATCTTTAATTTTGAGAGATAGAGTAAGAGAAGGAAGAAACATATAAGAAAAACAGCAGATGTTTTCTTATTTAAGAGTTATGTACTGAAAACATCCCTCAAGGGAATCACCAGCTCTACCAGTTTTGTCAAGCACTGTCACAGAGCCAAAGTGCACCTCAACATGTCTAATCAGCCTGCAGCTCAGGAAACTGAGAAAATCACTTTACACTTTCCTTCCACAAATCTCCTTAGATGTGACAAAGCAAAGGGTGGCAGGGCGGAGAGATGAAGACAAAACAACAGAAAGTAGAAGTGTTTCAGAAATACCAAGATGATGACTTTCTCTTGATTCATCATGCACACATACTTTTTCTTCAGCTGGCTTAAGAAAAATTCTAAATAGATCCCTCTCATATTGTAGAAAAAAAGAATGTCAAGCCTGATAAAACTTTTCAAACAGAAAATAATGTTACAGAAGAAACCATGTTAGAGCTTATATGAAGAAAATCTTTCCTTCCTATTCATCCCCCAGAGGATGAACAGATCCACAAATATTTAGGGTCCAATGACAGAGTTAGTAGTTTCCCCTTTGACTAGAAAAAAAAAACCACAAGCTGATGCTCCTATATAGCTATAAAACAGAATAATAAATACCTGCCATGATGACCCAAGGTATTTCTGCAGCTGGTATTTTGCCAGGAGTGTATATCTAAATCACAGTTTCTGCTAAAAAAAAAAAAGGACAAAAAAACCTGTTACCCTGCAATAACAGTTCAGCTTTCTTGAGTTTTGCCAAGATGTTTACCATCAACCTTTTCCTTTCACTGCTAGGTCAAGCTGTACTATTACCATCTATCTTTCTATTTAGTTCAAATGCCCTGTACCAAACGGACACTAAGGTAAATGACAAACAAATATAAGTTAAGGTATTCAGGATCTAGAATATACACTTGCTTTCATCTTATTATGTGACTTTTCCACGCTGAGGATAATAATATTAAGGAAAGAATCCCTCTATCCAACAAAATGCAGTTGTGGTACCATACTGTGCTTCTCACACCGTCACCTCTTCCTTTTTCCAGGGAGGGTACAGCCACAACAGCACATTCTGCTCAGGTTCCTATGCTGCCAAGACTTAGATGATGATCTGCAGCCTGCTTTCTCCATTTGTCTCAAACCATTCCTCTTCATATACCCCAAGTTTTAAACGCCTTACAATGCCTACATATTTCTGTAGAGCAATAGACTGCAATGATGCATGACTTCAGTAAGATACACTCTCAGGTTTGTAGGGCACCTATTTCTAAATGTTAAGTAATCACAGTGCTATGAAAGGCAACACCTTTGATAATACCGTACAAAATAGTTGTCTGATCAACTGACTAAACAGCAGTTAGTAGTGCTGCAGCTGCAACCTAAAATATTATTACTGATTTATGCAGCAAAACACATTTAGCAAAATATTCTAAACAACATGCAATTTTGCATACAAGACACAAGATATACAAAACAAAATGGAATAGGAAGTGAAGTTACAGCTTTGCTTAATAAAACAACTGAAATTTAAATTTCACCCTAAGAAAACAGGTTTCTGATATATCAATACATATTGTGAACTATTCCCCTTATTAAAATACTATTTCACAGTGTACAGAATAACAAGGTATTTGCATAAGGCAAGTAAAGGAGGAGAAGTTAAGGTAAAATTCAGGAATTTGGAAAATTTCCAGTTGTTCAATATTTATACTAAATTTTTTGTCTCAGTGTGGGCTGAGATTTTAAATGTTTTTGACTCATACATTAAAGTTCAGGTAGGATATAATTAATTATATTCACTGGAAAGAACATTATCAAATTTTATCCCCTTCTAGTTCTTTATTCTAGACTTCTGTTTTGGTATTTATTTCACAACAAATTATGAGTTATGAATTATGACAGTGCAGACAGTATTTTCTCCTTACACTGGCAAAAATTCAGTGCTATCTCACCTCAGAATGTTGCTTTCCTTGGGACACAGCGAGCAAGTGCAAAGGTTGCTGTACTGGTAGAGAAGCTGTTCTCAAGATTTGTCCACCTCAACTGAAATGCCAATAAAAAAATTCTTCTCAATACATTAATAAATTTTAAGGAGACAAAATGTAAACAATTTGGGGTAAGCCTTCAAGTTCCCAATCTTCATTTCCATTCTAAGTCTCAGTATTGGGAAGTCTTAATGAACCTCGCAGAGTCTCTTCTTCAGTTGCTGAAAACCTTAGGCTCTTTTTTGCAGAAGTATCATGCTTGGGATATAAAAGGTGCTAACAATAACAACTCCATCAGGGTTTGTTTGGGATAATAAGTATGTGGCTGAAACAATATAAGACAGCACCTTAGCTTTGATAAATCTCTGAACGTAAGTTCAATCTATGTATTTCTCTGGCTAACAAAGCAAGTTTGGGGCAGAATATTACGAAGCAAACTCTGAATTACACTCTACACCTGTGTGAACTGCTGCACCGATGTTTCTGCCAATTTACATACTGCTAATGTTTTCGTTTCAGAACAAAAAAGGTTGGTTTAGTATCTAACAATTATGTGCAGTCTGCAAAAATAAAGATGACTATGATTGAATACATCAATTTATATTTCCTAATTCTCCTACTCTTATTTAAATGTTGCTCATATAATTGAAGCTCATGTTGTTGGCATTGCTATACTGAAATTAACACTGCAGTTTTGCAGTTTGCAAGACCCTGAAACAAACAAAAATGCTTTCCTGTATATATTAAAACTCAGTGTGAGCAGCAGCAGTAATAATCATACCTGTAAGATATCTGTTCAATCATCTGGTCTGGGAATAGCATCTCCATCTCTATTTCATACAGAGCCTTCCCTGGAGATTATATCTGCCCTGTATAATTTTAGACCAAATGAGACTAAATCCTGAGTGTTACTTCGAACATGGTTCAATATGCCAATGGCTCAGCTCATTCAGCTGGCACTAGTTCATTAAGATACATCAGATGGGAAGATACACCGCAATTATTTGTGTTTTAAACGTCAATAGCGACACTACGTTATTCAAATAACAGAAGAATGCTTAAAACATCTCAGCTAAGTGGTTCACTGGAGCTGTAATACGCTCTGCAAGGGCACTGGGTATACTTTCCAATTGTTTATTTTAATTCAATTCCCCAGAAGATCCGACGTGTCTGAACTTAAAGATTAATCTTGCTCTGTTGCATATTTTCCCTTTCCAATAAAAAACAGCAGTCTAGAAACTGAGAACTCCTGGATGTCCAGACTATGACTGACTGCTGGCCATGCCGTCACCTTGTTAGAGACAGGATGACACTACACAAGGCCAAGCTTCAGACCGCTTAAACTTGACCATATTCAGAAAAACAAAAAAATATTCTCAATAAAATTGAGGTACTTCCTAGGGCTAAGCAGAGCAGAAGGTTTATTTTTTGGAATGTATATTGTGTGAGAATCCCAGGTGGTCAGAGCAGAGAGCTGTCCCCATCACTTTATCTGCTGGGCAAGAGAGGGAAGGCAGCAGCAGAGTCAGCCCCCCTTCAGCCAGAAACTGCTTCATTTCCCTGTAACTCTCCTCATTTCACAGGGTTAAGGACCAAGGATGTAATCTCAAGCAATACTTTACACAGGCTGAGAAAAAGGACACTCCTATCTGGTTTGCAACGAAGCATGTACCTGGTTTCCCTGTTGACTGCACGCCATGTTCTCTGGAAAGGGCGGGACGAGGCGGTCTCTCTGCCTTTCCTGGCTGCTGCACCTCAAGCAACATTCGCCCTCCAGTGGCAAAGGGCAACTTGCCCCTTTCCTATGAGTACACACTGACAATGTCAAGATTTGCCCATACCTAAAATGAGAATATTTGGTAAAACCTCTGTTTCGTTTATTTTCAATGGTGTATTAGCCTCACATAGGTTTAAAGGTTTCTTAAAGCATTTGGTTACCATCCAACAATCCATTGTTTGCTCTGCTTTTCAGGGTAGCTCTGAAACTAGGTTAGGAAAAACAGAAAACATAAAGGGTGTTTTAGAAGCAAATTATTTTAGCTTTGACAATTTACCATCGCTTCCTATTGTTAGCATAATTCTACTGAAAACATTGGAGACACTATTCTTTCTGGACATTATTGAAAAACAAGACTGTATACCTTCTTATTGTTAATTGCCTTCTCACATATCGCATAACAGATCAAAATCTAATATAGACAATTCAGAATTTAGTCTTTGTGTTTATAAAAGAAAATTTAAAATCAGTTTTTCTCCTCTATCCAAGGACCTGTAGAACCACCAGACCTTGTAGCTGTGTGGAGGTATGTCACCAAAGCTGGAGCATTGTTTTGTTGAAAGATGTCAGTCTTCTTCACCTACTGAAACTTGTTTGTGCACGATTGACGCAGATTGCCTAGCTGTAAGCTCATGTTCCTCAGCGATTGTGAAGGTGATGATGACAAAAACAAACCTCACTTTCTGAGTACTGTTTTGCTTTTTGTTCCCTGATATACAATTGTATATGGAAGTAATTTTAAAGAAAATGGCAAAACAGAAACACAGGGAAGGATTGTCATGGGGAGTTGTAAATCAATTCTCAAATGTCTTGCTTCATGTACAGAAGAAAATTACCTTGTTTATGTATCTTCATGAAAAATGTTGGTTTTCAGGAAATCATAAGCATTACTGAAAGACTAACATTTCATCTAAAAAAACCCTACATATAATTTTAATTGTTATATAAACACGTTATATAATTAATGAGCACTTAAGAATCTGTGTAGGATCCCCCCATAATATTCCAGTATTCTGAATCTAAGCATTTTGAATTGCTTACAACAGGCATTATGTCAGAGCTTATAGTCCAAATGGAAATGGCATTTTCATTCAGTAAGTGGATTTGGAGCTGTTTATGCTTTTTTTTCCTATTTCTTTAAATATAAGGCAGTTGCACAAATTTAAGTTATTTTAGTAGAATACAGATAAGGCTTTATGAGCTATTAAGAAAGTCATTAAGCTGAATAACATTTTTTCTTAACTTTCATACTTTCATAAACATAAACAAAAGCTTAGGATGTCTGACTTGTACAAGTATACAAGGCAATAGCAATGCACACTTCAGAAAAAAACACATAAATCCCAAGTTTTCCTTTAGTATTAAGTCATTGCCACTCCTGAAAAAAAGACAAGTTTTCTCTTCTCTCTCCCTCAGTGATGCGATCAGCCCACATTAGAAGGAACATTTGTGTTTTCCAAAATACTTACAGCTATTACAGCATATCACTTTAAAATCTCAAATATATCAGTAGCAATCACCTATTAGCCTTTTTATCTAAAAAAGATACAAATATATCCTGCTACTTTATTCATATATAATTCAGATAACTCTGATCCTTAGTAGTAGACTTTTTGAAGAAAAAAACCCCAAAACTCCATCATAATCTGGCCATTACCAGGTTTTACTGCATTGTTTCAATTTATTTCTCATAATATTAATTTACAGTCAAAACCATCCTTCTAATGCTTCTGCTTTACAAACACTATACTTGCAGAAGACACTAACAGTGTTACATATTTTCTAGTAACACAGACACACAATTGCTACCTTCATCAACAATGTTTGTAGAAAGTAAACGAGTGCATGTTCTTAAAAGCTCTTTTCACATTTTTGATATAGCCAGTTTTGGAGCACAGGGAACATTTCTTTTCTTTCCTTCCTATGTAGTACAAAACCAACATACTAAACTGACAGGTTTGGGAACAGGCTTCTTCCCTGTCTTGAACAGTCCCATAGGCATTCCCTGCCTTGGAAACCTTGAGAAAGATCTCTGATAGCATCCTTTTTGACAGTCTGTTTTTAAAAAAAAGAAAAAAAAATCCGTAAAGTTCAATAAAATTCTTTAGCTTGTTTCATGAGAGGTTATAACATAGCTCTGCATCACTGCTACGAGAGCTTTTCATGCAGCTCATAAATGCAGTGCCATTTTTCCCCAAGAAGGGAGTCAGACCACAAGGGGTTTCTGTAAGGAAAGTCTCTAACTTCTAAGCGCAGCATTCACCTTTACAGTCTCCACAAAAAGCTGGAGGAAACCAGCCCTTTCAAAAGACAGCAGCAAGCTCTGCTTGGTTTCTTGGAAGAATGGTAGCAGGTACCCTGAACTTGAAGAGGGAACTCTGGATGAGGAGATCCCACACAGCCCAGGTGTTAGCCTGCAGTCCAAACTCAGGCAAGACACACCCACAGAGGAGACTTCTACTCTGTCCTCATTGTCCCCCAGTGCCCCCTGTTGCTATCCTCTGTCTCCAGGCAGAGAAGCCCTTCTGATGTGAGGGTTTTCTGAGCTTTTGGGTTTTCACAGAAAAGCTGAAATACACACTTGACTTACCTTTTTTTTTTTGTTTGTATCAGATTCAAATTAAAGACTACAAAAGCATGATACAAACTCTATTCTGTAGTAAAACCAACATCCACTCAAATATGGGTCAGAATATTTGTGGATGTCATAAAGCTCACACCGAGCGATACCCTTGAATCCTGCAATCTTTGCTCATCCACTCTTGGCTCACTATGGTTCTTTGGTTCTGTGCAGCAGGATCATGACATGACATTTAACATGCATAGAGTCTGCTTCGAGCATTTAAATTGGTTTAAAACTGCTGGTAGCATCTTTTACTGTATTAATTTATTGCTTCAGCGTTAGTCAACTGAAACCTTTGCCAGATGGCAATACAGCCCCTGAATACTGACGAGGAGAAAGAAAATATTTATATGATGAAAATGTTTGCTCATTCATTAAGCATTCATGAATTGTTTTTTAGGGTGTTTTTTTTTTTTCTTTCAGTTGCAATGCAAAAGGAGCCTAAAGGTCCATATTTACATCTTATGGTAGCATAATTATTAATAATCTATCTCCCTATTATTTGTCTCAAAAATGGAAAAAAACACTAAAAATTTATCATTACATTTATCCCACCTACATTGAATTCCAAGAGAAGAGAAGAGAAGTATTCTGACACTTCCAGCAGTTTCTGTTGCCTGGCTCACCTCTCCTCCTCCAATGGCAAAGGAACAACGCAGAAGAATAAGTAGAGATGACCTTCTCCCTTCACTTTGAAGTACAGGCTTCTCTGCAGAACTCTTTAATACTACTCCCAGATGAACCACAGAGCATTAAAAAATGATGCTAAAGTGCATTATCTCATAGAATTTGCTCCCTCCAGTACTGACCGGTCCTTGGGGAAGTCACCTACAGCCAGACCTATTTCTAATCACAACCCCGTCTGTAGTGTTCAGAAATCACTCAAGCCAACAGCCAAATCCCAGGATTTCTACAATACTCTCTGTTCCTGATAAAGGTAGCAATTGAATTAAATACACAGAAAAGGAACTGTGAACATGCAACGCACTACATTGATTACAGCTGAACGTATCTTTGTTGGTTCAGCGATTCCAGGCACGTGGGGAAAGGAGGTTTCCCCTTTTTTCTACCCCGACCATTAATTTCCTAGCTGTCTTGCTAAAAAAAAAAAAAAAAAAAAATCTGTTCCTTACTCTGTAGGATGTATTTTGAAAAAACAATGTGAATTTTAATTTCCTTTTGGCTCTGCGCATTTGAAATCTGTGGCTTTGTGATGAGGCTGTTTGCTCATGTTGGATCTACAATACTTGGCAAAATGTGTCGTCAGTTTTTTGATCATTAGTCTTGACTGTGTTTCCTCCAGAAAGTCCAGCTCTACCAACTAAACTAATAATCTCCTGACTATTAAGTTCCCACCCTCTGCAGAGCATGGCCTTTGGGTCCCAGCCTTTCATTAGATTAAGAGCGGGATTGTACTAATTTTATCCACAAAACTTGCTTGTCTTGCCTGTCACTAATCTCTTTGCACAATACACATTCCCTTATACAGCTCTCAGTTGACCGTTCTTGCCTGGACATTTCAAGTACACAGTTATTTCATTATGTCAGTTCATAAATCTGGGTGTTTCTACTCAAGCAATTTTTAAACAAACTAAATAAAAATTAATTAAATAGTAATTAAATTAAATTTAAGCAATAAATTGAATACATCTACTTAATCTCATACTGTAATAGGTGTAACCTCCTGTGTTCCTGGTCGGGGCCATCCTCAGAGTATGTACCGTTTCTTCTGCCTGCAGCACCCGATCCTCTTCAGTGCCTCGCTGGATTGCCCGGAGCCTCCCAGATGCAAAGGTAATGTAGCATGTTAGACTTCCTCCCTTGTTCCACAGTGCCATCTGTGTTGTGCCCAGGCAGGTACGCCCTCTTCTGCATGTCTGCTACCAGTAATGACTTTCCTTTATTTTCACATCAAGGGCTGGAGTCCAAATAACATGCACTGTAATAATGAGGGTGTCTTCAGTAGTGGACTTCATGCTACCTTGGATCCAGACTCTAACATTCAATTTGTGTCCAGAGATGAACCTATGTAACTGTTCTGTTCCAAAAAAAACACTGCTAGCAGCTCCCTTTCTCCGGGTACATGTCACTTTTGCATCTCTTGGTGCTCTACTGGAAAACACTGTGAGATGCTGAGTTTTGCTGCAGTGTTGCTGGTAGGGCTCCTGCACTCTCATGCTGTGGCCCTCACTTTCACGCAGTGCTGAAATGCTTTAAAACAGGTAAGTCTCATTTATGAGTCTGTTTTAATTGCTTATTTATGAATCTCTGACCAGACCAATCCTGCAGGCCCATGTGTTTTTCACAAGAATCTAGAGATATAGTTGACAGTCCTTTTACATTTCTGACTTTCTTTTGAATTACTTGCTTTAGGAGCATCCTCGAAGGCTCTCTGTCCAAAAAAAAAAAAAAAAAAAAAAAAAAAAAAAAAAAAAAAAAAAAAA
>WKFP01014201.1:716592-728832 GCA_011057875.1 Pterocles orientalis | reverse complement strand
ACTGGTGAGAGACATCACTGTCTTCACAGAAATGACACAAGAGAGACTAAAAAGCTGATTACTTCTCTCTAATGTTAACTTTTTAAAAAATGATCTAAAGAGAGTCAATACCATGTGTCAAGCACACTTAAAATATTCAATACTGAATCCGGTTTGCTAATTTAGAAAATAATCTGAAAGTATAACTATTCAGAAAATTTAGTTACATGCCACTTGGCAAAGTCTGTTTTGCCAATGACAAACGGGGATTTTTAAGTTCTGTTTCAATAACCCTACTGCCACGGTTCTGCGTACATAGCTCACAGGGACATAAACACTGATAAAGAAATGCAGGAGATCACCTTAATCTTGTTTTGGGCTTGCACATTTTGGAAAGGAAAAGTATGAGTTCTCACCTCATTCTTCACTCTTTGGATGGATGAGCAAGAAGAGTAACATCTACAAAAAGGTCAGATGCCACAGCGTAAGCACCTAAATTCAAAACTCGCACACTGCAATCTATACAAAAGCATTTAGGAATGCAGCCTAACTCTCAAAGCTGTTGAGCACACGCACCTTCCACATACATCAGATGAGAACCTGTGAAAGTCAGGATAGCTGGTCTGAATCCTTAACACTTAGCAAAATAGCACACTATAATTTTTGCTTCCCCCGATTCAAATATTTGGACCAGAAACTTTTTTTTCTCAGCTTTGTGTGTTATGTCAAGATCATGTACTGAAACTATCTACGCACCTAAGATCAGTTATCTGATGACAGGAAACAACGTGGAATTTTAAAAGCCAATATATTAATAAAAAATTAGCATCAAATCGGCACATTAATGAATAAAACAGCATTTATTATTAATCAAGTATTTGAGAGATTAGGTGCTGATTAAAAAGACTAATTTGAATTTTAATCGCCATTTTTGAACTTTTCAAATTTCACTATCAAATGTTTACATAAAATGAAAAGTTAAAGAAAATAAAGAAAACAGGGGTTTTTTTGCAGAGTTTTGGATAACTGCATATCTTATTTTTAGTTATCTTCCTTCAAAATGCAAACAACCTGACAATTTAAACTATACTTTAGGGCCACATAAGACAACAGGATAAATTGACATCAATCTAGATACTAAATTTACTTCTATCAGCTAGGAATCTGAGAGTATCCTCCCATTTCTTATTTACAGTATTTTGTAGTACAAACATTACATATATGCATCTCTATTGTCTCATCAGGCTAAGTTTGTGCCATACTGAAGAACATTACAGACTAATCTCTAAATACATTGCTAAAGCTTTTATTTGGAATTGACTATTCTGGTTTCTTTTTTTTTTTTCTCCCTCTTATTAATATCTAGATCTAAATTATAGGATGAAAGGATTTTTCCCTTCTGTTTAAATATGTGATTTAAGCATGATAACAAGTATGACATTTTAAAAAAATTAGAGATTTATAAATAATATATCAGATGATATTAGTGTAATTTGATAAATAATTTCTATTTTAAATTTGAATAATTAATGTCCTTTTGCTGCTAGCTACAATAATTGCCAGGAGAAAATGGGCACCTTAGTATTGGGATATTAAGTTAGTCTCAGTATGCAGCTTTTTCCCATTTACTTAGGTGTGATGTGTTAGAAGATTTCCATGTTACAGGAAGTTACTCTTGCCCAACCAAAATTTTAGTCTCGTTGGATACAAACAGAAATCTTTGCTTTACACAAAGACCATGACATACTGTAAATCATACATGTAGCACTTATGTATCCTGTACCATGATAATCAAACCTCTGTGAACTTATATTCAATCAAAACATAGAAGACAAGACAGGCAGGAAAACATACTATTAAAATAAAAATACCACAATGCACAGGTTGGGAAGGTTTGGTACCAAAATTAGAGACGTCACTACAAAACCACTACCTTACAAAGCACCTCTGCTATACTTATCCAAGTGAATGGAAAGTTAATTATGTGTTTTGCTTTAAGGAAAAACCATATTCTTGACGGCACATGAAATTTTTGTAGTCACTTTTCCAGAAGAAAACGGGGGGGAGGATTGCTCTTTGCTTGCTTGGGGTTTTTTGTTTGTTTGACAGATTGAAAGGAAAATCCTTTACACTCTATTTGAGACCTGGACTCCTCTCACAATGATGAAAAAACTACCAATTATTACCCTTCCTGTTTTTTGTTTACCTTCTGTTAGCGCGTGCCCTGACTTTTACTTTTTCATGCAACTGATCCATTTCTCTAAACACCTACCTTCATTTACTTTTAACTTTAGAGATTTCCTAAGTTGAATAACGCCAGTCAAGGTATATTCCACAGATTCTAGCAGTGCTTAACAAAGAGTTTAGGTTTATTTGCACTGCCTTTTCTATTACCATTAAAGCATTTTAAAATGGGCCTTTTAGATAAGCTAGTTCAGAGGCCTTTAGAGACACCCAGATGGGCTTCACATAGTAATCTTCAATGGTCTCCTCTTCAGAGAGTTCTGAAGACATGCGTCACTTTATGTACTATAATTCTGTAGCTCTGCCAATTTTATTTGATGCCCAGCTCCAGAATGCCAAGATAATGTAGCTGCTGCTAAAGCCTGCAAACACTTCCTGTCTTTTTCTTACAAATTACTGGGCAAAATAAGTCCACATGCCTTCAGACTAGCAGCAAGCAATGGTGCTCGCTTTTCCTCAGTCCAAAGTTCATTCAGCTTATTATTTCAAACCAGGCATAATAAACTTTCCAAGATGATTTTTTCCTCAAAGCTGACTGCTCTCTAATTTGGTCAATTAAACAAATCGTCTGTGTAAGCATTTGTCTCGAGTTATTACAGGAAGAAAACTGATCCCGGGGATTCCATACTCACAGGGAGACTTGGCATTCTTTTCCATACCAGGCATTTTCTTCATTGCTGAAGATGGAAACACGTTAAGGATAAATTGCATTATTTATGCTATAGCTACAATTCTTACATACACATCGACTTCACTAGCTAAGCTAAACTCAAAGTCACTTCTCTTCCATATGCCTTAAAAAATGCTACATACTATGACAACAAAGAAGGAAAGTGCTATTTAATGACACTGTGCATTCTTTTGTTAGCTAGATAATTTGTTGCTTCTGGATCTAAATGTTGTCATCAATGTACTCAGTTATGCCATACCAGCACCTGAAGTCCTAATTGAGCAGTCCCATACTAGGCTATGTACAAAACCCAGGATATACTGCAGAAACCTTATCTGCAGGTAGACTTCAAAACAACTGATTAAATGGTATCAGTGCAAGATTTTCCTATCAGATTTTTACAGTTGTAAGTAAAAGCTGGAGGCTTTCCTTCTAAAGGAGATTATGCACAGACAGGATCATAAAAAGGCTGCCATTTACAAAAAAAGTTTCATCTCCCTTAAATTTTCAGACCTTTACAGCAATCTCTCATTAAACTTGTGTATTTGGCTTTCGCAATAACAATATGACTGCAGAACTTTCAATTTCTTTCTTTTTTTTAAAATATCTGTATTCTGTTAGTTCTCTAAGGCCAATACCTTGCCTAGTTCTCCACAACAATAGGAATTTAAAACTTTTTTTTTTTTTCAAAGTAAGTTAAAAAATAAATGTAATTACATATCTTTTACTTCATCTTCAGTCCTTGCTGACTGATAAGCAATTAATCAGACACTGGCTAGACTTTTCTTAGTAGAATACTCTAATCTCAAACAGTTTGCAAAATTTTTCTGTCTATTAAGTTTCATAAGGCAAACTTTACTGTCATTGCAGATTTAGTTTAATAGTTTCCTTGTTTAGCTTTCATCTGCTATTTTTTCTTACATTTGCTAGTTTTAATTCCCCTTCTAGAGACACAGAGACTCTATGGTACTGGTCAGCCAGTCTTGAAAATTCCATATGTTTGAAATCCCAATTTAAACTATGAATTCCTGCTGTGGGTGGGAAAACACCTTTGGTTTCCACATATCTCCAAGGCAAACTCTCTGTCAACTTGTATCCATTCCAAAAACACCAAAGTCTGCAAGGGCTATCACATTGAATTTTTTGGGTTTTGGAAATCTTTGTTGTTTTTTAAGAACGGTAGATCTTCCCATTTAAGAATTAACAAATGTGTATAGCAGCCTCCTTAGTACAACGTTCTTGATTTATATATCAGTCAACGGTAAATTATTGAAATAGATCTAAACCTCAGATTGATGTGCGAAGTCTCCTATTAAACTGATGAAATTTTTGAAAGCTCCTAAATTTTATTAATCACAAATATCTTTCATTTAGAAAATGGAACAGAAGCTCCGGATCTGCTCAGGTTCTTCTAAGTGTACTCATTTCTTTGAAATGTTCATATTAATAATTTAACTTAATTTCATAAACCCCAGTGACACTATCTGTTAAAGCAAAGTATTTGCCTTGCGGCTTTGGATGGCCGTAGGACAATTCACTTTATTCCAGTTGTTTTCAGGGAGTCTAGGGAAACTGGTGATTTCATATTTGAAAACCCTTAGGTTATGTTAGATTTGCACACAATGAAAACTCTACAATCTTCATCTATTCCTGAAAGCAGAGCCTTAAAGAATGCTATGACACAGATCATAATGCTAACTAGCTAGAAGTAATTTTATGAAAAATATGAAATTAACTTCAAAAAATAAAGTTAACATAAGAGAAGCCTCGAAGTGTATAATCTAATACAGATATAGCAGTCTCACCATTAGATCCTCCACAACTCATGAAATAGATCCCTGAGGATGAGTATTTAATAATAATGATGCTGTACTTTAAAAGAGTTAATTCCTGCTTACATTTTTTTACTCCCCTACTTCTCCCGTGTAAAGTGGATTAACACAAATTAAATTTCACACTAATCCATCTATCACACCAAGCATGTCTCATTAAGCTTTGCCAGCTTCAGACAATTCACAGAAATAGTGAAAACACTGCCATAGTAATTATACTGGATTTTACAGTAGAAGGTGCTAATATGGCAATTTGGCCTACTGAAATGTATGACAAGCATTTTAACAACGAATAAAAACAGTAGCTAAAGAAATAATGGAAAATTTAAATATTTCACCTGTGAAAATTTAATTTGAGCAGGCTACCCTGAATACAATTTCAAAAGTGTTTAAGGAGCAACTTCATAGCTAATATTCACACAAAACATGTGAAGACAGTATGGCTGTTTTGCATGAAATTGTTGCTCTTACCATGTATTCATTGTATTTATCTAATTCCAAACGTTGTGCATGAAGCAGAGAAATTTTCTGACATGTGACATCTATGAAATATTAATTATCACAGTTTCTAGCAAATGTACATCACCTTTGTATCAGAATTAAAATGAAACTTAAGCACAAATGTCACTTGAAATCACCGGAGAGTTTACTCTTGAGTCTAGCTTTTCTGCTGCTGCTTAAATTTCTTTCAAGAAGGCTGACATAAAAGTAAAACAAAACCAGCAGACATGAGAACTTTTCATAGGGGTTAATTTACTATATAAATCAATTAAACAATTTGAGGTAAAATAGCAATCAGAACCAGAAGAATAGAAAAGAGCGTTAGGAGAGAGGGAGATGATTAAGTCATTAGCCCTCTCGGACAAAGAGAGAAAGCTAAATATTGATTTTGGAACACTGACGGTTTGGTTGAAAGTTGGGTGTGAGGAAATTTACGGTATGCCAGAAAACTAATATATCTACTGAGTCTGTGATTTGTAATTTGTTAATCTCTCTTAGATTTATGACTCCAGGGTCAACTTCTAAAGGTAATTCGTAGATTTCCCTTAGGAACAGGGAGTAAGGGAATGAAGGAGGAATGGTTTTGTAAAGCCTGCTACTGATTACAAAGTGCTTTTTTTCTTTACTTAGCTTAGCTAAGTATTTTCTGTAACTTAGTGGTTGACTGCTTTTGCTCACAGAATTTGTGCTATACTAGGTTCCCTGGTTAAAATGAATTGCATTCTGTTTGGGTGTAGGTTATCTCTTGGTGACATGTGCCATTTATTGCACTGTTATTGGAGATTAATTGATAATTGTCAATTTGCTATTTTGGGAAGATCTCATGCCATGTCGTTCAGGGAAATCACAGATGCCAGAAGACCAGAGAGTGGGAATAAATCTCTTAGGGAGTCTTCTAGCATTGGTCAAAAAACCAATTATTTTCCATATAGGATTCAATTAACATGGTTTATGTCAATGATACATATTTAATCAGCTTATATCTGAGATATTTAATAACTTCAATTACCCTATTCCTATGCAGCTTGCAGTGTACGATTTAGTTCAGAAGAAGCCAAATATTCATGTTTATTTTATTTTAATAATTTTAAATCTAAGTTATCAGCAGCTAAAATTCCCTTCAACGTGACTATTAGCCTTACTGTGAACATCAAGATTTTTATTCCTTTATTGTGTTTAAAATTTTTCCATTCACAGTTCTAAATTAGCGTAAATACTCACGATAAGCATATGCTAAGTGTTTACCTGACTTGAGATCAGACCATTTGTTTATTGCTCTTATGATTAGCGATCTCAGTTACTTTTGTGATCTTAATTACTCTTTATTAATTCTTTGTATTTGTGTGTTTGCATACATTTAAATCGCAGAGTATACAGCTCAGCCTAAAATCAAAGAGAACAATTCTCATTACTGGTGACATAATCAGGGAAAAAAAAGGCACCACCAGGAGAGCCATTAAAGACTTAAAAGAAAGACTTACCCTGTGTTTCAAGTCCACATTAATAGTTCATCTAGGAATGTAAAAGAAAGATGTGAAAAATTAACATAGCATTAGAACACAACCACACTATGGAACACAACAGAAAATACCTTAGCTATGAATGAAAGAGTAGTACACCCTTGTCTTGCTACCAGCTGCAGCAAAACAGAAGTCCAATCACAGTGCACTACACTCAGACTGATTAACATAATTTTTCATAATTTCTAAGAACTAAATATTCCATAATCCTCTGGAATAGCTAACATCCCTATAATCCAGAAGGTCAAGCTCCACTGCCCCCACGACTTTACTCTTTCCACACATCTCCCTTACCTTTTTAAAGTGTTTTTACCAAGTTGTCATGAAGGGCAGAGGTACAGACCAACAGCATTTAGACACATTAGAGTTATGACGGGACATATGGTGACCTTCTTTAATCCAGCTGTTGTCTAAAAAATGCCTTGGGGGAAGGAAAAAAGGTAGCTTGGTTTTCTTAAAGAATATAAAACGTTCCTAAAAGTTCACTAATTATCAAAATACCAGAATGAAAAATTATTAAGCAGCAACACTGCACCTCACTTTAAGAACAACTTTGAATTTAGCTCATAAATTAATAAATTTGTCAATGAAAGTTCTAGCAGATAGTCATCTGGTGCAGTACTGTCTTCAGTGGAAACCAGTAGCTGCATACTTAGGTAAACTCCAGTTTTCAAAACTGTGTGTTGTTTTGTTTTGATACCTATTGCATTTGTTCCTCACATCATTATATGCAAGTTTAAGACAATAAGCATGTTCTATAAGAATTGCAACCTGTTATTGTCTAAATGAAAATAACTTCATGATGTTTGTGGTACGTGTTCAGATTGCTGTTAACCTGCACAGTATCACAACACAGCATGTGGTTGTATTGCAGACCTAAATAAGATGTTTGAAAACAGAGTACAAGATATTTTCAATTAAAAAAGGAAGGAAAAAAGTTCAGTATAGTATGACACTTGCTGTTTGCCGTCAACAAAAGAAGTTGCTGAACTTAGCAGCTCTGAATGAGAGAGAGCAAACCCTGGTATGCAGCAAGTCCTCCTTAACTCAAGTGTGTTATAACCCTTGAAAACACCTCAGTCCCGAGAGAAGACAAAGAGAAAATAGCACATTCAGGCAAATTATACTATGGCCAATCATTTTCCCTCATCCTTCCTTTTTTTCTCTCTAAACATCTGTTGCCATTTTTAGTTTAAAGAAATCCAGTATTATGTTAGGCAACTTTCCACAAGGAAAGAAGATACACAGGAGTCTACAAAAATATGTGTGCTTGTAAAATTATGACACAGGGTAAAAAACAAAGACCATCCCTAACCTCCTTTTTTTTTTTTTTTAATTAAGACCAAGCTCTCCGCTGTATTCAGAGAAACTTTACTAATTCATTTCAACAAACTTCAAAGCAAAAAGCATTTGCAATAAGGTAAATTCCACTGTTCTGCATTTAAACTGAATAAAAGTGGGTTTATAATCCTTAGCTATGCTGCCCCTTGAGGCTACAGCACACATTTCAGTTCGTCCCTTATCATTACTACTCTAGCACAGACTGCTATTTCGGAGCAGAAGCTGAGTGCATGACTTTATAGGACTCTTATGAATGCTGTACTAGCCTCACATAATTCCGTCAGCCAAAGGACTGCTCAGAAATCAGTGTGTTTAATTCTCTTGCTTTCTTTATCCATCTGGGAAACAATTCTTGAGGTTGGATGCTACTAAGACTATATTAGTCTCTCTAACTTGGTGCTGATAGCCCACAGAGTATTTGATTTATGGTTGTATTTGTATTTGAAAAAACAAAACCTGGGAAAATACTATTATATGTTAAATGTGATACCTTCATCTATCATTCCTACAAGACAAGATATAAATAAATCATTTTAACGATGGCATCCATAAATACTGCTTATCCATGTAAAAATACACACGGCCAGAATCTGGTGAGTGCACTGCACCTAATACAAATCCTCATTTGAGCCATCACAAGGGGTTACTACAAAACTGTGTAAAATCCAATGTGCTAAGAAACAAGTAGTGCACTGAAAGCAAACGAACTGTTAAAATGCAAAATGCACAGACAATTATTGCTTGAGGCTAAAAGGGAGATCATTGGGCAGATACTCGAAGGAAAGCACAGTTTGTGGTTACTCACTAAGCAAACACTTCTTTGACTAGTCAAATGTCTAAAGCTGACAGTCTCTGAATCAGACTTAAACAAGGATCCTGGAGTCTGCCTTTGCACAGGAAAGCAAGGTGGGAAAAGGCTGAACACCTTCATCACATCTGTGATTTCTGCAGGTGACAAACCAACCACCCAACACACACCTCATCTTGCTGCGGTGGGAAAGCACAGAAATATTGCTAGGGAAATAATGTGAACATGCTTTCCCATTCCCCCTCAAAAACTTTAAGTATAATCTTCTGAACACTTGTACAAACCTTACCTTGCTATGTGGTCATTTTGTAATAGATGATGTCGACTTGCTTTAATGACTGATAGCACCTTCATCTAGTTTTAATTTACAGTTGCATTTAGGAATTCTCTGCCTCACACCCAAATATTCTTCTCGTAAACAGCTGACAGACAGAATTTTCTAATATTAGATTCAATTCAAAACAAACCCCTTGTCTCCAAATACAGGTTCTAAATCTGTTAAAGGAACAAAGAGATCTAGGGTAACTCTTAAGCACAAAATAGAAATCAAGCTGAAATACTGAACAAGGGCTCCAGAATGCAAAATATAACACACACATTATAATCTACAGTTAATTTCTGTGATAATTCACCTTCATGGGAGGTGAGGGATTAACAAAAACTGTACATCAATAGATGCTGATTAAAAACTCCTTTAAAATTGTCATTAAATTATAATTTAAATTATCATGTACTACATACAAGTAGAGTTAATACTTCCTAAGTACAAGCACAGTTATCTTAAATGTTTACATCAAACACATTTTGTATCAGAAGTATTTATACAAAGAAAGTAGGGCATGGGAAGGAAAATACACCATTGACTAATGTGGGATCTATCCGAAAGCATCTACTTGATTCAGATGATATGTGAGCTTTTATTAAAGTCTTCAAGAGCAAATACATTTTCTGAAACCTAGGAATCCAGGCTCTGAGATTCAAATGTGGTTTGAAATTAATTAGATCAGCTTCGAGTGAAAGGGGATGGCTGGTAGCAATTAGCAGATATTTCTGGTAGCTTAAGACAGAGGAAGAATTGTACTTTGTAATTAACAGATTCTTGAGCTTTCTTTCTTGGATTATTTCCCACCAGCACATCTTTCTCATAAATCTGAAACCAATTTGCAAATGTCACTAATTTAAAAACCTACTTTTATTATGATGACATCTTTACTATGAAAAATTACGATGAAAAATACTCATGTTCCTACAATTTCATTTACTATCTGAACAGAACATGAAGTCTTCATTACAAATTTATTTTTTCTATTCCTAAAGTGTTCTTTGATTTTTGTTTTGGAAAGTTTGAAACTGTTTTATAGTAAAGAAACAAATCTAAATCTCATTGTAGATATAAAGATAATAAAGATCAGGTTTTGAAATATATTGTAGCTACACACTATTGTCTACTGTGTAAAATCATTTTCTATAAAATTTTGATCATATTAAATGAAATTATTTTAGATAGAGACATTCACACAGAAGTTGATGGGGTTTTCTACTGACAGAGAGAGAGTTAGAATCCATGTGAAAAAAAGACACCACCACCCATTCCATAGCAGGGTTGATAGAAGTTTCATTAGTTTAAATGTAACAGTACGTAGCATTATTTTGAGACAGCAGAAATACAGCCTGACACTGAACCTTGTGTTTTCATTTCTTCATTCCTAGAGTCCTAGTGCAGGGTTTTTTAATCTCATAATGATTTTTTCCAGCTGCAGAATGTTTTACATCTGAAGTATTACATAGAACGAACTGAGTTCAGTTTATTTTGTTTCTAAGCTGTATTTTGAAGGAAATACTTGTGTTAACTTTGAAGAGCTTTGTCTGCATCCTTCCTAATGGCCACCACAGCCACTGTGTGTGGGAGCACAGACTGTAATGGCCATGGGTTGTGCTAAGTGACTTGTACTGCAGCTAGAAGCTGAGTGGGCACAAAGAATTGTTGCTGTCTGTCCCCTCATTCAGCTTTTTCCCTTACCTTCTTCTACACACAGTCACAGCGCCACTATGGGTCTCTGATAAGCACAGTCGACCCCAAAGGATTCAGAGAGATGACATTGCAACAGTCTCTGGTTTTGCAACAACATACTAAACAAGTAGGGAAAACCAAAGAGACAAGGAGAACTGGAAACAAATAACTGATTTCTGCAACGTGGTATAGGAATTTTCTTGTTCAGAGAGCTTCTGCACAGGTATACTATCCTGTACAGTGCATACAAGTTCCCAGCACCCTTGCTAAACCCAGGAGATTGGAAAGTGTTCCTCTCAAGACAAAGTGAAAAGGAGAATGAGAACAGATGAGAGGGAAAGAGTAAATCTGCCTGCAGCCTACCTCCAGGGGAGCTGGGCTGCTGTGAGCTCATGGGGTTGCCAACTCGTGAGCCAAAATTACCATTGTGTTCTCTAAGTGTTAAGAAACATACACATTTCAGTGGGTATCTAACAGCCATGTTCCTATTGTTTCTCATAAAGAAAGAATGAGATAATTGTATCTTATTAAGGAAGGCTTTCTTCATTGCACGTGCCATGATGTGTACATTTTGCCGAGGCCTGGCGTAAAGGGTTATTACATTATCCTCTGTTCATCACCATTTATAGGTTTTTTTTAAGCCATGAGAAGAGGTCAGATGGCTTTTGTCATCACTATTGACAATAATAAGCATTCATTTTTTTCAAAGAATGAAAATAATGTGATGAACAATGAGTTTCCACTAAAAATACAACTCTTACTTGCTGTTTCTCTGTTATTACTTTCGCAAACTGCAAACAACATCAGTCATTGAAGACAAACTGCTGTGCTCTGACAGAAAATATATGCTTGCCTTACAGTCATGTTTTTCTTCTTTCATAATGGATATTATTCATAATGGAAACAGTAAATCTTAATGACTGGTTTCAGGAAATTTGGCATCCGACAACTTCATATTTTATTCAATGTTTTAAGAATTTTTTTTGGAAAAAATTGTATAGTAAATTAGACCTTGAGAAAATGATTCATACATATATATTCACAAGTTATTCAGTGATGATCATTGTGACCATGAAGTCTGACCCCATGGATACCACAGGTTGCTGAATTTCTCTGTTAACAAATTTCAGATTTGAAGCAGCGGATGACTACAGCTACATGGCCAAATCAAGACAAATGTAAATTTGCCTTAAATCTACCTACCTGTAGCTCTGTAGTGTGCTTGGTTTTTTTTTGTTGTTGTTGGTTTTCTGTGGGTTGTTTTGAGGAGAGAGTGGGTAGTTTTTTGGGGGGTTATTTTTGGTGCCTTTTTTTTTTTTTTAATTTTGCGGTAA
>WKFP01014201.1:618711-704729 GCA_011057875.1 Pterocles orientalis | reverse complement strand
TTTTTTTTTTTTTTTAATTTTGCAGTAAGACTAATTCAGTCATGGCATTCAATTATTCAGTTGTGTATTGGCATACCACCCTTTTCATCATTCTCTTCCCTCATTTTCTTAACCATTCTCTTGCCATAGCTACCATAACAAGATATTTCATACGTATACGGCCCCTTTAAAATATTCACATCCTTAACTTGGCTTTAGACTTCTTACGTTATTTATTAGAAGAGTTAGGCACCTCAAAACAGGATTAACAAAAGTGAACATGGGGAGCCACTGAACTTAACACACCAGTACAGGCCATTGTTTAAACCGAATCCTCTTCTGTTATACAGAGTTGCCTTCATAAACTTGGGGTTCAGAGCTGGAATTTGCTGCACCTGGCATAGGCACAAATGATTTTCATTTCAAAGACTGTCAGTTATATGTATCATATCTCTCTTTTTATCAAACAGTTTTACAGTTAAAGCACTTAGAAGTCATTTGGAAATCACAGTTCAATTCTTTTCTCTAAGAGGATTTAAAACCTTTTACCTTCTGCAAACAGCACAGAGTCCCAGGCTGGCTGCTGGGGATGAGATGACCCTTCTCATCCTCCTGAAACTCTTCCACTTTGTCCTAAGCCATCTGATGTCTCCTCATCCAGGACCAGTACTGCCAAGATTAACAATAAGGTGCTCATCAGAGAAGGCAGACTGCTGTTCCTATCCAAGAACGTATAGTATACCTATGAATAATTTTCACAGAATAATACAGAATTAGTCTTCCTGAACAGAAACTTAATGAGTGGTATGTTACGCAATGAAAAGAAAAAATAATAGAATTATTATCAACAGATTTGATTTGTATGGAGTATTTTACTGACTGGGCCACCCCTCCTCCTTTCTTTCCTTTTCACTTTAGAAAATATTTGCATTATATTCTTGCTAACAGAAACAAATCGGTAAGTTTAACTCCATGTGATTCTTGTCACTATGGTATATGTTTGTTTTGTATAATGGCTTTAGTCAGCATGGGAGAAGGAAGATTAAATTGCACGCTAACATATTAACAGTGGTATACTATTATAAAATTTAGCTCTTGGATGCAAAACCACACAAGCTTTGAAACAAATAGAAAATGTTAGCGTTAATCATTCACTTCTTTACCCAAAACATACAGACACCAAGAGAGGCAAGCAGTGCAGAAGTTGAATGCAAGCAAGAATCAAATTTTAAAATTGAATTTTATTGTCTGTCCTGTAGATTGTTTTATCATCAGGGAGGATTTTTTTTGTTGTTGTAACCCCAGTATAACTGTATATAACTTTTTTTTTTAAACACAGGCATAACAGACATTATTATCAATACATTCTTTGGCAATTGGAAGGAGCTCTGTTCCTTTTGCAAATCCCTATGATCAATTTTTAACAGGAAAAGAGAGAAGAAAGGAACAGAAAACCACTGTCAAGTGCTGTTAGCAGGTGTGTAAAGACTCAAGAGACAAGACGAATGAAGATCCATCTTTCAAAAGTGGCTTTGAGACATTCTGAATTTGCACTACATGCATCAATTCTGTTGCTACTCTGAAACAACTTCACACACTAATTGTTAATAAGCCATGCTTAAAAGCAATACATTATTGGAAGAATAAGATTTCTCGAGCATTGTTACAAATGGGCAAAACAAAGATCACATCATGAAACAAACAAACCTACCCACCTAGAAACTGCTGTGAAGAATCATTATGGTCCTGATGTATATAGGCTGAAGCTTATAGTTTTACATAAAATATTTAATTTATTTAAAATTGAAATGGAAGAATGCAATTTAAAAATGTAAAAATTAAGGCATGACAAGGTGCAATAAATTAGAAACACAGAAATTAGTACAGAAGTTCCATCTTTAATTAATTGCAATTCTTTTCTCTTCTTTTGGTGTAATACACTCTGGACAGAATATTAGCCTAATTTTGAACTTACTGGTCTAAAAAGTTTTCATCAGGATCTTTTAATGAACTGAACAGTTACATTTATTTTGAATTATCATTGCTTTATCTGAATTTTTTTAGCAACTTCCAAGGCAGTAATGACTACTAAAAATTTTCGCTAGCATGTTTCACCATACCAGCAGTATAGGCAATGCAAAAGTAACAGCACTCTCTATAGGAGTCTCTGTCCTACCATGCTGTGCACTGTAAAGTGAAGCCAAAGTGCATAAACTTAATGGAGAGGAAAGTTGATCATGTGCTAGTACTTTCCCCTTTCTCAGTATGTAATTGTCAACAGCCCTCTTGTAAAAGAAGAAGTAACTGAAGTCAATGCTGTAAGATGAGCTTAGCCATACCTTTATGTGACATAGCTCTGTGAATAATTTATGTGTTAGACACAGATCTCAGAAACGTTAATCTTTCATAGAGCAGGAGTCAGAGCCCACCTGGAGACTGCCATTGCCATCTCACCAGCCACATGGCACAGCTGCCCTGCTCACACCACAGAGAACAAGGCGCAGAAGCAGCTCTGCTGTCAGCATTTTCCTGGCAAGGGAAGGGGAAAAGGGCTGAGAGCTACATTTAGGCAAATGGATTCCCCAGTTTTGGCTCAAGGTCTTCACAACCTGCCTGTCTCCTGTAGCTCTCTGCTGATGGCACAGTTGAGATGCCATGTTACCTTCCCTCTTCCATCACAACAAGCCAATTGTGTGTGATACGCCACACAAGGATAGATAAAAATCAGTTAACTTCACTCTAAGCATATTACTAAATCAGCAGAGCTACAATTTACATTAACAGTGAGTCTGACCACAGAACTTTCTGGGAAAACTTTCCAGCTTTATTGTATGTTCATCTGGAAATCAGACCTACAGCAATTCAGGGGAACAAGTAACATTCAGAAATGAATATTCCTATAAAAATACTCCCCCTTTTGTTTTTCCCTAGGACAGCTCTCATCAGTTAATAATATCTGTATAATGAAAGAAATTACCAGGTTTAAGGAACTGTGAAAATGCACTACATGTTGTCAAACTTTAACGGAAGGATTTTCAGGTAGCAAGTAATCTAAAAATCAGTAACAGCTCAATGCTACCTAATGCTCATATTAACTTAGTGCCGCTATATAATTATTATGTGGCTATTTAATTGCACATCACATGAATCATTTTACAAGGAAATATTTCTCATAGCTGCATGCCATGCTGCAAAAAGCACATAATTAGTACGCAATAAAGGCATGTTTCCAGGATGCAATGCTTGTATTTAGCGAGCAAAGAGACAGGATCATTAGACTGCTGGCCTTGGAGAAGAATAGAGAATAAATAATTCAAACATTAATTTCTAGATTAGGAGATTATAGTGAGTGTTTTTATGACACAGGGAAGTTACAGCCCTGCTAAATTAAAAAATAATTTAGGAAATTACAACAGAACTACTTAAAATTGTGGCAATTATGTGATTATTCTTTGCTGTAAAATGATAAGTCTTGATACTAAGAGTGATGTAAAAGCTTGAAATTGAGACAAATGAGAAGAAGAAAGCAAACATTAAAACACTCTCACTGGGTAGGGAAAATGATTAAACAGGGTGACAGAATAAGAATACTAGCTTAATGAAGTATAGCAAGCTTGCAATCATCTCTTACCTACAAGAGCACCTTGATTTATGTTATCAAAGCAGTGTAGTATTTTTGTGCTTCAGTTCAGAAATATGTTACATGAGAGTGACCTTTATAGAGCAGGAAGAGGTTAGAGATGGCAAGGAATTATCCTTTTATATGAGAATCACTGTTCTTTTCTTTAAATGTAAAAATCTTATCCTCACTTACCTCAACAAACCCGTGGAAGGATATTCCTTGAAGTCATCCCAGCTGGGCATTATCAGAAACTGAACTGGAAGCTGTATGATTAAAAGAACTTAATTAGACCCCTTCTTCATGAAACTGGAAGATTGAACGCACGTCACCCATTTCTTACCAAAGTGCAGACTGGAACAAAAAATCACACCATTTTTGCTGCCAGTGGATATTTGGGAAAACTACTAAGAAAAATGCTTTAAATCTTTTAATTCGAATCAATATAGAACCCAATCTAAAATTTCCAAGCTATCTTGAACCTGATCTAGAACCACAAATCGATCTAGAACCTGACTAGACCCACCTTCTTGCCAAAGCTCCCAACGCCAGAATTCGTACCTGCTCTAACTGCACCAACACCACCCCAGCTCTGCAAACACCTGACTGGAAAGGACTGCCTGCCTGTCAAAGGCCCGGAGAAGGGAAGGCCTTGGGCTGTCTCAAACATCTTGGTTGTTAAAAGGCAACAGGCAATCATCCTATTCCTTGCTGATAAGAAGCAGCCAAGAACACCCCAAAGGCTTTACTCCCCTCACTAACCAAGGACAAACTTTTGCTTAACAAGGTCATCGCCCCCAGCTCCAAGGCACCAACAAAGAAACTTCAGCCAAAGTTCATCCAATACAGGGGCTGCACCACCACCCACCCAATTGCTTGAAAGGTTTCATGTACCCTTCTCCCCCGTATTCAGGAGACACTCCTCTCTGCTTCCTATGCTCATTAAGGACCTGTGCTTCCCATGCTCATTAGAGAAAGTTAGGCCCAGACCTGAGAACTTTCGGCTATGAAAGGTGAATAAGCAAAGAGAAGCCATGCACCCAGCACCTGAGGACTCACCAGAGACTGACAGATTCCTCAAAGACAGACTCATCCCAGGATCCAAAGGGTGCTGAAAAAATCCTCGCTGACTTGCTGAAAACTTTTCTCTCTTTCTTCTCTCCTTTTCCTTTCTCTTTTCTCTCCAAGCAGCTCTTCATTTCTCTTGCTGGCACATACGGGAACACCTGAGAAGTTTTACGCCAGCTCCTTTGGGGCTTGTTCAGCACGTTTCCTTATTGTGATTAGTGATTGGTCCTTTTTATACTGATAAGTGATGGCAAGTTTCATCAGCAGTTGTGGGTTTTTAATGTTGTTGATAGTTGTGCTGTCATTACACATTTCATTGACATTAAATGAAATATAATTATTTTAATAAACAAACTGTGAGCACAAATGAAGATCACAAAACATAAACCAGCAGGACTGGAATTGCAGTGGGAATTGCCCCTCTCCAGAAAATTCTGATATGAAAAAAATAGTTGGAAGACTAGAAGTCTAATATTCTTAAAAAATTAAAATTTTGGGAGGTAGGAAGAGGCAAATGTAATTCAGCAATGCAGAAACATAAAAACTTTTCCTTTGTACTTTCTACAAGCTATAAATATAATAAAATATATTATATTATATACATATTTCATGTGTATATAATAATATATTGGCAACAAAACATTTTCTTTTGAAATGTCTTTGTCTTTGGCCCCAGACCACAATTCCTTTTTCATTTACCAGGTAAAAATGGAGAAATACTAGATAATAATAATCAGTATCCTACCTTTAAGAACAGTACTTTGAGGTCATTCACTGATAATAGGTGCAAATGAAACAGTCACTGCATCCTAAATGGAAAATGCCCAAACTCAGCTCCCCTGAAAAAGCTGTGATGAGAATAGAGGACAAATGCCTTTAAAATGTGCCAAATGACACTGGTTTAATGTTGTCACAGATGAACGGGATTTGTGGACCGTTTGTAGACACAGGCAGAAAAGACAAGACTGCTAGCATGATGAGTCAACCTCACCTCCTGCCTGGTCATTGTTAGTTTGCACTGTGGTAAGATGATGACAGAGCATCACTTTTGGGCATACAAAAGGATAAACGGATGACATGAAGGATAGACGAACAAACTTTTGCATAGAGTGCTTTTCAACATGCTTTTCAGAACATAGAAAATTGTTCATAATGATGGAGCATCACTGATGGAAATGTGTCTACCTTGTAATGGAAAGGTTAAAACATCTAAACAGAAATCAAGTACAGGTAAGTTTGCAGGGCATGAATACTTAACAAAAAAATTGTATGCAAGCAGTTGAAAGAAAAGGTGCAATAGAAGAAGATGAAAGGGAGCAGCAATCCAGAAAGCTAATTCTAGCAGCACCTTTCTGAATCAAACAGATTACAGCCATCGAGTCTAGGAAGGAAATTAAACCATTGAAGGTTCCAGATGATCAGGGTTTGGCTGTGAGTTTGTAAGTTTGAGCAAGGAAGAAAGATCAGATCTTGAGAGGCCGACACAAAATAAATCAGGGAGAATCATATACACAGATCAAAGCACAAGACCAAAGATGAAACTGAGATATCAGGTTTGAGTGGCCAGAAGCACAGATGGGAAATATCCGTGATGTTTCAGAGGGAAGAGGGGAGACTATGAATATAAAGTTCCCCACCCTGTTGCTGAAAAGTTTGGATTGATTGATTGCTATCACATCTATGTTTCTAAAGTACCTGAAGACATAACCTAGTATGCTACTACTAATACATTATAGTAAGTTGTGAGGTTGCAGATTCAGAGGTCTAGAAACATCAAAAAAAAGTTAAAATATTGTCTCAGTAAAGAAGTCATACAGCATATATATAAACAAGTGCCTATGTATAATGGTATTGGTTATTTAGGTTCCACTCACTAATTTAATTACAGGAAGAGAGAGAAATTTGGTACAGATATGAGAAAATCTACTGAGATCAGCAAAACAACCAAAGACTGTTTATTTCTGCAGACTTGGAATAATTTCCTCTGATTTATTTTTTTCCTATCAAATAAAGTAGAATGAAAACAAAACACATAGCAAATCTTGAATTAAAGTGTTGTTGGGGTTTTGTGGAAGTAGCAAATTTATTTTTGACATTTCAAGGCATACCTCATTTACAATACCTTGTCATCCTGTGAGGTAAGGTCATTTTCACTTCTTTAGCTGCTTCTTGTGTAAGACCTCATTGCTGTACAATGCAGCAATATTTTAATGACATCTTGGAAACTAGATAAATAAATAAAAAGAAAAAAAATATATTCCCTTTCTAGATCTCTACTTTCTTTATGGTCAATCTAGTTACTTAACATTTCCATCTTAACGGGACTTTAACAATCACCTAACACTACACCAAAGCATATCTCAATGTATGCACATATCAATATAGATATTTTTAGGTTATACATCTCCAATTCAATTAAAAACAATTTTCACCCATGTGCATTTTGGAGTTTGCTGATTCTGTTTCTGACCTGAATAAATACATTAATTTTAAATTTTACCATCAAAGCAATTCCTAGTGGAATAACTGCAATATATCATGCAAATTATCTTGAGAACCCAGCCAATAAAAATGATAATTAACAGAGAATAAGTGCTTTATAATCTTACAAAGAGCGTGTCAATGACCACAGGACCTTAAAGTTATTTCTGTCTTCTTTACTTTTTCTTATATATTTTTATTTGATAGCAAAGTATAAGTAAATATTTCCTAAAAGAATGCAAACATATAGCATGCAAAATCGTAACTGGTTATGAATGACTAATCTATCCCTGTAGAGATCACTTGAACAACATAATACTGAAGTTATTGAGCTCTTTGAAGTCTCATGAAGCTAGCGGAGAGTGTTACTGCTTAGTATCCCTTAGGAACTATAAAATGGAAGTCAGTTCTTCCAAAGTGTAAGTGCTACTTTTGCACTAAGTGCTAAAATCAAATATATGCTGTGACGTTCACACACATTCAGGATGCCAGCATGGAGTCCTACACTAGGTAAATCTTGCTTAAGTAATTCAAAATAAAATTTAAACATGATATTTAAGTGGCGTCCACTCGAGGTGCAAAGGATTAGTGCATTACCGTTGATATTAAAAGCGGTTCTGCAGTACCACCTCAACAAGCTCACTAATGATGCGGAAAAGCTACACTTGCCAAAAATTGTACAGGATACAAATTTCAATGGATATATAGAGTCTGGCAGGCAGGCATGAGCATGTTCTCTCTATCTTCTGAGTAAACAAGATGTCAGCCTTCTTGAAACCAAAAACGATCAGCCTCGGTTAGCACATTGAACTAGTAAGTTGAAACGTGAGGCTAGATGTAACTTTTAAACATCTCAGTAGGAAGCTTTTCTGTAAGTTGTCACTGCTCCCAATCTTCCTCACCATTTATTTGGACAAAAGAGTTCGGAGTTAGATTTGTAAATTGAAAGGATGGCCCTACTCATTATCTTCCAGTAATTCAAGGGAAGATGTCATAGTGTTGTCAGTCCAGATGAATGCTTAAGTTCTTTAAGACAGAAATACAGACCTTTCCTCTCCATTTCTTTAAGCTCTACCCCATTTAGAACAATGTATAAACATATTATCTCATAATTAATTCTCTTAACCTGGCTCTAGGGCCAAATGATACCTCAAAAATCTTGTTTCCTCTATGGATCCACAGAGTCAGAGTTAAAGCAGGTCTGAGGCAGTTAAAGCTTAATTCCTCTTCCAGGTCACAGAAGTTATCTGAAACTTGGTCTTAAGGCTCCTAAGTCATTCTGCAAAATTTGACCTATATATTTATCAACATACATAACAAACAAATGAAACGCTCAGATGATAGCCTATATCCAGGCAAACATGATTGCAGCAGAGTTATCTATATATTTCATAGGATTTTTCTTCTAGTATGATTACAAATACAGTAAATATTCCAAGCTCCCTAGTGGGAGTTGTGCTCAGATGATAAATTATTTTCACTGGGGCAATTATGCACTGAACACCTGTTGTTTCACCTACCATATTATGATTTACTTGAGAGAACATGAAAACAGCTTGTGCGCTTCAGTACACAGACCACCCCTACTTGAAAAGAAGAAAAGAAAAACAAAAAGCCTTATTCCTCTGAAGTTCTTCACATTTCAAATACACACAGAAGCAACACAAAGTAACAACTGTTGTTCTAGTAAATAATTTCAAATGCAGAAGTATATCGCCATTATTTGATTTTCTGTGTAGGATCCTACTCAATATCCCCAAACAATCTTCTACAGATATTTTTGACTCGGTCCCGAATTCCTAATTACCTGGCTAAGCCTTCTGAAGCAGCCCATAAGGCTCCTTTCAGGTTTAAGACCGTGGGACCTGGCTACTTATCTGAGGCAGCTGATTAAAAGATTAATGGCACCCACTGCATCAGAGGCAGGGAATAATTAAAGCTGCATGCCAGGGTTTTCCAGCATGGCTGTGGACCACAAGAGCTGTAAATAATGCCAGATAAAGTATAGTGCTCTACAAGAATAATATATTCCTAATGTTGTCAAAAAGTTACATATTCACCGCACTTGTCAACACGAGGCTGATATGTAACGGTAGGAGTACGTTTACCTTTAAAAAAAACCCCAAAACTCTGTATTCTGAGCAAATCTTCCATTAGTGAATCACACAGACAAGATTACATCATTGACACTGCAATTATCTACAGCGTGCTTGATTTAAAACACAGGTATTCCTTTACAGTCCATGGGACTGCATACAGGTAAAGAACAAAATGAACTTCAGTACCGACAAGTTTGGATCTTTTTACTACTGTAAAAATTACCTCTTTAGGACATTTTAAAACAGAATATAATAAAAAAACAAAAGGAAAACATATAAGAAAAATATAAATTTTCACCTTGCTTTATGTCACAGGACCAACATAAACCAGCTAGACTTATTTTCAGGCTTTAAAAAGTATAAACTGAATTCCAAAAAAAACTTCAGACTGTTCATTTGTGAATTTCAAGATCTTTTTCTCATTCCCATCTAACTTGTTAGCTTTCTTTTTTTCTTGTTTTCATTGACAGTAATTTAATCACATCTGAGTTTTTCTCCATGCCTAATTTTGGTTCTTACAGTAAATTCTTTTTTTTTTCTCACAAATACTTCTGCTGGTTTAGATATGAATTCCCTTCAGGGAAAGAACTACTGTCAGGTGATTGTCGTTTATTCTATGAGACGTTCTTGATGTGACGGCCTTCAAATTAGATTCAAGAACATAAATTAATCGGAGCTCATTAACATGCATATTATCATTTGTCATCTGTTTTGTTATCATAACTAAAGAGTCCCCCATTTTTATGGCAGCTTTCTTTTAGGTTAATATTTATTGTTTAGTTATATTTTCTCTAGCTCAGAAATATTATATAATTTAATATCTTAGTGATATGTGTATTAAGTTTGCACTTTATCTTCTGATAATCATGAGCCATTATCAATTAACTTACATTTAATCTAACTATTCCTTAGTTCTTACCATTTAATGACATAGACTAATTCTTCTGGGAAGTCTTCTGTTCTGTTTTGGTTTTAAGATCTTAGTTTTCCCACATAACAGAAATTAGTACTGAATAAAACTGTGATTCAAGAAGCAAGTAATACAATTTTATACTTAAATAGAGATACAAAATAGATAGTGAATATGTTTTTTAAGTGTATCAACGAATATGACTTAATTAAATTATTTTATTATCTCAACAGAGATTAATTCCACAGATTATAGTCCCACATCCTGGTATTCTCAGGGAAGTCTGGCCTTGACAAACAATCAGCAATACCAACAAATGTGCACAGAGCCCATGTCCCTTTATTACTATAAGAAGAGAACTTAGCTTATTTTAGAACTCTGAGGTAAAATGATTGTATTCTTTCAGAAAATGTCTCATTCCTGCTAAGAAAGCCCACTTATTTAATCCAAATACATGGATTTGCTGTACTTTATAGTCAGTGAAGTGTTAGCTTTAAACCTGTAGAGGAGATTAAAACCACATAAAATTAAAGCTGCAGAGATGTAATTCAGAGGCCTTATAAATTAAGATTCTATTAGTACTTTTTCTGATTTAAATTATATTATTAACATATTAGGTTATGCTAAAATGCATTGCTAAATACAATTGTGCATATACATTCCAGTTCCCATTGATGTGTTAAGAAAATATGGTTCAAAATGCTTTCTCCTTTTCCCCTTTTCTCTTACAAAAGAGAATTTTTCTCACCTCTGCAGCATTATGAGAAAGAACAGATGAAACACTAATAACAAAAGAGAAGTTTGGAGAAATCTTGGATTCAAATAATGCCTGAGATCCTAACGTTGTAAATGTGAACTGCAACAGGTGAGATGTCTCAGGAAAGTGGATTGACAAAATACTGAGCTCATTCTAGAAGTAAGATAATCATAAGCAAAAAGGTCAGGAGCTGGGAGATTCATCTGGGATGACACAAATTGAAGGGAGGAACAGAAACTACAGGAGAGTCACGATAGTCCAGGGAATGTGGATTTAAGCTAGCCTGGCTAGATATTTGGAAAGCCATTTACTTTCATAGAATCACCAAGGTTGGAAAAGACCTAAAAGATCATCCAGTCCAACCGTTCACCTATTATCAATAGCTCCCACTAAACCATGTCTCTCAACACAACATCCAGTCTTTCCTTGAACACACCCAGGGTCAGTGACTCCACCACCTCCCTGGGCAGTCCATTCCAGTGCCTGACCACCCTTTCTGCGAAGTAATACTTCCTAATGTCCAGCTTGAATCTCCCCTGCTGTAGCTTGAAACCATTCCCTCTGGTCCTATCACTAATGACACGAGAGAAGAGGCCGACCCCTAGCTCACCACAACCTCCCTTCAGGAAGTTGCAGAGAGCAATAACGTCTGCCCTGAGCCTCCTCTTCTCCAGGCTGAACATTTCCCAGCTCCCTCAGCCTCTCCTCATATGGCCTGTGCTCCAGACCCCTCACCAGTTTTGTTGCCCTCCTCTGAACACGCTCCAGGGCCTCAGTGTCTTTCTTGCAGTGAGGGGCCCAAAACTGGACACAGTACTCGAGGTGCGACCTCACTAGTGCTGAGTACAAGGGAACAATCACCTCTCTGCTCCTGCTGGCAACACTTTCTGACGCAAGCCAGGATGCCGTTGGCCTTCTTGGCCACCTGGGCACACTGTCGGTTCATGTTCAGCGAGCATCAATCAATACCCCCAGGTCCATTTCCTCTACGCAGTCTTCCAGCCACTCCACCCCAAGCCTGTAGCGTCGCCCGGGGTGGTTGTAGCCAAAGTGCAGGACCCGGCATTTGGTCTTGTTGAACCTCATCCCACTGGCTTCGGCCCAGCTCTCCAGCCTGTCCAGATCCCTCTGTAGGGCCTCGCTACCCCCAGGCAGATCCACACTCCCAGCCAATTTGGTGTCATCTGCGAACTTACTGAGGGTGCACTTGATGCCCTCATCCAGGTCATCAATAAAGATATTGAAGAGGACAGGCCCCAGCACCGACCCCTGGGGAACACCACTCATGACCGGTCACCAGGGGGATTTAACTCCATTCACCACCACTCTCTGAGCCCGGCCCTCCAGCCAGCTCCTTACCCAGCCAAGAGTGTACCCATCCAAGCCATGGGCTGCCAGCTTCTGCAGGAGAATACTGTGGGAGACAGTGTCAAAGGCTTTGCTGAAGTCTAGGTAGACCACATCAACAGCCTTTCCCTCATCCAGCAGATGGGTCACTAGATCATAGAAGGAGATCAGGTTGGTCAAACAGGACCTGCCCTTCATGAACCCATGCTGGCTAGGTCTGATCCCCCGGTCATCCCGCACATGCCGCATGATCTCCCTCAAGACAATCTGCTCCATAACCTTCCCTGGAACTGAGGTCAGGCTAACAGGCCTGTAGCTCCCCAGATCCTCCTTACAACCTTTCTTATAAATGGGAGTCAAATTGGCAAGCCTCCAGTCTTCTGGGACTTCTTCTTTCCTTTTACGTCCTCCAAAAGGAAAAATAAACATCTTGATATATTTGGTGATTTCACTGCTAACATTAATCTGAAGTTATAACCTTTATTCTTCATCTAGACACTTTACATGCGCTGCTAGCCTATTTTTGATTTCCTGAAAATGCTTCTTTATAGTAGCTTTAATATAAATGAAGTTATATTTTTATAGATAGAAAATAATCAGACTTGGTATTTAATTTACATCATTATTCATATTTGGATGTCCTTTTTAGGACTAGATTCATACAAACTATAAACTAAGTTTAGAAAAATTTGCATAATAAATTGGTGAGGGAGATGTAGAAAAATTAGTTCTAAGGAAATAAAAATACTGGGATGGAATATCTCTAGAACAAAGCATGACCTGTTTTGTGACTCAGAAAAAATGGGAATTCTTTAACATGAGAACAGAATTAACATACTAGAAATAATCAGCTTCACCATGTGTAAATTGATATTACTTCCTGTAAAGGCTAAAAACAAAAGTATTTTAATTCCTACAGCATTAGCTAGTGGTCCTGTTGTCCTCGCTGCTTCCAAAGTTTTCACAGCGTCTAGTTGGATCTTCTCTTAACCTTGCTATTAGTCGCCCATTCTGAACACACTTAAAATTTTCATTCACTTCAGGAGGAAATTTTATGTATCAAGAAAGAAAAAACAGGTCGTCTTTCAAATTCCTGTTCCAGGAGTTTTACCTCCTTTCTTCTAGAAGTCCCTAGAAGCGATACCTCCCGGAGGTCCCTTAAGCCCAAAGTCAATTCCAGCCCTTCATTTTAAGACCTCTTTTGTTCTCTTAGAATAGAGAGATTTTTCAGGTGACCCACAAGTTATCATATATATAAAATGGTATTCTTTATTTGTTTAAGCTTTTTTTCTTTAAACTCAAAAAAGCATCTCCCAACAGGACAAGTCTCCCAGGTGCTCTTAGGATGAACAACATATCTGTGACATCTTGAAGTGTGCATTCACCTAAAGATTAAAATAAGAAAAAAATACGTGAAAATGTGTTTCCAATATTACCCTGTGTTGTCTGTGTTCCAACAGCTGAAGAGCATGTTGAAATGGAATTGTGCTCCTATTCAGCAAGATTTCCTTTTTTTTTTTGTGATACACTTTCACTTTGCCAACCTCCTTCTCATTAAAATCCTTGTAGGATATGATTTCTGAGTCACACATTATCAAGGTTCGGAACAAAGCATATGCCATAAAACTCAGGAATTCAGTTCAAAATAAAGGTTGACATTTTGAAAACTAGCAATAAGTTAGTTTTATAAAAAACTCCAGTGTCTTAATCATCAGAGAACCTGATTCAGTCCTCGTGATGTAAATGCAGAGATGGAAATGGGAAATTCTAATGATGGCAGCAGAATAACAGTAAAACCAGTATCAGATCAAAATGTTACTCAAAACTGTGCTTCTTTTCATGACTAAGAAGCTTTTAGCGTTACAACCATAAACCTGTTTTTGAGTTTCTCATATTAATAATTAGAGCAGAATGGAAGGCAATACAGAGCAATTAGCAGCAAGAAGCGCTCAGGTAGAGGAAATCGGCGAAGAGTCGAAAGAAACAAAAGTGAAGATTTGATCTCACTGAAATCTGTCCTCCTTATATGACTGCCTACTCATTTCTACTTCTAAAGTCTGTTTATACTTTTCTACTGGTTTGATTGTACAGTGTTGCTCTAATGGAGATGAATAAAGTATCAAGAGGTTAATGAAAATGATATGAGCTACTGAAAGTACATTTTAGTGAGAGTAATCTAGTGTAAAACAGAAATACAATTGATGAATTATTTTCTTCAACACTACACATATGAAGATAACTGTTAAATACAGCAATAACCTTTTCTATTTATTATTACCCATATGAGAAAGTGATTACTAGGTCAGGCAAATTTAAAAAAAAAAAAAAAAGTGATTTCTTGCAAGAACAGCTTTAGTATTAGACTGGTATTCCCAGTCCCTCCAACACAGCCATGCACTAAATTTCATTAACTGTCCAGCTTTATCATAACTAGCTAGTAAAAAGGCCACAAAACAACAACCCTGGAAAATGCAAAATACAAGTTATTTTTGACATATGCAATTGTTACATACCTGGAATAATTTTAAGATACTTATTACATTCAAGATATAAGTTAGTGCCTATTTCTAAAGCTTAGCTGAATGAGATTTCAAATCTAGTTTAGATACCCTCCAAGAAACAACAATAGTACTAGTAAGCTACTTTTCTCATTTGTACCAAAATCACCAAGCATAAAGGCATTAAACGTTACAAAAATTATTTTAAAACTTGTATTCATATTGATCATTGTACAACTTTATATATCTGTCTTTGCTATTACTTAAAATGCTAATGAAGTGAGCTAAGTAGCACCATCCACATTCCATGCACAGAGCGATAAAGGATTCTCATCTTGGTCAGTAACAAGATTTTTTTATGTTAAAATTGCTGATTCTTTTGAAACAGATTGAATCATTATTCTCTTAAACTCCAGATGGCTACCTTCCCATTTTTCTTCATCACTCTATTATGCTACAGCATGTACTGGCAGATAATGACTATTTACCTTTCCTTTTTTTTTTTTTTTTCCCCCACTTTACATTTGTATGATTTCAGCTGGTTTTGGTGGTAAAAATCTAAACCAATGTCACCTCATAATAGTTACTCAATGGGTATTCTCTCTAATGTAATCCAATGATAGAAGGAAGCGAACCATGATAATTTTTTCTTAAAAGGATAAACCCCCACCAAAGTAATGATATTATTCCTCCATACAAATATTAGCATAGTCATTCTTCTAATATCTGTTTTCTCCTTCTAACACAATTGTTGACCTACTGCCAAATTTTATTTTGTTTTCCTTGTGGATCAAGGGGCTGAAGAAAGTGTGTTATATGTTTTATCCCAGACCAGGAACAAAGACAACCACAAACAGCATTCAAACCAAATGTTTTAGGAGAAGACAACCTCAGCCACCATCTCCCACAAAGTCATTCTTCTCCCAAACAAAAAGCCACCGGTCAACGTGCCGCTACAGTTTCACTCAAGGGTAAGGTAAAAGGATTATACAGCATTTCCTTAAAAAAAAAAAAAAAAAAAAAAAAAAAGAGATTTAGACAAATTACAGAAGATCTTGCAATACTATGTAATAGCACCACCTGGTGACTTCAGTCTTGATGGTAGGGGAAAAATAACAATCTACATCTTCAGCTGCATAGTTATAGATTCCTCTTTTTCCAAGTGTTAATCTCAATGATCTTTATTTTAACAAAAGTAGCTAATCTTCATTTGGGTAAACTGATTCCAAACACAAACAAGGTTGGAATATTGTAAAAATTAGAAAACGAAAGTTTGAAATAAAGAGTACGTGCTTGTCTCCAAGATTCTTCTATACTCATGTACCTAGGGACAGAAAGACCTTTAGGAATAAAATGGATACTTATGCTTAATGCTATGACATTTTCCTCACTTGATCTTTGAAAAGAATTCAAGTGATTTATCTGACATAAATTAAGTGCACTAAACAGAAGATCAGTAAATAAAAAATATACCAAGGCAAGTACCAAGCTTCCCCTTATTCCCCTGTGTTCCTTCAAATGCCTAAAACTCTGGAATATGTCCTTGTAATGACTTAACTGGCAATCTGCATGTCTGCATGTAGAATTTTAAGAAGGTTCAAATGAGAGGAAGAATTGATTTAGTGCAGAAGAGCTTGGCCTTGTGTCTAAAGAAATGGGATGTTATAGGTTAAGTTCAGTGAGACAAGTAGCTTTAAAACGTCATTATTATTACTTATTCTTATTGCAGTAGCACCTCCATAGCCAAGCCAAAGACCAAGACATATTGTGCTGGGCTAGCACTAACCATTAGAAAGGGACAATCCTTATCCAAATTGCCTTATTAAGTAGGGCATTCATGGGTTTAAAATCCAAGCACACATAGAGCTCCTATCTCATACAGATATACAGGATCAAAAGGTATTTGCAATATTCTGCTTCTTTCAAAAAAAAAAATTAAACTAGGCTTTGCAAGACAGAAAAGTCGAAAATAAATGTATGTAATTAGTAAGAGGGAACCGTTCACTACATAAATACTGTGCTACGCACAACAGAAAAGCAGAATTTCAGAATGACCTTGAACCTTTAGCTGCAAGAACACAAAAAATACGTTCGAAGGTACAAAGAATATTGGAAAATAGAAAGTGATATATGAAAGTACAAAATGATGTATGAAAATATCACCAAGACAATGTCTGATTCAGACAATGTCTGGTTCAGACAACAGAAACATTCATTTTTCTTTATATTAAGCACAAAATATATAAAACAGAACATACTTTGTGATTAGGAGAATTTAGAACTTAACTTTTAACAATATTTGATAGTTTACAGAAGTCTAGCTTTTGGTCCAAGACAACTTCTCTTAAAAATATAGGTAAAAAAAAAAAAAGATTAAATCAGTTTAAAAATCAGCTGTGAGTAGCTTTTCCAGTATCAGCCACTATATTTCTACAAAACAATAATGCTCACAGCAGTAAAAGCCAAGCATAGTAATACAAATACTGAACAAGGAAACTATATGCAGAGTTTTAGAAAAATGTAAAATACTGGTAGCCTTTTCTTGACTTGTCAAAGGCTAATTTCTACAAGTTATTAATAGCTAAAAAGGCAGTTATGTGATAACGCAGATTTCTGAGGTTTAAAAGAATAAATATTTTTCATGAGGTGACTCCTAGCTTTCTGGAATCTTGAACAAACTACATATGGGTGGGAGAGGCCTAAGGCTGTTGGTTTGGGGTTTTTGTTTGTTAAACTCATGACTTTGATTTTGTGCACAAAGGAACAGAGACCTTATGGAAATAGAAAAACTGTAGAAAGCTTATGAGAATGGAATGAAGGGGTTTTTTTGTACCAGCTTACATCTTAGATGAATCTAGGAAATATTTGTTGTTGTTTCAGATAGCCTAGAGTGTGTTCTGCCTGGGCTCTATGTACCCTGCTAGAAGGATGCAGGTTCCTTGTCAGCCCTGTGACATTTTGGTCAGCCTGACAATGATGTCAGGGCAACTACAATATCACTCACTACACACCTGTGAATCAGGGCACTGAATCCCACCCTGAAAAATAGTTGCATTTGAACTAAGGAACCAGTTTTCCCCAAGTTCTCGTAGGTCATGTTTGCTCAGACAGAACAGCAATAGAAGAATGAACACATCAGCTGCAGTAGCCTGTCATGTTTCCATTAGTGGGAACAGATCATTGTCTGGGCAGGCTGTCACTGCTCCAGTGAGCTCTGCGAAACGCTGATGACAATATATGTGTACCATGAAAAATCTGCCAGGAGTGCCTACTGATTTATTATTTACTTTCTACAGAAATAAGAATTACGAAATAATGGCATATCTCAGCTTGTGTGATTCTAACATTCAAAAAAGGTGAGTCACTTTTAGGCATGATCTCATGGTACACTGTGCAGCAGGGCTGTAAGAAACCCAGGAAAATCTCTCAGCCTGAAAACAACAGTTGGGACATTGAACACTCACATCAGGGGAAGAGCATTTCTGTAATGCTATCCAACAATAGAAACTGACTGTTCAATCTTTATCAAGTTGATCATGGTCAAGCTTTTCTAGTGACTATGAGCACAACAGTGCTTTTGCTTGGTCCTCTGACATTTTCCTCAGTGTTCCAAGCTTTGATACATATCTAAATAATGTTCAATGGTTTTAATCCTCTTCGGAGCAGTTTGTCTAATACCAAACATTTAAAATGGTAAGAATAAATTGTTCAAACTCCTTTCAAGTTACTACAACGAACACAGAACTTGGATTTCAAATCTACAACAGTTCTTTGCGAGTAGCCTTATGTGTGAAGAAAAGGTCAAGGTTTTTAATGAAGTTCAGCCAGCATATGACTCAGCCTGTGACAGGCTTATTTCAGATCATCTGTATAGAATTTTTCTCTTTTCATCTTACTTTTATTTTCCTACTATATTACTATGTATTCCCTACTTTTTCATTTTTTTTTATTTGGGAAATACTGAATTCCACAATATCAAAGTTCAACACACACACATATATATATATTAAAATTTTAAAAGGTTTTTGTTATATATTTTATTCTTATATACACCATATATATATTGTTCCATAATTTCCTAAACTATTTCAGTCTATATTTTGTTTTTGTTCTATACGTTGTGGAGAAAAGTAGAGGGTTTTATGTAATAAAAAGCTATGCAAATCCTAGTTCATATATTGAAACGAGTCCAAACTGAACTTTAAAAACATTCAAACAAACAAGCAAACCAAGGCACTTTTTTAACAGCCAATTTCCATTTTGCATACATTTATGCTCCCTGATTCAAGCTGAGATTGGAAGCAAAAGTGCTGAAATATCACAACAAAGCTTATGCTTGTAGCTGTTCCAGCATGACCTGAACAGTAGGTACCAATGATTTTGGGAGAGAGCCTATTTCTCAGGAAATTAGTTCAAGCCAGTTCTCAACATTTAGTGAGCTCATAAAGTTCAGATAAATATATTTATATTTTTCTGAACATGTGTCTGAAGTGAATCTTTTCAAATTTTTACTTTCCCAAGATTTAGAGGCTTCCTGTCCCCGGGGCAATCTGAAAGTATGCAAAAGAACAAAGATATCAGGAACTTCCCCTCTGGTGCTTCATCCTGACCCTCAGAGGGGGGCATTCTCACCTGCAAGCTCAGACAGGGCATGCAACCCTCATGAGGAGCAGTAACTACAGAGCGTAATTAATCTCTCTTCTTCTGTTCCCCAATAACAGATATTACCTCTGCCAATTATTTGGAACTGTGAATATCCAACTAACCCAACCCAATTCTAACAGCAAACTAGCAACCAACCAAAGAAAGAAAGAAGAATATTTACAACAAGCACAGAATGAAACTTCTCCATCTATCATCATAAGTATTTTGGGAATATCTCCAATGGCAGTTTTCCTCTCTTATATGTACTATTACTAAAATAGCAAACCTGTAAGGCACAAGATGCAAGAGCACATGCTCTTGCAATAGCCTGGAAACAGACTGCTTCTCAAACCTCAGCCCTGGTAATATCGTAAAATACTTTTCCACTCTGATCTTGTCATTTCACACTACCCGAATCAGCTTAAATTAGCTCCTGACAGTAGAGAAAATCACATTCTCATGATCATTCAGACCAAGATTATGCCCACTTGGGACTCTCCACTGACCACAATTTTTAATTGCATGTAATCTTGTTAATATCTATCCCCATGTCAGCTGTCCTCTCTGAAAGCATGAAGAGTATGCCAGAAGTAGACAGTAAAAGTGGTCTGAGTGCAGCATGCTCAAGGCACCCTAAGGAGCACAATTTACACAGAGCAATCCTCAAAGTTTAAACTGAGAATGATCAGGAAGAAAGGTCAGAAAAAATGTGTAGAGAGATAGTCTAAGTGACTTTCAGGTCACCCTATCTTTTTCTGGAGCAGCTGACAGCCTGCTGCTGAATATCCTCCCAGTTTCACTGACAGTATTTCATTTTTCCAGGATTTGGGGTAGGGAGTGGCAGAAGGAGGGAGGAGTAGAGAGGAGGTAATCTTTCATATTATTTTGAGATAACTAAAGCTTTTTCTAGATGGCAAAGTTGTTGAGAAAATAGGGTAAGGTGTGATTTTGGATTGCATTAAGTATTCCTCAATGCCTTCCTACATAAATGCTCTTAAGTCACACACGGTTAGAATCAGATGTATTGTGTGGTGCATGCCCAGTCTGACTTAGATGTGGCTGGAGAACTTCCAAGAAGGAAAGGAGAAGGACCACACTTGGAGTTGTGGGAAGCCAAGACACGGGTACCCCACCCCCCTCTGCTGCTGGCCTACCTCTGGGCACAGGTCCATCCACTAGTGTGTTGCAAAAAGGATCTAAATAACAAAAGCCAGAAATACAGCATTTCTGTGAAAGAAAAACCGTTCACCAAAAAAGTTAGTACAGAATAGTTGTTTCAGGCATATTTACTCACTAGGACAAAACCTTCAGAGTTATGTAATGTCATAAAACAAGCAACTAGGAAAAAAAAAAAAACAAGTTGCCAAGCTCTCAGCATATGACTACATTAATATCTTAACCATAATGGAAAAGCTCATTCACTAAAATAACTCAGAAAACAAGTAATATGCAAATACACACCATAGAGACAAACACACAATATCACAGTGATGTCTATGACTTTGGAAGACACAGGAAAGCAAGAGTAAGATAGTTATTGAGTATTCAGAGAACTACCTGCCAGACAAAAGCAACATAAACTTGCTTTGTGGGCATCTCTAAATTAATGAGGTGAGCTTTTGCAGTTTACTTTAAAAAAAAAAATTACAAATTTTAAAAATTAAACATAGTTCCTTCCCCAAAACCATCTGCCATGTAATCAGATTCTGTGGTCATCACACACAGATTCTGTAAAATCAAAGTACAGATGGTGGTTTATTACAAAATAACATAAGAGGCTTAGGATAGATGATACATTTGGTCATTTTTGCACATAAACTCCCTGATTAAGTATGAAAAATGTGAACATTTGTTTATCTTGGAAAAACCGCTATTACTTGTCAAGCATGACCAATTAGGTATTTCTAAACTGTTATCCATATAATTAAGAAAAACAGCCATCTGTAAAGTCAGACATTGGCATCTCTGTTTTCCGTGTGTTTGGTTTGTGGTTGTTTCACCCCACCCCCCCATTACAAATGTAATTTCTCTAGTCTGATTTACTCATAAAACAGTAACAGAAAAAGCACAGAGAATGCTGATTGCAACAAGTAAATGGAAATTTTTTAAATTTTTCCTTTCCTTGTATGTTTTTTTGCTTCTCTCCCCTTTCAAAGACAGATGTTAACTGGAAATAAGGAAAGAAAAAAAGGTAAGAAAAAAAAAGGTGGTTTCTAAAAAAAATTATATTTTTCATCCTCTGCTGCTCTTAAGGGATGCACAAGACGCAGATGACAAGAAAAAAATAAAAGCTTCTTTTATTTTTTACTGTTGCTTGATTGTTCAAGTTTCAGAACTGAGAGAGAAAAAAATGACATTTATTTCTAGATTCTGTATGGTTAAGGCAAAGCAAGCAAGACTAACTGCAGTTTAAAGTTGATGCACTGATGTCTGAAAAATGCAGAGTCTAAAACATATTTAGACCTTTTAAATACATTATTAGAAGTAAGGTACGGATGGGCAAGGGATGCTCTCTTTGTGTGCAGTTTCACCAGCTTAGAAATTCTGTTAAGAAACTTAGAAAAAATAAAATCGACTTGTATCTAAAGGTGTAATAAATATCGATACGAGAAAAAAGCCCTGGAACTAAGTCTGAATGCTCCAATACAACCAGAGCACTCCCTTTGACATTCTTTTTGAATCAATTCATAGGACAACTTTCATCATTAGGAGATTAGAAGCTATGAGAGAAGAATCTCTATAATTTTAAAAGGATTTAGTAAGGCCAAGTCAGTGGACATATAATCACAAAATCATAATTTAAGTTGGAAGGAACCGCTAGAGGTCATTTAAGTCATCTCCTTTCTCCAAGGTTACTCAGGGCAACTGATCAACCTTTTCCAAGTCCTTCATCACCAAGTCACCTGCCTCCACTGAATAACTAGCCCACATTTTCCTCCATCTTTCTCTTGCTAGTAATATACATAACAGAGGCAACTTGTGTTGCCTTCACATCCCTTCCTAGTTTCATGACTAGCAGAACTTTGGCTTTCCTAACTCCAGCCCTGCATGCCCAGTGTCACAATACTCCTCCTGAGTAACCTCTCCCTGTTTTCAACTTCTGAGTACTTTCTTTTTGTGCTGAAGCTCTGTCTTCTGTTTCTCTGAACATTTAGGATTCAAATTGTAAACTAATTTTTATCTTTTTGTCTCAAGATATTTTTTGTTATTTTCTGGACACTCAAAGCTTAGCCATCAGCCAAGAAACAAAGAGGTTGTTATTATTAACAGCAGGATAAAGTGAGCTACATTTCAAGCCATGTATATCTACACGGGAAGCTGTTTTGCAGAGTTCTGAGACAGGTACTTCTAGTGTTTGAAGCAGAGATAGCTTTGATGTCTCATTTTCTTATGCATATTCTCAAAGAAAAGCTGATGTAGAGAAGGCCTTATGAGCAATACCAGAGATGATGCTTTGTGGGGGAAAAAAAAAAATTTTATATATATATGTATCTCCCCTCAGGGTAGAATTCCTAAGTTTTGAATGTTTTTAGCTAAAAACCACACAACGTTTTCAATACCCTTATTAATTTTACCATCCAAAACTGCTACATACATTGGTATGTCCAATGAGTTATGTATCTTGATTTGAATACAAGCTGCGCATTTTATATAACATGCCTACAATACCTCCTTAAAAAAGAAAAATAGTCACTGTACAGCATCAGATCATGGTGATTCTTGTCATCCACTGTCAATTCAGGTAGTGTTATTCTCTCTGGGATTCTTATAAATTTATATAATGTAAGAAAGAGTCTCAAAATTCCTTTGCTTTGTCGGCACAGATGGTTCCTATGACACTATAGAGTTTGGAGGGAGATGTGCCTTTAAAAATCCCTCCCTCCTTGCTCAGTAAATTGAGATGCAGAGGTTAGCATTTACTATGTGTTAAGAGCAGTTCATTAAACAATCCAGAGTAACGATTTGGAGTTTAGTTGGTAGCTATTAGCAATACTGTCTGTGCAACAGCTGCTTGATTTAATTGGCAGGCACTAGTTCCTTTCATCCACAGGCAGAATTGGAAGTTTTTTGCTTGCCCACAAGCTAAAGATTGTACCCATTCCAAACCAGACAATATTTAACCTGCCTTATAATTAATGCAGAAGTATCCCAGCTCACAGGCAGCCTAGCCTATATGTCTTAAAAATGCTCAGCTGGCAATCTTGGCTAACAGAAACCACTTTGAAAGATTTTTTTTTTTTTTTTTTTACTTTGATTTGCTCCTGTGCTTCACCCTTTTGCAGTATAAAGCACCAAAAGCTTCAGCTGATTCAAATGCTGAAGCTGGTGGGTTAAATGGGGTGAATCAATGACAAAGTATTAGTTAACAGGGATGTGAATGGTGATGGACACAGTTCTACTGAGTGCTGAAAGACACTCTCTGGGAGTTTACCAACAGCCTTTCTACCATCTTGCCCTTAGATGTTCTTATAACTCAACGTTATCTTCATTACTGGAGGATTTTCTCTTTGCCCCTACAGACAACTCTGCCACTGCAGTCGCTATGTAAAATTTTATCTCTGAAGTGAAGAAACTCTCTGTAAAACTTGAATATGTAATCATTTAAACTACATTGATGATTTTGGCATATTTGAGAGATTAAAAATACCTATTTACAATTCTGTTAGGAATATTAACTGTTGTCATCCATGAATAGTGATATAGAAAACTGTAGAGAAACATTCCTTAAAAGATGAAAGACAGAAATACTTTGAACTTTATAATCAACTTCCTGTTCTGTTAACTACATAAACAAATACACATTCTACATACATATCTACCGTGAGCCTGAGAAACAAAAAAAATTAGGATGTGTGCTTCTAACTTGGCAGCAGCTGCCTAAAGTAAGACGACAAGAAGAGAGGATTTAGTAATACTTCCCCCCTGTACACATCTCCAGACCACAATGGTGAGCAGCTTAAGGACTTTCTCAGATGGATGTTTTGTCACTGTACTTATCATCCTGTTCATTCTTCTACAGTCTTAAAATAGGCATATAAAATTAAAAACAGTCAATATCTTTCATGCATTCTGTTTGCTGTTGCCCTATCAGGACTTACCCCAAGATACACATCTCCTAAATGTAACTTTCTTGAAAGGGAAAAAGTTATTTGGAGCAGGTTACGTATTTTCATAGAAATAATGAATGTTTAAGGAACCATCACGTTCATAACCCCATGGCAGAAATGCATGCAAATTCTTCAATTAGCACACAACATACGTGAAGGAGCCATATATAATACTGTTGTTATGACAACGCCTTCGAAGTGTTTCATCATTATTACATCATGCAGAGATGGTAACTTTGTGCTGCCTTTGTACTCCTGAGTAGGAGACAAGTGTCCTTGTTCTGCATTAGAGCAAGTCTAGAAACTGTATGGAATAATCCTCTCTATTATGAAAACTTCCTCACTCATACTTTCATTAGAGACATCATTTTGTACCCAAGTTTAACCTCCAGGACTCATTACATTGTAAACTTCCTCCTGAATTAGATTTAATTTCACGTCTCTAGTGTCCCAAGTTTTTGCCCCTTTCTGGGATCAGTGTTTTTGACCTTCTTCCCATTGATAATAGTCTCCAGCTGGGAGGTTATCAGCACAGCCTGGCAGGCTGGCAACACAAAGGAAACTCCACATTTAAAACTGAAAATGGAATGCAATATTTTCTTTTGAACAGAACTTATAATGTAATTGAAGAAGCAAATTTCATCTGTGACTTCTGCTAACTTCTATATAGTTCCCAGTCTTCTGTCCAACAGAATAGACAGGTAAACCTCCCTGCAGAGCTGACTACTATCTGAATATGTCAAAAAGACGACCAGGGACCATTTAAACACTGCATTTTCTTTTAAAGAGCATTACGCTCAAATGTACAAAGAAGCATCCGTCTGTCATTCCTTTCAACATCACCACAGGCCTTAGACTCACACATTTCAAGAATAGTGCTGTCTCCCCTGAGGGCTATTACATACTTCAAAAATCTATAAAGCAAGACCTAGGTCAGGAAAACAATATTTATTTTAACAAAAAAGGCTTTTTTTCCTCCCTCTAACATTGTAGATTACTTAAGTGAAAGGCTATATCTAAGAATATTTTGCTGACAAGATAATTATTGCAATTAGATCTCATTTTCTTTTTGTGTTACTCTGTCACACCACGCCTCTTCCTCTAGGAGATTCAGACTGCTGCATACTCATGCAGACGTTTATCAGTAAGCTACAGACTATTTTCAGAGAAAGTCTGATATTGTTTACAATCATCGATTCAATAGATTCTAAATGAAGTGTAACCATTTGTTTAGAAAAGAGCTTAAAGTAAAAACAGTTTCCAGTGTCACTGTGCTGATGGACTACTCTGCAGTTGCACCTTGCATTATGCACTGAAAGCCTGCAGGGATCCACGAAAAATTACAAGGGTTTTAATTTAAACTGTAATTCCACTGGACAGCAAGGTCAAATATTGTTCTTCAAAGGCAAAATTAAAAAGTAGGACAACAGTTCAAATGCATTTAGAAGGACATGAAATAAACATTTTCTCTTTTTAATGCAGGTAAATTTAACATGTATTACGATGAATACACGGATTATATTTTTAAAAAGATAAAAATTATTTAAATTTACACCCAAATCTCTCTGACATGTACACCGATGCCTGAAACATTGACACTACAGTGCATGTAGGTGTGTTTATCTCGGATTATGCACTCCTCCAAAATCTCAGCAGTCCCTGCATATTATGATATATTACAAATTTCATATTGATAAATGTTCATCATGTTACTCTTTACCATAATACTTTTATAAATAAAGCCAGGACTTTAAGTAGCTTCCTGCCTACTTCTACATGCTCATGTACTGATTGTCACCTGTGCCATCCAGTCTGCTCTTAACCCCTGTCACAGACCTTTTAAATCAGAGGAAAACTGCACCACCAGCATGCATAGTTATGGTCAGATTAAAATATTAGAGAAGAGAGGAAAATTATATTAAAATTACTAATCTTATGATTAATACTCTTACTATTAATAATCTTACATATTAGGAAGCAGAACAGAAACTCAGGAATTTAGGAGACTAAAAAACTACAGTTCTTATATAATGTAATTTGCTATAAGCAAAAGGTATAGTCATAAGTGGTGACAATTTACAATTTCTACTGTTTATAAATCTTGTTAGCTGAACAGAAAGAGGTCTGAACTGTTGACTTAACCCCTCTAAATGGCAGCTGCAGGGGCTTCTCTACTCTGCCCCCGTGACAGCCTTTCTGAGTGTCTTTCAATTTACTTTTTAACACGCAAAGCAAGTTACATGCAAAAACTCTGTTAAAAGATCATTAAGTCTGCAAAGTCAAGCACTGAAAAATGAAGAAATGCCAGCATTAACACTGACTGTGCATTTTTAATTCCCTGTACCCCCTTGTGTGCATGCATTTTGATACAGTTTTTAATTACTTAATTGCATTGTGTGTAGGATGGACTGTGCTCAAGGGATGAATTAGGGCTGCATAGTGAATGAGGCTGTCATCTGTGGGACTTGTACCTTAGTTGACATAAAAATTGGAAGGTGGCAACTGAACACTCAATCATTTGCTCGCAGCACAGGTTTGATAAGTAAGTCAGCGTGCAGCCAGGTTGAGTATTGTGGTGTCGGCCACTACACAGACGGGGAAAATATAGCAGAGAGAAATCTCTCATTATAATCTCTCATCTTAATAAAAAGATGCAACGTGAAAATGAGATAAGTGGATTAGAATGGAGGGAGAAACAGTAAGATGCAGACAGATGTTAAGCAATGAAGAACAATAATCATAATCAGACTTTTACAATGCTTGTTTACATGCAGAGTCATGATTTTTTTTTTTTTTACCTGTAAGAAAATCAATGTGCTAGCACTATTTTGTTCAAGTTTGCCCATAGGCTTTGGAAAATTGTTGGGTTTTATTGAGTAGTGGTGTGAGTTCAGGGTTAAAAGAAGGTATTTTAAAAGCATATTTTGACTTCTGAAAACAAGTCTACACCTTCACAGAAGAGAACAGCAGTAACTCAGAGGATAAATTCCAATTACTTTAGCTTGTATTCTGAAATCAGAATCTTAACCTTTGCAAAGGTTCATATGAAACACTTACCAGCTGAATTATCTTGACATTATGGGACAACCTCAAAAAGTTCGACATACAACAACGTCTGAACTTCATTGGGCAAAACTGGAAGATAGTCTGTGGGCAATAGGATTACAATACTTTCCCGTTTCAAAAGCCAGTGACTACCAATGTCCCATGAAGACAGAGGCAGAACTTTCAACACTCCGCATGCAGGTGGAAGCCGAAATGGAAAAAACTAATTTCAATTTTCCAGACTGACAACAAAAACAATAGTTAAAGCTGGAAACAATTTATACCGTCTTTATGAGTAACACACAACTACAATACTTTAGGATCTCCCAGATTACTTCTCCAACTCTTACTCAATAAGAACGCAACAAATTGCCCTAAGAGATATGACAGTAGCCATCTCAAGTGCCTAATGCTCTCTACTCCACTGCAATGACATGCACAGTATGGGACAGTAGCATAAAAAAAAACAGAGCAACTCCCCCAAAACCAGCTATTGCAGACTAGATGCCTTTCTAATTTCCAACTTGTATAATGACATAACACAATCCAAACCTGAGCTATGAAAAAAAATAAAGAAAATATGTTAGTTTGACACTAATGTGACATTCTGATGAGATTTATCTTGAGTAGCATAACATGCTGTGAACTGTCTTATTCCCCCCATGAAGAGCTTTCAGCAATAGTGAGCTGCTTCTTCGATACATTCTTTTTCCTCATAATTTTCTTGTATTACATGTCAATATATCCCTTCATAGTTTAAAGTGTGATTCTCTAATATAAGAATCAAAGATCTGTAGGAGCTTTTTTAAAAAAAAAAAAACAGAAAACCCTGAAGTTCTCTGCTTTTTTAAAGGTTACAATATTCTGAGATTCTGGAAAAATGAGTCATCTGAGTATTGATCTTCCAGTTTTTTATAAAACCTACGGTAGAAAGTTCTTAGGCAAATTAGACAGTCTGAGCAAAGTTCTTTAGGGTCAATCATCTGAAATGGGGCCAAGCCTATGAAATGCAAACTTCAGTGGCAGAACTATTATTTGGCAGAGGTTGTGAAAAGAGTAAGGATCATTCTGATTTTCTACACAGGGAGAAAGGTTAATGGGATATATTTTGGACGATGTATGATGTACTGCACTCAGTTCTAATTGGCAGGAAAATATTTTGGATAAATGTTAACATTCATCATATTTAGAAAAAAAATACAGTCATGAATCTCCTTGATTAATATCTTAATGATATTATTCTTTTCTCCTTGTATTGCTTATACAAAGTTATTTTTGAGTGCATATATTATTGCATAGCATTTATTGTTCACTGATATCTCCTTCAAGTCTCCTCTCCCTGATTAGTAATTAAGGACTTCATTCTCCTTATATATAGGTGTTGGGTTTTTTGTTTCATTCTTTAGTTCCCCCCTCCCGCCCCAGCAAAGTTTTAAGTTGAAGGAGAAATGAATGAACTTCACACAAAAACTGGGGAGCTGACTCTATTGTAGCTTTGGAAGATTTGTTTCATGGACTTTTAATTAGTATAGAGCAGAACAGTTTAGCTGCGTTAAAACAATTATTGAAATTAATGATGAAATAGAAGAATGCAGCCAGCATGTCAAAGATGCTCATATTTCCTGTGGCAGAAAAATGTCAAGAGCAGGAGAAAGACGTAACTGTGACACAAAACAAATCCCATCTGTACTCATCACCAGGCCAGATCTGTAATGCTGAGACAATGACCTGCTGCTTAGAAACTACCTTAACTTTGAAGGACCTTGGTAAAGGCTATTATCCGAGCACATGCAGCATATCTGCGTAATGATACAGGCATGATTTAGCTATGCCAAATTAGAAATACAAACTTTTATTTATTTTACAGTGGAGCTATTACAGAAACTAGTATGCATTATTACCATAAAGAAAACTGTGGGGAAAAAAAAGCCCAGACTGGTTTTTGGTTTACTGGGAAATTAAGGATTTCTATTTTCTTGTATTTTTTCAGTTTTAAATACAAGAGAAACAGGATATTATCATACCATATAATTTGAAAAAAATTTTGAAAAATGTTTTGCAATTTAATCTTTTTCTGAGGACTAACAGACACAAAGTACTTTCAGAACAAGAAGCAATCTCAAAACACAAAAAAATAAAGTTAGAAAATTTCAGGACTAGAGGCTTAACTGAATTATTTTCCCTTTAATTCTCAAGACAAAACAACTCTCACCTTGTTGATACTGAGATGTAAATTTCATTTTTTAGCATCTGTATCTTTTCTACACGAAAATGATGCATGTCTTTATCTCTATGAACACTATGTTCTGAACATATCTCCAATATCTTCTGAAGCTGCTGTCATATAAAGCTGAAATTTTCTTTCCTGACTTTACATCCCCAAGCATTTCACTATCAAAAGTTGTTCCCAGAACTGAACAAGAAACCTGTAGAAAATTAAAGGCAAAATGAGGAAGAGACATGCATCTCCCCCCAGAGAACCTGGCAGAATGTGGCTCCTTTCTCTGCTATACATAGCACACGTACACCACACTGACATTGCCATTCCCATTTCTAAATCGATAAATACCTATATCATCAAGGACGTGCTGGAACCTCTTCCCGCCTCATATTAGCCCTCATCAAGCTGCTTATGGCTGCAAAGATGCCAATCAGCTTCTGAAAGGGAAATTCACTGTGCGCCCATAATAGCTTCACAGGCCAAGTCTGCCAATCAATACAGACATCTCGCCGTGCATTTCACTTGACTCTGTCAATTTATGCTGATACATGGATGAAGCTCACTGACCAAGTCTGGGAAAAGAAATAGGGTAGACTTGTTAAAACAGTGCTTTTTAAAAGCACTTTCACCTCAGCAAACGACATCTTTAGTAACCCAGTAACAAATGGATGTTTTAATCAGCTGAAAGTCATCCCTCCAGTTAGGAACAGTTTGAAGCTTAATGAAAGTCCTGCTTACTGAAGTCTAGAAGTCATCTTCAGAGTCAGAAAGTTTTCAGAAGTTCTATTTCTTTTAAAAATAGACTCATCCAAAAGATAAAGCCTAAATGCTGCACTCCTTAAGCCATAGTCAAATTAACTGTGTAACTGAGAAATTGAGACTTAACAAATACGAACTCAGGACTGAACACACTTAAATAACTGGACAGGCTTATTTCACAAAGACTTTATGAAGCAGCGTAAGTGTCGACAAATTTATTTTGTCACTGAAGAGCTTGCTGGCACTTACGCAAAGTCAGCAGAAATCATTCCCAACGCACAACGTATCAGACACTCATTTGTAGAAGGTTACTGCTTAGTGGTACCTTCCTGGGGTTAGCATGGGAAAGTTAGATTCATGGAATTTTCGTATCTTTTTTTTTGCTGATCCAGATTTGTTACCATCCTGTTTGTAACACAATAACGAGCTGTTCATGCCACAGGCTATGAACAGCAGATGAGACTGAGGTTTAAAAAGAAAAGATCCTGGTTCTGTATTAATTCTCTTTTTGAAGTCTGAAAAAAGCAATAAAGTATAGAAAACGTAAATGTATCCAAAGAAAATGTTTATAAAGAGAATATTTTTCAAACTCACCTGCCATCTGTCAGCTGACAGTGATCAACTGTGTGCAGGTCATGATTAGGAACAACCAGCATTTTTAAAACAATAAATGAAAAAAGCTTTAACAACCTAATGTTGCAGAAGCATAGGTGTACTTCAATTTTTCTTTTGAGGAACACTGAGTTAGACTAAGGGAGCAGATACTGCCTGTGGGCTCTTTTTCCTAAGAAATTTGTCTTTCTCCTTGTCTTCTAGAGGCAGACAATGTATTTTTTCAATTGACTAAGGAACCAGCAGTACCCTATTGTTTGTCATAGGGCTTGTCTGCCGAGAGAAAGAAGCGCAAGTGAATCTATTTTTCTTTTTTAGTGATTCAAAAGAACATGTTACAAGGCCATCTGTTAGCTGCATTGACTATCCAGTCAGCATCTATTTTCAAAACTACTTGTTTGGCAATAGATATCACAAACACTCTCCTTGTTAATGTTGCATGTCAAAACCAAAGATGAAGGTGGCAGATAGTTCTGCTAAAAACCACAGCCAAACATAAAAAAAACCCCAAACAGCTCCGAATCTTTCTGATGAACTAGAGATGTGGCATTCACAAGACATCATCCATAATCTCACCAATCTAAATGGGAGCTTTAGGTGGCGATGGACTCTTAGGCAAGGTGTACTACATGATATGTGTTGGTCTCCTGGTGGCTACTGAAGTCAACTAAAGACACTATAGCTTGCATTCAGAGTGTAGAGAGTCATTTGAAAAAAATAAACAATTCCACCTTTTAAAAATGATGTGTGACACAGTGGCAATTTCTAATAGAGCATCTGGAGTGGAGAAAAAAAAATTCTTTTGTTACCAGTGAGGGCAGTAACCACAGAAATCAATTGTTACACCTTATTTGTAAATTGAGGGATACTTTGAAAAAAGATTACCTAGCTGTTGTATTTTCACTAGATCATTCTGAAGAATGCCTTAAAACCACTCTCTCATTCTAATAGTTAAAACTAAACTCTAAAATCCAGTGATGGGTAATGTTTCTTATGGAACGTATTTGATTACATTTATCAGAATATAATACAGATTTCACTAATGGTGTATCTGTTACTCCTTAACTTCCTAGAACACTAATATTAGTATTTGAACTGCGGATGTATAAACCTTCAGTTAAGTCACAAATTTAATGTTCTTTCTGTCTGCTTTATTCTGCTTGATCTATTTTCTTGCCTTTAAATAACATATTTTGCATTGCTTACTATGGCATCTTTCTAGGTATTTTCATCATAAATTCACTGTTTCGTACCCTTCACACAAGCAGCACAAATATGCAGTGGCAGCTACATATGCAACGTTGATTTTTCTGTTTCTTACATAAATTGTTTCCTGGGGAGGATACAATATGAATTTATTCTGTATAGTTGAACACGTTACTAAAAAACACAAACTGATAAACTCCAAACAAACATATCCTGGACATTTAGGGGACAAAATTAAATTCTGTGAGGATTTCTTTAGCCAAACATATTTCACAAAAGGAGTATGTTCTGTCTCCCCCTCCACGCTTCAAAGAATGATCCTCTCTTTGCCCATTTTTTATCAGTTCATTAGTGTTCCTGCTCTACAATTCTGAATGGTTCCAGTGCTAGAGCAGCACACCAACTTCTGATGGTCAAGAAAGAGGATTTAACTCCATCTCCATGAATCAGAACACATTTTAACTACACGCTACAGTCTGTAGCCTCATGATATCACATTCAACAACAAAATCTGAGTAACTGTAGCAAGGGGAAAAAAAAAAAGAGATCAAATAAATTTAATCAATATTCAATTTCTGAGACATGGAATGAATGTTGCAAATAGTTCCCATGCTATCAGAGAAAATGATAGGCAACCTTAGTTATGTCTAAATTGGGACATCCAAAATCATTACCCCAGACACATGCCTGTTCGATCTTCCTTCACAGCTATACAGTTCTTATTGCTCCCAAGGTGTGGTGCCGATCAGATTGCAATAACCTGAGTTATGTACTGTTTGGCATTATACACATTTTGGGCTTCATTCTGCCTTCCACATGTTCCCCAAACTTCACTATATTCAGCTGTTCTCCCAACCAGAGAAAGTCTTCAGGATTAATAGGCTCTGTTACTCTAGAGAGCTTTCCCAATCTTTAGCTTTCCCAATCTTTAAACACTTTACCGAAGAAAGTCTTGAAAGGTGATGGAGTATATCAAAACCATTTATGCCATGAATCACACACAACGTGACCTTCTGTTGCAATGTAAAAGAATCACAGTAAACGAAAATTTCTGTTGTCCAACCACTTCGGGAAGAATTCTGTTTCAGTCTTTACAGCTTGAATTTCATTTGCTTAAGAATATGCATGGTTGTTCAACAGTCAGTCTAAATTGGCACCACAGGCTCTGGGGAGTACACATAAGATTTTTGAAAAGGTTAAGCTATTGCATTTAACAATAGCTGATTTATAACAACTCCCAGCTGAAACATACTGAATTCCTGTAATCTATAGTCTGTACTATAGGATATAATGACCTTGGTTTATAGCATTCTACGAAGTCTATAGAAAGCTGTGAATGCAAATACATTTCCTTGTTACCATTAGCTACACTTTGACTACCTGCATGCTTGAAAACCAGCTTCTTACCTCCTTACAAGATGCTCCCACTGTGAAATACACGCCTTTCAGTGTCTCATTTTGGATTTCTTCCATAACAAACACCTGCAACAACATACATGAATCAAATAGCCTGCTCCTATGAAGAGAGGCTAAGAGATTTTTTATGTTCAAAAATGATACAGAAATTGGATTTTGATTTTTACAGACAGACATATGTTATGGATGTTTTTATTACGTTACCATGTCATAGAGTATCAATTAAGTTTGAGAAATTATTTCTTTAAACAAGTTATTCAAATAGGTACCAGGAGAATCAAATATTCTTTCCATCATTGCAATATTTGTCCTGAAAGCAGAGACTTGCAAGATCTCTTGGTTTAGACTGAAATATATTACGAATACACACCAATGGGTTGTTAACAGTAAATGCATTAGCTAGCGTTAATCCTTGATAGTATGTTTAGAATGTAATAGCTTGTCTAGCTACTCCCTCTTACTCATCCATTTTCCTACAAATACATACATTTTGAATGTTGAATAGTTTGCTTAAGGGTTTCTCATCCTTTAAATACTCTTCTGGTGTAAGTGTTAGGATAGAGCAGTCAATGGCTAAAAAGGAAGGAAATCAAACTAAAAAAGAAAAGAAAGGCACAGAGAAGAAAGGCACAGAGGTCTAACTTACACAAGGAATATCCCAGTAATCAGTAGGAATATAAAAATATAGCTATTTGAAAGGCAGCAGTTCCTGCTCCTCCTCTTGGTGTAACTTCTGAAGTAAGTACTCAAACGCAAGAACCCACATGTACAATGTTTGGGTGCAAGTCCACTATTCTATGCCCCTACCTGGAGAAGTATATAAACCTTGAGTAATATAACGTAAGACTTGCAGAAATATGCATTGAGGAAAATTTTAAAAAGTTAATCAAAAATAAACAAAACATCACAAATAGAGAAGAGAAATAGAGGAAAAATGTAAAAGGAAACAGGGAGAGAGAGCAGCAACTGTGTGAGGACACACAATCCCAGAGCAGAGGGATCCTGACTTCCTTCACAAAGTTTGCCCCTAAGAGAAAACATTACAAATCACATCTCCTTGACCTAAGAGAATACCAACCTTTCCTGGGCCCTCAACATTGAAAAGATGGAAATTGTGCACAACAAACTTTGCTTTTTACAAATCTCTACACATGAGTTATTCTCTGTTTGCCAACCCAAAATAGCCTTGCTTCACCACACCTAGGTACAGAGGCTAGATTTGTGTGAGGTAGCTCTCTCAACAGAATGTTTTGTTGATACATTTGCTGTCCTCTGAGAAACAGCTGTTTTGGCTCCTTGCACAGCAAACGAGCAATAGGTCAAGGGGCACTGCTGGGTTTCTCACTCTAAAAGCCAGTAATGCAGAGTCTGTGTCTTCAACAGATGGAACAGCTGCTGCAGAAGCTGCTAATTGCCCCCTGCTCTCACAGCACTGAAACTGTGAACAGGGAGAAAGCCACGGGCAAGGAGCTGGTAATCTGTGGTGAGCCTATGACCTGGAATATTTAATAGGGAAGCGTACAGAGAGGAGAGAACTCAAACAAATTGAGACAGATGGAGTTCCATTCTATTTCTCAGAATGAATCTGTTTGAAGAGAGTACAAAGGAGGAGCAAAGATGAAATATGCAGTTAATTGACTGGCTTTCAACTGTCATATCCAAAAAAAGTCACGGGAAACAGCTTAGTAATGAAAGCAAACAACTAAAACAGGAGTGCACAGGATTTGATCTCCATTGACACTATTGATCCACTCCAACCTTGGACAAGTCATTTTGTTACTGTATGTTCTGAAAGATATTTACTATTAGGGCAAACGATTTTTGGTGACACCTTTTGGAAAGCTTTATTAACTGATACTGGTTTTAAAACAGTAACGAAAATACAATCTTGAAGAAAATTTCCCCAGGATTCAGAAACAAAGAAAATTTTTTTCCAGTTATTATCTATTGTATTTTATCTTTAGCAAATATATTGTTTTTCTCTACCACATATTTGAGAAAAGGCCTTTTTTTTAAATCAGTGTGCTCAAAATTTTGAAGAATTCTTTTCTACTTCTTTTTTAACCTCTACATTTCTATTTCTATTGTATCTAATAGCCAGACAGCTAGATTAATTCTATCTGTAAAAAACTATGTATCTTATGATACTAGCTCTTGTCTGAGTACACCTGGAAAAGTTTAAATGCTTCACTACAGCTCTTCGGTGCTACCTGACATTTTAAGTCCCCTCTACATGATCTTGCAGCAACAAAATTACTTCATCCTTTCTCCTTGATTGATTGTTTTTGTTTTGCTCTAAACATAATGCTTCACCAAATTTCTCCAAGCATTTTATGAGACACATCTCAACAGTTCCTTTCCCATTAACGACAACAGAGTTAAACATTTCACTTGCTTATTCAGCCAGCAAGGGCTTCAAAAGGACCTACAAACCTCATCTGGCCCATAGAGCCATAAAATACTGCCCAGGATCGCTCAAATTTATGGCCCATCTCCTTAAAAATCCCTTTATAAAAATCATTCGGCCCTGTCAGTGAAACCATTTCAGTTCAATAACAGTTAGGAATTACAGTGTAATCTTTTTAAAGTGTGCTCTTGGTGTATGTGCACAGGGAATAGGGCCATTCACCCTCATTCAGCCTGAGCCGCTCATCCCTCTGTTCCACACACATTCTCAGAGGGTTGTTTTATTCAGACTTTTCACATGCATAGGTCCTCTGGCAGATCAGATCCCAGCTGTCCTGTGCTTTTCTTTGCTACACAGCCTCTACTCCGCAAGACGGAACACAATGTTTTAATGACAGGCAATTTTTAAATGATTTTCTCCTTCGACCATCTCCTGGAAGTACAGCATTTTTGTTCTTTGCAGCAAGTTTTCAGTCCCTTTGTCAGTATGGAAACTGCTTTTTCTTTAACAAATATAGTATTAATATGGAGTTAGACTGTAAACATGACCAGTACTCATCTCATCTTCTTCACACATGTAAGTGTAATCTTTAGGCAACTGGAGAGATCGTAAACTAGCAGTTTTCTAAAACTGTTACTTCCCGGAATTCTTACGTAAATTCTACTGTATGTACTCGCACAATTAGAACATTTTTAATAAATAAATCCTTACCTTTCCTACAAGTGCAGTACGTATTTGTATTGCCCATGCAATTCTGAACTAATTAGATTGAAGCTAGATTAATCTCTTTCATACTTGCTAAACTCAGTAATTGGTCTTGCAACAATCAATACACATTTAATTAATAGGAAAATATTGGCTTATTAAATTAAAGTTACTTTCCCATGTTTTGCTGAGTGTTTGCATTGAAATGCCATTTTTCATCTCCTGCAGTAAATTTAAATTTGGAGATAGGAAGCTAACTCCCTAGACCATTTTCCAGGTTTTGAAATCAGCAGGACTTTCACACATGAATAAAATTAAACAGTAGGCCACGATACAAAACATTTGATCACACTCCTCAGATGTAAACCAGTTCACGCCCCCTTCCTTAGCAGTTCCAAAATCACTGTTACACTTAAGCCTAACTTGAGGGAAATCTTATTTTTCAAAAGATCTCAATTTTCTACAGATCTGTGAAACTATGCAAAGGTACTTCCTCTGGTTTCTCTGTCAAAGGAATTGAGCTACCAAGAAGAGCTAGAAATTTTTTAATAGGATGGAAATTTTCACGCAATTCACAGTATACTAAACACCAGTGGTTTCAGTCACAGGGCAAAATTCCACAATAATTTTGATTACGTATATATAACCAAACTTATTTTTTTAACATGTCATTTTCTGCAGTTCCTCTTCTTGCTAAGATGTTCTTGTACAATTACTAAATAGCCTAAAATAAGAAGAAAACCAACCTACCTTTAAAAGCTCCTGGACGTTTGTATCTTCAAATGGGAGAGGACCTTCGGTCTTATGCTCTCTGCCACACGTCAGTCAGTTTTCATAATGCACAGTGATTTTTCCATTCAGGTTTCTTCTCTCAAGACAGACTTTGGAACTGAAGGTACAGTTGCTGCTAGTCAATTTTCACTGATTCCAAAAGTAGGCATTAGCTAGAATGAATCTGTCAATTAATACTGGTCCGTCAAGGCAAACAGGCCAAGTAATGAAAAGCTCATGGAAAGCGGTTTGTACAAATCTAGAGAAAATTAAATACACATGTTATTTCTTCGAAAAACACTGAAGGTAATAATTGTTATGAAGTGCTAGAAAGACCTTGTTTTCCCCATTAATCTTATTTAGAATAGCTAGAATTCCTCATTTCTTTATTTAAACTTCTTTTGAATTTTTTGAATTAAGAGCAGTTTTTACAAACAGAGGATATGCAGCTTCGAAGATTTCATCCTCCCTGTATTTTTATATTCCATTTTTATTGTCTCAGATAAATATTTTTTACTTGAGATTTACCTAACACTTATTTAAGGTGCCTCCATTTATCATTCCTTCATGATTAATGAATGGGTTAATTGTCTTCTATTCTCTTCAGCCCACAGTTAATGCCATTCAGTGTACTCATTATTAAATATTAATAATTATATGTACAGTATATTTTCCAGCAATTCACTTTAACACAAATGTTATGACCCAATGTAAACCTCTTCAAACTCACTGATTATCTAGTGATTATTGTTTGAATTAATGAAACAGGTCAATTTTTTCTTATTCTCGCTTTTGCTCTTACACATGCTAAAGATTTTTTTCTTCCATATTTCTTAACTTGCTTATAGTCAGTACTATTCAACAGCAACATTGCTATTGACCAATTCCAAAGAAAACTCAGTCTAAGTTTCTATAGATTATGATCAGCTATGTGTAATATGAGAGATTTCACATTAAAGGAAATGTCCTCAATGACTGCAGTTATAACTTTGTACAACCTTCAACAGCTCATTATATTCTGTACAGTTTTGCAAGAACTTAGTCATTATCAGAGCGGAAATAGAAACATATCCCCTGAAGTATTTGTCTTTTATTAAAAACAGTGACAACATCGTCTTACTTTCTTCAGAATTCATCACTTTCCTTGGACATCAGATAAAGGATGTTAAAACATATTCAGTGGCTTAGTGATTGAATGTTTTATTAAAAAAGCCAATCTTCAGATTCTCAGCTTTAAATATTAGCGTTGTCATCTGTGTATGGCATTCCTCCACATGCAGTGAGGTTTAGAGTTGCTCAGATTTGAAAAAATTCAAGCAGACACGTTTTAACAATAGTTAGTATTTAGATTTATGGATCCCACTCTGTAATAACCATATAAATATTTTTTAAAGAACTCAGATTCCTATTTTGAAGGCAGAGAAAGCAAAGCAGAAAAATTATGTTCAAGACCAGAGCTGGTCTCTTCCAAGACAATTTGAAGAACCTGACAGTAGCAGCCCTCAAAACAAGATATGACTATGACATATTAAATAATGCTACTATATAAATATATTGGATTTATTCCACTAATTTTCCAGATCTTTTAATTAGCATCTAATGCTCCACATCTCACAGATCAAAAAGGAGAGATACAATCACTCATATGATAACCACAATTGGTGTCTCTTACCTTAGGATATTGTTAAATGCTGGCCCTCTCATAAATTGTGGTGGAAGAGGTACATGGATTAGATTCTCTTATGGTATATAGTTCTCAACTTCAGTATTGGCTTTACACCAACTCAGGACAGAACCAAATGCTTTTATAAAAGAATGTATTACAGTTCAACTGTCAAAATATGTTCTATTAAACAAAATAACATTTCATTTTGAACAGATGGACAAAGCTTTTCTTTATGTGGAATAAAAGAAAAACTTCAATTAAAATGTTCAGAACTGCAGGCACCAACAAGAAAGGGAACCTTAAAGCTGTTTAGTCTAGTTTTATCTCAAAAGGCATTCATTCTCCAGCAGCTCAGTTCTTGCTGGTATTCCAGAAACAAATTGTCTCACCTTGGTTTCAATGGAATGGCACCTTTCTAATTCATACGGGCACAGCTATTATTTCCTCGTACTAGCTAAAGGTTTTAAAATGAATAACCCAATTATCCGGAATTATAGGGTAACTTGGTCTGTGGGCTTTCATTCAGCATGAAAACAAGCAAACAAAAAGTACATTAAAAAAAAAGCAGTGAGGGGGCACAGCCACGAATCTGCAGCCGTGCACAGCTTAAAACCAAAACAAAAGCAAAACTTTTGCATTTCCTTACCTCAGGGGATACGAGAAATAAATAATGTGCGTCTTGGATATCTTTTAATGCAGTTATTTGGAATCCTTTGAACCTCTGCAGGTAAACACCTTTAAAAATCCAGTTCACGTCAATATTTGGAAAGCCTGTAGGTATCTACAAGTTTTCACGTTATAGGGGCACACTAATCTAAGGACTAACTAATCTTAGAACTAGAATAAACATTTCCTAGGATGACCCAAGCCGCTACATCCTGGTAATAAGAACTACTCATTGATGAATTCCTCTTCAGTACATGCAGCAGCAAATCCACAGTATTCCACCAGATCCAAAAGATAAACCCATGAAAAGGGAGTGAAGGGATGGCTGTTTGCATATTCATGACTTAACTCTGGGCTATAGGGATATTGGAATGTTTTTAAGGTGTTGACAGGGTTTTCACAGAAAAACAGTTAAACTAGGTCCCTCTTTGCTGTCTACTAACAGGTGGGATTCATCAGAAAAAAAAAAGTTTTTTTATTTGCTGACACTTTAACAAATTGGTTTTTCAAGCTATTAATTAAAACATAGAAGTAGAAAAACTAAAATAGCTCTTATGGGAATAACCACATTTCATTATTTATGTAAAAACAGCACTTTATAAATATTGGACTGCAGCAATACATCCCCATATGTCAAGGTTTTTGTTCTATCCAAATAGTCACTAATTATTATTAGAATTAGTTGTGATCTGTTTTGATCCTGACAAGAAACAAGGTAATTAATGCCAAAAAATTCCCCACATTAATTCCAATGGGATTGATTTACCATCGTGGCTGTAATTTTCAGCCTTACATCACAATATCAGCTGCAAAAAGAGGAATTCATCAACTTGAAGGATGGGTTAGATTCCCAACCAGTTTCCTCTTCCATCTCCCAAAATGTTCAACAGCGTCAACGATGTTTAGCAACCACTGCTGGTTTTCCACAAGCTGTCTTTGCCCAACTATGCTGGTCTGGATTCACTACCACCAAAGCACATTGAAGAGGATGGCACTGAGGTCCAAGGCACAATGGATATGCACTTAAGTCTCTCCAGAAACAACAAATACTGAACTCCCAACCATTTAGATACTTAAAAGTTATTTACAATTAAATACTTGCTTTCTTTGGAAGACCTATCAGTCTGTCCCCAGCTGTTCAGTCTTGTTATCACTGCAAAATAGCTAAAAAGCATCTTACGTAATAAATAACAGCAGTAATATACACACATATCAAGCAGCACGTAAATACCCAGAACACAGTGGCCATTATAGTACAGGAATAAAATAAGGAAAATAAAACACATACTACATATAAAACAAGAACAAGCCAAAAAATATTTATCATTTTCAGATTTCTACTTTACCTGTTCTATAGCTGAACTCCAGGAAAACAATAATTGGTTCGTTCACAACTACTCAGAAAACTATGAATTACTTCTGAATTTACACATCAATATCTTTTTTAAATTATTTTAAAAAAATATATAGTAATTCGTTGTCTGGTTCTATATGGGTTTACTGTCTCATTCTAAACCTGAAAAATCAGAGTTCTCATAGCTGGAAAAACCCATGAATTTCACTGACTGATAGTTGGCTTTCACTTCTATGTTCACAGCAGTTGAAGAGAAAGAAAACAAAACTTTTATAATTTTGTAGCAGCATTAATAATTCCCTCTTTTGCAGATAACAACAGATAAGAGGTTTGGTTTTAGGTTTTTGGTTTTTTTTTTGGGGTCCCCCCCTTCTTGTTTCAATTTTCATCCTCTGCAACTGAAGCACATGCTTTTGTCTACATCCAAACTGTTGCCCGGCTGTTAGGAAATTCAGTGAACATTTTCCAATTCTGCTCATCTTCCTTTAAACTTGTCAAACATAGATGAGCATCTCTATGGGAAACAGGCATGGCTTTGAGTAAGGTTAACATTCTTTTAACCTCCTCCAGAGCCAGTCATGTTGTGACTACTGGCTTCCACAATTTGAATGAGGTCTTGAATGAGTATTGATGGATTACTCCAGCAAAATAAATGTTAAAAGCATTTGAAAAACATCTAAGGGGAGAAATAAAGTTGAAATAACATTAAAAGAGAGAATTATTTATTTATTGTCAGTCAGGGACTCCCTCAGAAAGAAGTAAATCCTGAGAATGTGTGACATATGTCTGAAAGAAGAAAAGACACTGGAATTGATTAATTTTCCATGGCACTTGAATCAAAAAAAAAGCCCAGTTTGAAAGAGAAAATCATAGCAGATTGTTTACAGATTATCATCATTTCAGGATACTTGCAGAAGAATGAAAAAATGAGGACATTGTGTATTTGTAGGAGTGACTGTCTGAGAACCCGTGTTTAGGCTCTAGAAAATGCTTACACTTGCTTTATTTACACAATTATGTGATTGTGGGACAAGGACCATAATCTAATTCAAATCAGTACTACTGTGGACTGAGAAGTTAAATAAAAAAAAGCCTCTCATTTGTTAAACAAGATAAAATAGTTACCATAGTTATGTATTTTAGGCTTAGTGAAAATGGTGCTAATTTGACACAATGTGAATTTTAGTAGCATGCTTTTAAAGAGAAAACTTGTATAACCAGAACATTATCCAGGTATTGCAACAAAATATAGTGTAATTGATGGTTTTGACTAGGCCACAGGAACACTTTGTTATGCGAGCTAAGCTCCCTGTGAAGTCATTGAAGTCCTTCCATTGATTTCAGGAGGACATGAAATGGATCCATCTATAAGAGCTTTGACCTTTTATACGGTTGGGAGACAGTATTACATTAGAATAATCCACAGCCAAAGAATATCTATAAATCACTTTTTTCTAATGCAGCCATTTGACAGAAGGTAACATTCCTGAATGAAAATGTAAATATGAAATCCTTCTCTCCTCAGAGTCAGTAATGAGAGTTCTCTCTTGCAACAGGACTGGACAAACTCAAGACAGAAATCAAAGCTGTAGGTCTCCTGCAGTTTACAAGGGCCAAAAGGACAGCGTGCCAAACGTACACCAGTGTCTGTAGCCAGTCTCGTACAACTGACTAACATCATATCCATCTGCCTTCGGTTCAGTGAGCAGGTCAGTGGATGACTCAGGGACTGAGCCTGGTTTCCACAATAGATCAACTTACCAGCTCTGTCACAGCCCCTAAAGACAGTGCTGTTAAGCTTTAGACTAAGCATAGTAACTACAAAACATCAGCATTTTCTTCCAGATGGAGACCCCAATTTTCTGTTGCTCTATACATACATAAAAGAGGTTTCTCCTTAAGTAGGAGATGACTAATTTTCAGACAAGTCAATAATGTTTCAGTAGCAGACAATCAGCCCAGAACACTTCTCAAAGTTCAGTAAAAAGCTTCAGTTTTGCAAGTTGATTTAAGCAAAAGAAACACCCTAGAAAATTGTTAAAATTAAACCTGAACTAAGGAACTTATAGCAATGCTGATATCAGCATCAAAGATTGTATTTGTACCAGGTGCACAGTACAATGAGTGTAGTCAGCTGTGCACAGCAACAAAATACTTGTTTGTTGTGTTCCCTTAAAGACCGCAGCTGGGCAGAGGCTGCTTCTCACTGCCTACCACCCGGGAACACCTGGCCATTGCTTCTTTCCTGAGGGCAACCAAGCAGCACATGCTCCTATGCAGCACAACTGCAAAGAAATGAAAGAGGAGGAAAGGCGGGGAGAGGCAGGAAAGGCTTCTAAAGACAAAGCACAGACTACAAGTCTTATGAAAGGAGCAAAGGACAGCCAGCCTTCATAGAGCATGAAAATAAAGTCCTAGAAGGATCCAAAAAGCCTGCATAGAATGAACTGTAATCTGGAAAGGTTTTAAAATACAGAATAAGAATAAACACGGAACCTGGGGCCCACCAGGTAAATCAGCATTGCTATAACGAGATTTACCTACAAGTACTGTCAGTATACTTCCTCCAGATCTGCAGTTTTTCTGTGTAAAAGGTTTTCTTCTCCTTTGGTCTACTAGGTTTTCTGAGTCTTGCCGCAGTTTCTTCACCCACACTTGTTATAGAAAAAAAGTAGGAGAATTATCTTGCTTCTCTTCAGATCTGGTCTCAGAAAAGCAAACCAGGGAAAAAAATTTGTAATCCAATTTACACTGCTCATTCCTTACATCTATGCTTTGTGCACTCACTTCCAAAGTGTCGCACCTCTTTCCTATAAACAGCACATTAATTTTTACCTCAGTTTTATGTCAAGACAAAAACTCCTGAAGCCAGGATCAGTTTCACAGACCTGTCTAGATTGGCTTGCTAGTCATATTGATGGGTTGAATGAAATATTCAAAAAGCTAAAGAACTTTTTCTGTACAATTTTAAGTGCTTTTGATGTATGGTAGCCAAAGTAGTCATAGTGAGTTAAAAAGAGTCACTAAGTGAACACCACAGTCCCTTTATAGGATATAAATGCCAATTTCTGTAAACTTCAGGGGCTTGCAGGTGTCACAAGAATCTCATCATATTGACTAAAAAATTCTGTTGAGATGATGCATTATAGTGTCATGATGAAATGGAATAATGCCTCTCTAGAGACCTTCTCCTACTATATAAGATTACTGCAACAGATCTACTGGAATAGACTTAAGTGAATTATTCACTTTAGCATCAAAACTAGCATGAAATAATATAGAAGTATGCACACCTACAAAAAAACCCAAACTTGACAGCTGTTTGCTATAATGACCATAAGCGCTTTAACTACTTTTTATTCTTTCATATAATGAGACAAATGTCCTTCTTGTGATGAAAGTAAACATTATTTGCTGTTCTAACTAGAAAATACATTTTCATCCATAATGAACTAATGATATTAAAATATTTTTACAGTGCCTTTGCGTTCAGTTTCAAAACCTAAAAGTTTTCATATTACAATGAAGTATTTTACATTTTTCTTTCAATTCTCCAAGTATGTATTTATGCTTATATATGTATGCTTATAACATAATTGCCATCAACATTGGCAGTTACCACAGAAGACTGTTCTGCTATGTTGGCAGGCACATTTTGATCTAAATTTTGGTATTTGCAATAGGATTTTAATATTCACATGCTGTCACGTTCTCTATTACAGTTCCACCACTGCCAGTAGAATTAAAAAGATGAGTGATACCATTCTTGGAGTCCAGCTTTTTCAAAAACCTTTCTTTCTCTTTACAGCTTGATTTCAGTTGACATTGATGTCATGGAGAATGTCATGTGAGCTAATGCAACAACAGGCTCTTCTTCAGCAATCTGGCTTCCAGGTTCTTCCCTTCTCATCCTTGCCAAGGTGTGTGCCTGTTGGAGACTGCTGCACTGAGACGGGGCTCTGACATGGGGCAGCTCAGTCAGGTCAGACTGTGCTCAAAGCAGCACTAGCCAGCTTTGTGAAGAAGTGCTAGTAAAAGAATTTATTTCCTTTTGCTTTGTGTTAGTTTTATTGTGTCAGACTAATGATATATAATACAATGAAGCACTATTTTATTTAAGAAGCAAAAAAAAAAATATAAACAGCTGAAGAAAAAAGATGCCAGCCTTTACCCAACAAAAATATCACACTTCATAAAAAGGTCCCACAGAAGCATTATATGTAACACTCTATATGGAAAAAACCTTACCTAGAAAATGTCAAGTTGTCTAGAAACCTATGTGTAGAGGAAAGTCCTGGTGCTGGCATTTTCTTCAGACCAGTGATGCTCTCCTTAAAGGGACCTAAGAAAAAAATCCACAGAAAAAAATCTGGGAGGAAATAAACTCCAACATTAGGTCTAATTTTTAAATAAATAAATCAATACTTTCTTCACTCTCTTAAGGAAAAGCAAAGCAACAGCGCTCCCATGACAGTTCTGGAAACAGTTGTCAGCTGTAAGATAGAAATTATGACCTCTCTGAACAAATTACTGGCAGTTCCCAGAAGAATTGATAGCTAAATTTTACAGGTCACAGCGTTCTTTTATATATTGTATTTCTTCATCTGTGCCCAAGACAAAAGGATTATTCAAAATGTCAAATGTAAACACCTTTGTCTTTATTTACATTCATACCAAAATCACCTGGTAAAGAGCATGAGAAGACTGAAACTGCAAACTGGAACTGAAAAACAATACCTTAGACTAATAGCATGGAATAATTAAATCCTGATCACTTTCCATCTGCTGATTGTTTGGAACTCTGTACCTGGACCAGACCTCTTAGAATCTCTGAACAGGAATATTTACTGGTAAGTGCTCTGGATCTTGTTCTGCCTCAAAACATTAGAAAAGTTTTTAAACTTGGCTTATTGATTCAATAAGTTTACATCCCTTGTGGGTATGTAACAGTTAGGTTCTAGCACAGAGTGCAGGATTATAAATTTCTAAATAATCTTTTCATTTTTCAGCTGAGAAATTAATATCTGGAAGTCCTTCATAATCAAGGAATGCCCTCTGATTCTTTGCTTTGAGGCTTGTGGTTGGTTGCTTGCTTTTTGGTGGGGTGGGTTGGGGTTTTTTTATATATATATATAGTTTGCTTTAGGAGTTCAGCCCCAGTCTTCACAGCTGCAAAATAAAAGTTTTGAAAAAAACTTGTTTATATACCTTAGTGTGCAACTGCTTAGGTTTTTTGACAGGTTTCAAGAAAGACTTCCTTTTTTTTTCTGTAAAGCTCATCTTCCAATTCTACTTGCAAAACACCAAAGTATTTTAAAAACAATACTGCACAAAATTGAACTCACCTGAGGTTAAGTTTTAGTCTTGAAATGTTATGCTCTGCTGTATCTGTGTTTATTTTTGATGCTTCTACTTTTATTATCTTCAGTCTTAGGAACCAGTTTTGGAAATATCTGATGTTCTTTTTCTACTTCATTTATAAACCTAACTACACGAGTCAACTCACTCATACTGGGCAAACTTCATCATACCATAGTTATTGGATGTGTACATGTGACACCAGATATAACCAGCAGAAAAATATTATTTAATGTATGCGCTAAATGGAAGTGATACTTCATATAAAGACAAGGAGAAAAAAAAAATTTAAAAAAACTTGAGTTGTTGTCATATTCTCACGGATCACCATTTTCTTTAGAAGTGTAATTATTACTAGGGCTTTGTTTACAAAGCCAGCTTCTCTCTCGGAGAGCTTAAAATCTGATTAGAGACAATGAAAAAGTGAAAGATAAACTAAAAAAACAGATTAACCAGCATACTGTTTCTTTCTATTGAAGCATATTTCTGGGTAAAGAGCACTTAGATGACTCAGAATTGCTTTCTCCTGTAGAGACAATAAGAGTTACTTGTACCCAACTCAGGACTATTACTACTGGCCAAAGCTTACAATAAGAGGAGTCCCAAGGTTTTTGTCTGTTTGGTTGGGTTTTTTTGTTTTGGTTTGTTTTTTTTTTGTTGTTTTGTGTTTTTTTTTCCTCTAGTTCTTAGTGTTTAACCTATAATCTCAGGAAAAAACGGTTGCACTGACAATTGGAATGGAAGAAAACCTTTTGAACATTAGCATTTTACAGAAACAGTGACCTTAAGACCAGAACATGTTCTGGGCATTAGTGCCAGAGAGCCACATCTAATTAAATTAAAACAAGCCCCAATCCAATTAACTATGCTGTACAGAGTTTAATGTACCTATTTTGCATATTTGTATTTTATATATTACTATATTTCAGCAATTTTTTTTCAGTTTCCCCTGCATATAAATTCTTTTGACATCAGCAGAAACAAAAAAATCTCAGTGGCCCAATGCTCATGTGCCTTTTTACAACACAACTTAAAGGAACAAAATTTAAAGCCCAGTGGAATGAAATTAATGGAACTTAATATAACAGAAAGATATTCCTCTTTTTAAAAACTATTTTTTTGTGTATATTTAGATTTGGTTTGGGGATCAGAGCCAGTGAACCATTCATAGATATAAAGTCACAGAGCATTAAATACAGTGCAGATTTTTCAAAAAAATAATTCACCGTTTTCCAGTCTGCAAGCAAAAGTATTAATGGATTTTGCATTTGAAATATTAGCACATTTATTTGCATTTCTTTGAGACACAAAGGATTGTTGCACCTTTGCATAAGATCAAGCCTAAAATTTGAGGCTGTGGGGGTTTTTTTACAGTTTGTATTTTGAGCTTTTAGGAATTGCAAAATTTTCAAAATCAGGCATCCTTAGCAAAGACAGATGGATGTTAAAAAAAGGTTAATAACGTATAAAAACTTATCAAGAGAGTAGAACACTATAGAAATTAAGTATTTCCCGATGGATAGCTCTTACAACCTGTTAAACTTGTATCACTTATTTTAATTAGAAGACTGGGGGAGTGGGGGTAGATAAAAGGAAAAGAGAAAAAATGACAGTTAAACAGTCATAGTCTTGTGCCTTCCTAAATTTCTGAGCTGGTCAAAAGTATTTGTACAATAGTACACAATCAAAACCCTGGAAGAAGAGCAGAGGTTATGGTTCTCACTCTGAACCATCTCAACGGTCAGTGTTGAGTGAGTTTCTCAAATCTTGCAGGAAAACTACACAAATAGCTCAATATTCACTGCACCAACAAGAATAAGGTTGAGTTCATAAGCCCAGAGGCTGGATTGCACATTTAAGTCATAGAAGAAGCAGTCCTTGTTGTCTAGACCACCTACGGTCGTGCAGAATACAGAACCATCATTTGACTCTTCCACATCATAGGTGACTGCCTGGATTATCAGGAAAATGTTCTGCAGTGTGTGTGTCTCATTCTTCTGAATAATTTCAACATGAGAGTATTTGAAATGTGCTGAACACTAAATATTTTATAGAGTGGCAAAATCTAATTACTTTCAAATTTTCTGTGAGTTTTTTTATTATTTATATTTTAAAATTTATCAATAGTAAAAAAAAGTTCAAAATTGAGTTCTCAGCTCTAAACGTACAACTAGAGAGCAGGAGATTCATAATGTATTTATTTTGTATCTTTGCTAATAAAACAGAAGCATTTACAAAACCAAAAATTAAGAAAAGAGGAAGGGAAAAATAATTTGTTTCATAACAAAATGGATCTACATTAAACCCATGAGAAGCCTTATTCCTACTGTTTTGTTTTTTTTGGGAGGAGTACAATTTTAGAAATAAGAACTGAACGCAAACATTAATACAGGATTATACATAAAGCTGCCAACCTCACAAAACTAGTCAGAACTGTTAATATTTAAGAGTAAGTATTCTGCAAACATAACCAAAACGCACACAAGTAAAGCCTTCAGCAAAAAAAAACCAAACACAAAAAACCCAACAAAGGCCTCCCTAATGCAGTGAGAATAAAAGAAAATAGATCACACAAAGAAGAAAACGTGTACATGGACAGGAAAACAATCACCAAAAAATAGAAACTCTGGCCATACTATCACATACAATTTTAAATATCACCAAAACAGTTTGTATTCTTCATGCATCCTTGCTTTATATTCCAAAATTCAATGAAATAAAACTGTAAAATAGATGTTAACAACTCTAATACTCTATTTTTTTTGTATCTTGTTACTTTTACACAATAAAAATGCTCTTTGTAAAGCTGAAATAAATCAACCAAGGTGTTTTTTTTGGTTTTTTTGGTTTTTTTTGTTTTTTTTTTTTTAATTTCTAGAATGTGATCCTATTTTTAATGTACAAACATACTGCAAATATCCGCAGTAGCCTTTGGCTCTCTAGGACTTGCTAGGGTGAACAATTCTTTGTCCTTCAGCGGATGTTGCTGAATTGCTAGCCTTTTTGGAAGATCACATTACTTCAGTGTGCAACCCACGGCTAACTATTGAGTTCAGAAAATGAACTTCAGATATTGAGTTTTGAAAAAAAAAAAATCAATAAATAAGTTTGTTCTAGAGGCTCCTGAAGGCAACAGGACACAAGTTATTGAGCTTAACGCATGGGTAACAAAGCAATTTAATGGTCCTAGGGCCATTAAATATGCAGGTAGTCAGATTACACGATCAAATAACTGCTCAAACCTTTAGGTACGTAAAATACATGAAACTCCCTGAAATGACACCAGCTTGCACATTGCTTTATTTTGTTTGTTTGCTTTTACAAGATCCTGGAGATAATAGGATGTACCATCTCTCCTGGAATAAGCCCAGATGTCACTGGGGGAACTCAAATGAGCCCTGGAAACTCTGCAACTTTTTGCTGACCACTTTAAGAGAAGAGTCAAGGGAGTCTGATACCTATTACCTGCAGTAAAACATGAATAGATTTATGGCATTAGCCTTATAAAAAATAATGTCACACTAGCAAATCAATGATGTGACTGGTGCATGGTGCTGAGGCTTCTGGCCCAAGGCCAAAAAAGCACTTCATTATGTTATGCAGCCTAAAGCCAAAGGTATTTTGTTAGGCAGTTACTTAAAAGCTAGATTTTCATAAATTCTTGGCTAGATTTAAAGGTAGTTCCAATTTCGATATCAAGAAAAATCATACATTCATGGAGTTCAGCAGTAGATCTAGTAGGATATTCTCATGAGGAATATTATTCCACTTGAAAAGACAAGGTCAGAGGAACTGTAACAGCCCCCAAGCTGTGTACTGGAAATACAGACTTTTACAGTACTCCAGGGAAAGGGAAGAGAGTAAGATGGGAAGTTGCAAATAAATAAAAACATAACACCTTTTTCTTACAGAAGGACCTGCACACATAGGGGTGTTTCTCTCCAAAGAAAAGAAGAGATATATACTGTGAAAGAAAGGAAGAAAGAGACAAACTCTTTCTTGAGTAATAAGACCCTGTGGTCAGATCATTCCTATAGCATAGGCACAGAAATTCAAGAGCATGCTCCAAACCAAGCAAATATTTAAGAATTTTTCTAATTCAAAGATACCGATGGAATTATTTAACTTTAAATTTTAACAAAGTCAACTTAAATAGGTTAAATACATACGAGTAACTGTTAATAGAATATTATAACTTAAATCAGATAAAAAAACCCTTCATTTTGTGCATGAGCAAAATTCAACAAGACTGTTTCTAACAACTTGTTATTGAATACGTGAACAAGAAGAAAACAAAGACAAAACCCCCAACAGTATTCTTCCAACATATTTATGGTTCAGTATTTTCAACAGTACTGCTCCAGTTGTTTAAAGAAGTAAACCCTTATTACATACGCTGTAATATTTAATCCAAAATTATGTCTGTTTTACAAATGAACCAAAGCTAACTCGTTTACCGTTTCACGTGAGCTGAAGCAGTGTCCGATGAGTTTTGTCCTTTCTGATTTCTGCTTTTGAATGCAGAATTATTGCGAACTGCCTTGAGGCATACCTTTCCTTTTAATAACATGCAGAAAATACAAGCCTTCAAGTGTAGTTATTGTTCGCTATTATGTACTAGAAGAGAAGTAGCACGTAGTTATTAAATTCTCAGACATTAAAACACGCACAAATCATAACAAATCTCAAAATGCTGTGCACCAGCCAAAGTTTGTAACTTCAGGATAAGTTCCAGGAACCAGAAAACTGTAAATGTCAGAAACCCAACCGACAACCATCTACATGCATGAACATACAAACAAAATAAAAATAATGAAAGAAATCAGGGAAGATACGATGTGATAAACAACGATGTGCAACTCCAAGCATACCTCACAGCAACAGCAAAGAAAAATAGCTGTGGACCTGGTAAGAATTTACAGTTCCTTTACCCGGCAAGATTAACCAATTAAAACAATTTAACCTGCAGTAACAGGTCCTAAAACCAACCTGCTCTTCAACTGTATTTGAATATTATATTGCTTTATGCTAACATAAGGAAGGAAATTCTTATCCAGAACAGAGCTTTTGAGCACTATGGACATTAAACACCACATTCTGCAATCCTGTATGCATTATACATTACAGAAAATACATTATACATTATAAGCACATGTCTATTTATACACTATAAATAATGTTATAAAGTCATGGGAAGAATACATGCAATAGCTATTGAAAATTCATTATGAAAATATTTTATATTCAGAATATAAAGAATATTCTGGAAAATTAGACTAATCAAAGCTAAATCCTTAACAGAGAGAATCAATTAAGCATCAGGCAGCAAGTTGTGAACATATTCCAGCTTTTACTCAAGCTCCTGGTTACATATTTCCAAACTTGCCATGCTCTACTTCTGACACTCTTTCCAGTTTTTTTTTAGGAAAAGAGACAATCTCTTATCAGTGGTACAGAAATACAGACATTAGAGCAACTCCAATCAAATCTACAAGTTTGCCACCTTAATTGCTTCATGAATCAATTTTTATAGGATTTAAATTTTACCAAAACATTTTGCATTTATGTTATTCAGGGAAGCAACACTCTGGAAAATAAACTGAGATCTGAATATTGAGGAAGAGGGCTGTTTGAAATAAATGCTGCCTCAAAAGCAATGGTCTAGAATTTAAAAAAACCAACCAACCAACAACCTCACACCCACATCAAAAACAAACCCAACCCCACCAACGTTCAACAATATAATTTAAATAGAAAAGTTTCCTCATATGGGTGGAGTGCAGGGGTACTGTGACAACTCCTTCTCAGCTCTTGGCTAAATCATGGCATTAAAACACCCTTGCTTTTTCTGCTAATCGTAGACTCAGCCTATAAGATGTAGAAGTGACTACTCTTCATTCACAATATTTTAATGAAGGTTAACATTCCAGACCCACCTACCAACCATAAGGCCAGGCAAGAACAAACAGAGAAGTGCTGTCTATTCTGCTTCTAAACACAAGACGTGACAAAAACAGAAATTTTGTCCTTCCCTACCTATAGCAACTTATATTGCAGTGTCTGTAACCTTTGACAACAGAATAATTCAGAGTCAGGCACAGGTGGCTTCTTTGTCACCATTTGAAAATTCTAGTTATAAGCAGCATTAAAAACATATACATAGACTAATTCCGATAACTTATTTTAAAAAAACCACCAGCATATAAAAACATGCATTCCTTTGTTCAGAATATGAATTCTTAAGTCACACACTCTGCTGGCAAAAACACTTCTTTATCGTAGTACTGAAGAGCCAGGGAAAAAAATCCGTGACAGTCCTTATGCCTCTTTTGCAATCGTTAAAGAAGAAACATGACTTGAAAGATTAAAGGAAAACATACAAAATAATCTACAATTGTAAATGCTCTAAGAGGAAACTTTTAAACTTACAATAATATGTTTGGACACAAACATCATTAGCATAGTTAGTATTACCAACTCTTAAACAAAGCTATTAAACAATGTATTGGGAGAAAAAAAAAAGACCATTAAATCTAAATGAAAAGTCTTTGTTATTAATGTCTCTATTTGTTTTATTATTTAGACATTTTTCCTCTCAAAATTGAGTCAAAAGCAGTAAATATCCATACTTCCCCATTCAGAATTTGTGAGGTAGCTAGTGTGTGACAAATCCTTACAGTGAACCAGAGTAGTTCTGAATAAATTATCACCATTCAATATAAATAAAACTGACACAAACTGGCTCAAGGGCAGTGACAGAAAGAATATTTTTCCAAATTGAAGTCAGACATACAGTAATGAATTGACAGGCTATAAATGGATGTCTATGCATGAGACATCCACCCTGTTGGCTTACATATCCCCAAAGACAATATAAGATACCTGAACTTTGAACAAAGTGATCTCCCAACAGGGAACAACAGTTAAAATATGCTTTTAGATTTATATTTCATCCATTTAACCAACTTATTCTGTTAGCTATTTTCAGTAGACATATATAATTAATTTATTATGTGGTCAGCCCCTTATATAATCATAGAATGATTTGGGTTGGAAGGGACCTTAAAGATCATCAAGTTCCAACCCCCCTGCCATGGGCAGGGACACCTCCCACTAGACCAGGTTGCTCAAAGCCTCATCCAGCCTGGCCTTGAACCCCTCCAGGGATGGGGCATCCACAGCTTCTCTGGGCAACCTGTTCCAGTGTCTCACCACCCTCACAGTGAAAAATTTCTTCCTAATGTCTAGTCTAAATCTACCCTCTTTCAGCTTATACCCGTTACCCCTTGTCCTATCACTACACTCCCTGATCAAGAGTCCCTCCCCATCTCTCCTGTAGCTCCCTTTCAGCACTGGTAGACGGCTATTAGGTCTCCTTGGAGCCTTCTCTTCTCCAGGCTGAACAACCCCAACTCTTTCAGCCTGTCCTCATAGGGGAGGTGCTCTAGCCCTCTGATTCATTTTGTGGCTCTCCTCTGGACTCTCTCCAACAGGTCCATGTCTTTTTTATGTTGGGTGCCCCACATCTGAACACAGTACTCCAGGTAGTTAAGATATGAAATAATGAATACTCAAGTGTTTTAGCTCTCTATCTGCTTCTTCTGTATTTTAAGTTAATGGTAGTACACTGTGCAGTACCTACAAATACAAGTAACTCTTATGAACATTTGAAATATTTATGGCTCTTGGCTACTTCTAATAAATAAATAAAACCAAGTAATTTTCACAGTTTGCCCCAAATGTATCCACTTATTACTATGCATGACTTACAGTGTAGATTCTTCCTATAAAGAAAAACTGCATCTTACAGAAAAGGTCTCGCACAAATTTCTTTTTCCTCAGTTTTTTAGTTGTTAAGAAATTGCATGGTAAGATGTCCAGAATTCTTTTTTCTAATTGTAATGTGTTGAATAATTGTGTGTTTACAATCATATGGAAGAAAAAATTACATGCATTCACTTTCAATAAAGCTGTGAGCCTGACTTGCGAAGGTCACATCACTGATAGGAAATACTAGGCAGCAGAGGAAGTCATTGCACACATCAGACATCTCATCAAAATAATGATAAAAAAATCACAATATGTCTATTTTGTTGTATAACTATTATTCATTATTATTACACATTTTTAAGTTCAGTTGGCAGCCATTCTGGTTTTTTTCCTTGCTACATTTTCATAAACTGAGAAAAAGCAATCCCATTCTATCATTATTTACTATTTTTCTATTTCTTACCAAGGAAATAATAATATTTTTATTGAGAGGGAACTGTCTTTTAAATTGGAAAACACCTCTGTAAAGACAGTAGATTCCTGCCAGGCCCAGAACACATAACTCTTTAGTTTAAGGCAGCAAGTCCCACAGCGCTAGGAGGTACTGAGCCTATTTCAGCACTGCTGGAAAAGCTACAAAGACGGAATATCCCTAGTAATAGAGTTTTACCAAATAACGGTCAACAGAAATATTACACCTCTTTTGCCGCTGACTTCAATCATAAGTTTCTGTGTTTTGTGTGTGGTCCGTCTCTTTTCAGCATTCACAACCTGGAACTTTACAGATGTGAACAGGGAAAGCTAGACCCAAACCAAAAGCTTTCCAAGCACCGGCTTTTTTTTTTTTTTTTTGTTTCTGTCTAATAAAAGCAGCTATTGCTTTTTAATCAAATAAGGATTTTCATGTGTTCCAGTGATTACCCACGTCCTTTACTGGCAAACAAAGAAAGTTTCCCCATCCCTGTATTAAATTTCCTTATTTAAATATGTACTCACCCAAATCCCACAAACAATACATACTTTGGTATGCAAAGAGCTAATTTTCTGGGTGAACTATAATAAGGAGTAAGAAAAAAACCCCAATCTAAATACAAGTGAACACAATGCGGAGTTTAAAAAAGCGAACTTTTTACCTTTATGGCTCTGCCACACAGTTTCAGGTAGGTAATGAAGGACATTCAAAGTTGGTTACATCTAATTACTGTAACATTCTGTTACATTTGTAATTGTCATTTTAAGGTAAAAGCTTATGCAAGAAAACTCCAGGGAAATGGTTTGTCAGTTTAGTAAAACCATCCCACAGACTTTTTTCGTGTCTGTGATTCAAAATTTTTTGAAGTGTCTCTATGAACAGTTGGGAACTTGTGAAAATACAGAGACTGCAAAAGCTTGACATAGTAGTCTACTCATTCTGATCTAGGTACCATCCTGTACACACTTTTACTTTTCTATCCTTTCTGCAGCTCCATCTTTAAATAGGAATATCTACAAGAGTAGTTCACAAAAAACGTATAAAGAGGTAAATATAACCCAAGACAGGTAATGACAATCCTCACTTACAAAGTACAGAAGACATATTAGGTATACTGAAGGACAGAGAAGGAAGGCAGAAAAAATAAGCAAAAATAATGAAGTAAAAATTTAGACATTTCAGACAATACAGAAACATGTATTATGTCAACTCAGTCCAATTGACAACTGATCATTGTTTTAGTGGTCTGTGAGATAAGAGCATAGAAAAGTGCTCCTGAAAACCTTATTTCTTTTTTGGTATGAGTATTACATGAAGCATTTTCTGTTTATATATACACACATATCCCTATATATATAAATTTACATACACGCATATATATAAATGAAATATAAATCCTAAATGGATAACTGCAAGTGCAGTTTTGATCAAGTGATGTGAAGACTCACTGCATCCATCAACTTAAGTCATTTAGTTTCCCGGCTCGTCTGTAGGAGTCATCTAAACTGAAAACTGTCACAGGAGGCGTACCAGGCAAACTAGGTCACTTATTTGATCTAATATGCAATTTCCTACAAATTACTAAATTAATATGAAGATTAAAACTTTCCAGGAATAACATTAACTGCCTCCCTTCATTCTCCACATTGCACATCCTGATGCACCAAAGGAAGTGCAGATTAATGTCATTTGACCCTGAAAGAAATTGTATATTTTGTATAGAAGTTTGAATGAGCAAAACTGATTGACAGTAACAGATCTCTACATAATTCGCACGGGTTTTAATACATGCACTGACTGCTTTTACAGTCTCTGGTCCATGATCTCTAAACAAAAAAATAACAATCTGTACTGTTTCCACATCAAACCTAAAAAACACATTTTTTAAAAAAATTTTTCTTTAATCAGTCCTACCAAAGGTAGCAATTTGATAGTATCTGGCTTGTGACTACTTTACCCTACTGATAGTTTAAAGGTGATGTTACCCCCAGGACAGTATAAATGCAAAGACTCTGAACTTTGACCATTCCCTTGAAAATGTGTAAACTTGACTCTTGGAGGTGCAAGATGTCAGACTCAATGGAACAACAATGAGAAAAAGGACAGAGAATTTCCTCACAACTGCAACTTTTAATATCACCCAGGGAGAACTAGACAGCGTTTGTCTTTTCTACCAGCTTATTTTCCACCACATAACCAATACTCCCATCATGAATCGTTACCATCCTAAACTTTCCCATCTCAAGTACTTAAAGATGTTTACTTTGCTGAAAAAGAAAGTGTGCTTTACTAGCCCACCAAAAGCTATATAAGAAACAAAGCATTATTAGGGAAAGGGGGCAGGAATGGAGCATTTTAGAAGGCTTTATGAATTTGTAATGTGAATGTTGTCATCGTTACTATCACACACAGAAATGAGAGAAGAAATTGTAAAGTCAATTTTTTTTTTTTTCCAATACCAGCTAGCAATAGTGCAGCAAAGCAGAGGGGAAAAACATTTTGGAGACATTAAGGATATAAAACCATAAATGGAATATAATACATAAAATATTTGAGGATCATTTACAATAATTACACAGTATATGAAATAACAGCATAAAACCTGGTAGGACCTAATCGGGATGAAGTCAATGGTTGGTTACTCTGCTCACACTGAACAAGATTGTTCCCTTTGTCACTTTTTGTGAAGGATATATTTTGTTTCTTAAAACTTAAAGTGTCTTATCTCCACACTTCAAAACGAAATGAAATGGTTACCACAGCTAAAAACATTGATCAAGACAATGTGATAGAGTCTGAAATAATTTCACTCTGTAAAAACATCAGAATAAGGAAGCTAACAGTGTTTTCAACCTTTGGGCCAAAGGTGTGATGAAACATAGCAGCATGATATACCCCAAGGTAGTCTGGGCTGTCATCCTGAACAACTGATAAGGAACTGCCTTGAGGTATCAAACTTCACCTGACCCAATACAATTTAGGATTTGTTTTCATCTGTCAGGTATTAAGAGACAAGCATTAGAAACAGTTCAATTCAAGGATTAAAACAAAATAAAGTAAAGCTTGGGGATGTGTTGGCACTTGCAGAATTTGGAAGTACCCATGTTGTGAAACCATCTGGGGCATGTTTCATGAGCAAATTGTACGAGTCCTTCCAGACTATCATGCAACAATGCACCGAGACGAAATTAAATAAGACCAGGGAGAAAGGATATTACTTATTTCTCATTAATCTGACAGAGAAGTAGAACTAAACAGTAAAATTATGGATAGCTTTTATAATTCCATACAACCCTTTCTAGTAAAGATTCTGGTATTGTAAAAAACTTAGGGAATGCTACAGTAAGAGTAAATACATTGGGCCAGAGTCTGTGCTTAAGTAAACAGGTACAGATATTCAGAATGGCTCTTGTTTTGGTCAGATTTAATTAGGGTAGGCTAGAACAGGCGGAAACAGTGTTTAATCATAACTTTAGCATAAAGTCTCCCTGAAGCAAAAAAAGAAATGACTTAGTAACTAGTGGCTATGTTCCACTGGTCACTAACAGGAGTCCAATCAATATTTGGTTACATGATGTAATTAGGTTGAGATGACAGTTCATTAGATGCGTATTTTGTGTACTAATATTTCATAATTAAAATGTAAATGACATTTACTCTGTTTAAAAATGTTCTTCAGTTCTTCCAGACACTAGAATTTTGCTAAAGCTATAACTCTTGTAATAGCATACAGTATGCATCAAAACATCAAATTTGGGTTATCAGCTGGATAAATCACAAAAAAACAGGATATGCAAAAGATGCATTAAAGGATTTTACTAACAGAACAATTGTTATAATATTTGCAAAAGTAATATGAAGCATTATGTTCTTTAGAAAATACATGTAACCTGTTAGTTACACATTACAGTGTAAAAAAAATTTATGAGCCTGATAATTAAGGAACACTATTATTAATACATTAACAGGCAGCAGGTATTTAACTTCAAGGCTTTAGATTGCAATCTGCATGTGGACACATACAAACTACATATGAACAAGAACTGCTAGAGGATCAGCTGAACCAATGCCAATCCATTAAACAAATAAGGTTGCTACTAGGGATGGAGGAAAAGTATGGAAAGCCCTCTAAGACAAATGCAGAGACTGTTAAATGAAATCTGAACAGAAATCCCACTTAGGGAAGACATCCAAGAAGGAACCTGAACAGATTTGATTCAGAGCAGATGTGGAGAGGAAATTTTTAAAACTGAAGTGAAGTAATTATTAATAACAAGAAGAAAAATATAATTTGGGTTTTTGGTTGGTTGGTTGTTTGATTGTTTTTCTGGGCACATCAAAAGTCTTCTTTCTAGAATAAGGTTTCCAACAGTAAATTGACACCATAATATGTTGATTTTTCACTTTTTGTATTTTGAATTTTTTTTCAGCTAAATGAATGCAAACATTCTATATGTTCATAAATATATGAATATTCTTTGCATATGGAGAAATAATCCCAAATTTCAAAATAGACCTTGGAAAACTTGAGATGTCAAAAATAAAAAAAAATCCAAAATTTATACATCTACAAAGAAACAAATTTTAAACATAAACTAGGAGCTATAATTTAGAGCTAAAAAATAGTAAATCACTGGTTCTGACGATTTCACTGCATCTCAAATTAACCCAACGATGACCGGTACAAGTATTTCCTGTAAAATAAAGCTATCTTGCTAATAGTTTCATATTTATGCAGCTTGCTTAGAGCTGTGACAGTTTTCAGAAAAGGTGTATTTGAAAATATGCAGTATTAACCTAATACCACTGGAATCGCATTGTGCATTTTCTTTTCCCTCTACTGACCGGAATCAATATGAGTTGCTAGAACCTGGACATGATGCTTAATCTATGTATTTGTCATTATAACTGGATTGATTGGTTAGACACAGAGATGGGGTTTGTCCTTGGAATGAGTTAATTCAGCTTCTTTCCTAAGTTTACTCTTGAAAAAGGTGATCAAGATGGGATTTCACAGAAGCAATTAAAAGGAACACGTACTTAGACCTTTAATGCTATGGCATAATATTTATGTTAAATAATGTTCCTTCCACATTTAGAAAGCTGAATGCACAAACAAAAATTTCTACATCTCTTACCTCTGTTCAACATCAAACTGCCATTTACACCTGTTACAATCACTACCATAGAAACTTCAGCTGGCCTTATTAGAAAAGATGGATTAATAATTAACTTTTTTGTTTCCACTAGAAACCACCTGCCCTCCACATTTTACAGAAACAGCTTTCTTTATTTGAAAAGTATTCCGAACCATGTCATGTGTCCCATGGTAGCCCGAGACTAGTTTCCATTATTCTTATTGCTATTATTAAAAATAAATTAATCTTCTGCCCTTGGGAACAACAGATCAGAATGGCTCTTGCAAACCCTAGCAATCTAAGATAGGCTGGATTTAAAGGTTTACAGCTAGAAGTTACTGGCAAAAGGGAGAGAAATTCACCGTAAAAAAAAGACAATTCGACCGCTTTAGTTGCTGCTGTTTAAAGCCCAATGTACTAATGTAAATTGCCATTGATTCCACTTAATACACCAGCCTGAACTGTGACGGCTGATGACTTGGATTCATGATCACCATGAACAGCAGCAGTTGAAATGGATGCCACTCCCTTTGGTAGTAACACACATTGGTCTTGCACACCAAAGTGCAAATGTAACTAGTTTAAAAGAACTTTTCTAAAGGTCTACATATACATACTGGTGGGGCAGGAGGGGCAGACAGAAAAAAAAACAAACCAGACATTTATTCCCAGTTTGAGGCAAGACAGATCTAGTGCAAGCAGCCTTGGATCTGAGAGCTAGCTCTAGACTACTGTGCAGTAAAGTTTGTCTAAGGGCCACTTTCCATCCAAAAATGTAATAATAAGAAGCAGAGGGACATTGAAATAAAGAATAAATTACCTATGAAGACCTTAGCTCCCACACAAATAAGAACTACATAACAAAATACTTCTGAAAACAGCTTGCCCACTCCCACACCCCCTACGCCCCACACCAAGTACCTGGACAGTTCAGAACAGAGAATGTTACAGCTGTCCTGTCCTTTCATATATATCTATATCTGTCTATAATGAAGTCCGCCAAGTCTTCAAATTATCGTTAAAGCAGGTTACTTTGCTTTTTTTATGGGGCATAACACACAAAAGGAAGAAACACAAACACATCCTGAAAACCTATTTTGCTTGATGACAGCACCACTTGGAAGAACTGGTTGAAGCAGACATCCTCCCTTAGGTTCCCCCTAAGAACCAATAGCTTTCAACTCAGGAGTTCCTTTCCCTGAACTGTAACATCAGTGGTTAATCCAAGGCCTGTTCAGCTATTTTTATTTCTCATTAGCAATAGCTGGTATTCACTTCTGGTTAACTTTCAAGTGAGCTCACTTACATAACCAACTGCTAACTGCCTTGAAATACAGGCAAAGGCCATTTCTAAGCCAGGGACTGATCAAAATGGTCCAGGTTGAAGGACAAAATAAGTTGTCTAAAATCCTTTAGCCTGTTGGCTGCTTATACCCATAAGAGGAAATAAAGGACTGCTGTAGTGGAGTGGCTGTGAGGCAGCTGTAGGGACAGACTAGTGAATATGAAATACAGAAGAGGAGCAGAGGCAAAACATCTAACAACACTGCTTCCATTCCCATAGCATTTATGTCTCAGATGACTGCAAAAAATTCTCTGAAATATTTTAAATAAAGATTGAACCTCTTGGCAACGAGATGAAGACAACTAATTGTACAAAGAAGTAAATCTCTCCTGGTATGTTACCATGGTATATTTATACTCATATGCTGTGAACAGAAACACATGTTTGTGAATTAGATTGAGATGTTTAATGAACTATTGCATGAAAGAAACCAAGATTTAAAAAAAAATAATGAAAAGGAGATAAGAATCTAACACACATTCTCCATCTCTCTCACTCTGTCAAGTGTGAAAAGTGCCCTCTGAGGTCAGATTTACACAAGCCTCTTTGTCTAGTTATCCCATGTGACCTACACCAGTTCATGACCTATAGCATATAGACAATGAGTTATTTGTAAAGCGTTAATAGTATTTATCATTGAGAAAAGTGCTTAGAAGAAACTTCACTAGAGATCAATTCCAAGAGACATCCTTTATCTAATAAGAACTTGCTCTTAAAATTCAAGTAGAATGGTATGAATATTGCCAATCCAGGCTTTGCATCACAGAAAAAAAAAAAAAAAAGCTAAGAGGATAATTACATAAAATGTTAAAAATATTCCTTAGACTTTCCTGCAATGTTTCATAGAATGCCTTCTGTCAAGACGGCAGTTTTAATATCATGACCACATAAAATTTCCAAGGGACACTTAAATGAAGAACAGAAATATTAAATGCATCTAAAATATTTCAAAGCATTATAACAAACCCTAACAAATAAAAGATAAACTAGAAGCATTAGGCATCAAAAAGAAAAATGGATCATTAGTTTCAGACATGTAAAACAGAGAGAAAACAAGGATTCACAAAGATGGTGGACCTTGCCTCAAAATAAGTTTGAAAAAGGCGCATTTGACTTGAAGTTATTGCAAACAAATCAGTCAAGACAGACCTCTGCAGCTCAGGACTGCCATTCCCCACCCTCTCCAATAACTTTCAAACTGTCTATCATCCATAGAAAAACATGAATTTTCATGTGGCTGGATTGTTATAAAATATAAAAAGAAAAGAGAGTTGATAATTTATTGCCTGTCAGTTATCTCAGCTTTAAATTTTAATATGTGAAATATATTTGCTTTTAGGAGGAAGAAACTCACATGGCTGTAGTAGGGTTTTTTAAAAAAAGAACTTTTTAAAAGATCATAGTAAGTCGTTTAAGTAAGACAAATACCTTTAATGAACTGCACCCATTTTCTAGTACAATATCTGCTTAGCAATGTTTTTATTTCAGTATCTTTAGTGATTGTAGCATAGAGCTAATTAAACAAAAACCCCACAAAGAACAGAAAACAGCAGGTTCACAAGCTTGTTGTAAAAAAAGAAAGTTAAAATAAACTACACTGCCAAATACCGATTCCTTAATAGTTCGGTTACCTCATATTTATTCTCAGCTCTCAACAATATTCTGGATTGCTCTGACTTAGTTATCCCCACAATCATCTTTTGCATTTCCTTTTACTAAGGCAAGGATAATGCCCAGCAGGAAGCTTTAAGTTTCCTAGAAAATAACACTACGAAAATTTAATATATTGCTTTAAGATCACTGACTTAAATGTAACTTGCAATTCTATATTGAATATGCTAACATTGCCTTCTTGCGGGGGAAAAAGAAAAAGAAAGAAAAAAAATAGCTAACATTTAAAGCTGTCACCTTTCTGAATCAAGTCTTTATCCTTATATGTAATTTCTCAATAATTGAACTGTCATTTATTATTTTTATTAATGCATTGCTTTTAAGTCAGTCAATTAGTCTGAAAGCCATTCTATTTTAGAATTATTTACTTTCATTTTTATTGCCTTGTTCTCATCATTTTGAAATGCCCATATTAGTATGAGGCACTATAATAAGAGGCAAAACTGAAGAAGTATTCTGTATTTTAATATCCTGTTTTTAAGGGCCAAAACCATCTGCCAAACACAAGATCAATATTTATCAAAATGTTTACATTGTTATCATAAATTATTGAAAAAAATTTGGGATTTTGATTGACATATTGTGCACATTATCTTTTGAGTAAATTCTAGCTTGGCAGTCCTAGGAAATCTCTCATACAATAATCAAAGATGCTCTGCATCACTCAGATTCACTAAGTGACAACCAGGAGGGAACAGGTTTGTTACAGCCTGCTGAACTAGATTTAAAACTTGTCTTTCTCATTCAAGCTAAGAGAGTCTGTCTACATCTGGCAGCTACTACAGGTCAACAACACCGCTGCACTTTTGCCTAATTACTTTGTGAACGCCGACACTCACTTTAGTCCCTTTCAACATTTGCCTTTCTAGACACTCTTTCTGGAGAAGTTCCTTTCCAAGTAGTCATTAGTTCAGAAGGGGCACCCTGCATATGGTAAAGCGTAGATCCTTTTGGCACAGATTTGACTGCATTTTAGACAAAGTGGAAGAAGGAAGGGCCTTCATAAATGTTGGTCAAATTATCTTTGTCAAACAGATTTTACTCTGCTATCTACTACACCAGTTCCCACAAGAAAAAGCAAGTTGAACAAAAAGAGGAGGACGTGCTTTGAAACTGGCACAGGAGAGTTCAGGTGCTTACTTACATCAATATGGCACCTGTTGGTTTAGTTGCCTGCTAGCAAAACTCTTCAATTATTTTTTTTCTTCCAAGACCTTCCAAGCAGCATCTCCTCACTGCAGATTTCTGAACACAATCTGAAATCTACATATAAAATACAGCACACAATATTAATCAAAGCGCATTTACGGCGGTGAAGTGAAAATTTGTTTTGCACTTCTAAGACGATGAGCAAAACTGAGACCCGTAGAAAGTCTTTGGATTGCTTTTGGCAACTTGAATACTTGAGAGCATTCTCATTATTTTTGAGTGGATAATTTGTTAAAGATGGAATGTTTAAAAGGCAGAAGAAAAAGGAAAGAACAGCCCAATCAAAAGTAAGGAGTGTATTTCTTTCAATCTGAAAGCTTTTATAACACACCTGTGCTTTTATAAACAGTGTCAGCAAAACAAACTTTGCCAACAACGCGAATTTCTTATAAAGATGTATTACTCATTTCTAAATTTTTATTTTATATTTGAATGTATTTTAACCCTACACACACAGATCAAGCAGCGGAGAGAGTATAATCACTGTCACCTTAAGTAAGCAAAAGAAGTAATTCAAACATCTAATGACCTTCAGGGAAAGGATGGCTGCAGGTCTCACACGTCAGGATTTCAGACATATGGTAACTATGGAAAGCACCTTCAGTATTAAGCAAAATTATGAGTTTAGAATAGTCATCCATAAATAAAAATAAAGGTAAAATGTAAAAACATAGCAATTAATAAACAACACTTTCTAAGATATGCAATACATCCTAATTAACTTTGCTCATTTATTGACCTATTTTTATAGATGTAGTAATTGAGTGAATAAGCAAAGGCTGAGCTCAAGACAAGCGGCTCAAGAACACACACGACCTTGTAGTAGCCCGAAGTCAAATATTCAGCATTAATATGCAGTATTAAGACAAGTCCTCCACTTTAAACACTTATGAGTGTTTTGATATGTGGTAAAATACAGCTAAGGTCTCACCACATTCCAAAATTAAGGAATTTCCTTGAGTCAGTGTTGTCCCCTTCATACAAGCAGTTCCAGCACAGCTATTTTTCCCACTGTGATCTGATGAGCAATACCTGAGGTAGCAAGGACACGCATTGCAAGATGAACAGGAAAAAAAAAAGTGTGCACTGTATTTATATGTTACATTATAATTCTTATTATATGACTACATACATTATATATGTTGTAATATGTATAAATTGTATGTATTATATATAGATCTTCCTCATTAACAAGCATAGCAGGGAGAAGGTCCCTTCAAATTTCAAACTAAACAGTAAAGAGTCTGTTCTAAATTATTCTGTAAAACCACTGTAAATTAATTCAAGCTAAAAGGTTCATCCCATGTGTATCAAAAATAAGACTTTTTACCTTTGCATCACAGGATAACTCAGGGTTGTAGGGCAATGATTAAGTGACAAAAGGTTTCAATTAATTAATTGTGGGGTTTTTAAAGGTTCACAAGGGAAAGGGCAGGAGAGATTAATTGATTTATTATATAACAATGCTGCTAATGCTAATTAAGTCTTTCATTACTGTCTAATGAGAATGGAAGATGGATATCTCTTTTTCATTTTATCTCTTGCATTCATTGATAAAAATAGTAGTGAAGAGAAACTCAAATTGCTCTTGGAATCTTGTTTCCCACATTCTGGCAGACAAAGCTTTTGGTGACTATTTACCTGTGTTGACTCACTTTTCCTGTTGAGGCGACCTTGCCTTTCACTCTCCGAATTCGCAGGGCTGCAGCAGTGCCCCTGTAAGCATTCTCAAAGCACAGTCTGTCATTGTTCATCAGTATCAGACTGATTATCCCCTATTTAATTTCCACTATTACTTAAGTTACTGTTTTATAAAGCCTTGTAAATGTAAGAAAAGTAAACTGCAATACAAATTTGGAAAAATCATGGGAAAAAACATATTTCAAATGGCAGATAATCTGAAATACCTCACAAAGGCCTAGAAAAATGAGATTCTTGTCTGTACTTGTAGTCACTAACATAACAACTAGAACACACAAAAAAATAGAAGTAATAGAAATCTGTCAAAATAATGGTTTAAGTCAGTGTGGTTACAGGAAAAAAAACTTTAAATTGCTGGAAATAACAGTACAACTGCCCATTTCAAAATGGAATGTGCTAATTTATCAGCACAGAAGAATAATCTTTAACTTACTGGTACCATTCCAAGAAAGGCTCAAGTAACTTTACTTCAATAATAAAATTCTTCTCTTCATTTTCAAATAATCACCTTCAGCTGCAAATTTCTGAACAGGTAATATTTCTCAAATAAGTGTAAGGATACATTTAGATACTTGTTATTTATAGATACATATAAAAAGCCTGAACAAATACAAGAAATAAACCAGAAAGTAATATGCACACTCCGAAACACATGTCTAGAATGTGAAATTACAAAACCAAACTCCATGAAAATTAAATACCTCTTTTCTTCATATAGTACATGGGAAACTAAAAATAAATGTTAGAGAGATAATCAAAACAGGCTCCAGAGACAGAGAAAATAATGATTTGTTAAGCTCTCCTTTGGCTTGCTGTTGAAAAGCAAAAATGAGGCAGTGTTTTCAACAGGGTTATTACTGCTTTAAAAATTTTCACTTCCCCAAATATATGTATTTCATACACATAAACCTCTAAGTATTTCATGTTTTTTCCCAGGCTCACCTGGGAGAGAAAGCTAATCTTCACTGATTTCAAATACAAGAGTCTGCCAAGATTTTCAGTCAGCTTCAGAAGGAAAGCAGTATTCTTAAAGAAAAAAAAACTTTATTCTTGAGTAACACTTCACAGAAGTTACTGAACATATTACTATGAGGAACCAAGCAATTGAATCAATGTAAAATTAGAAAAAGTCTTCTAGATAAGATTTAGAAAACATTTACTAAATTAGCAACCTTTGCACACCTTAGTAATACTAGAATTTCTCCCTTGAACATTAAAGATTGCATAGCTTGCCTGTACTATATCAACATTACAAAACAGGCATGCACAACTCCACGTGTAAAGAGAACTTATGTTTTTCAAGAACTTACACCTGAACAAGCTGTTTTATTACTGATTACCATCTAGGTCAACTACTGAAGTGTTCCTAGGAATCTCTACATAGACAAGGATGACAAATTCTATTCTGATTATTGATGTGTATATGTACTAGAAATATATTATCAATGATGAATAAGAGCTGTTGTTTATGATGTCACTGCATTTATTAGCAAGAATATTAAAAGAAAAGAAGACCTGTCTCAATGACAGGTGATAGATCAATATGTAACTATATTGTAACTATTATTATCTTAGTCTCTTTTCCCCAAGTAATCAGTGATAGGACAAGAGGAAATGGTCTCAAATTCTGTCAGCAGAGATTTAGATTCAATATTATGAAAAATTAATTCACCAAAAGGGTTGTCAAGCACTGGAACAGGCTGCCCAGGAAAGTAGTGGAGTCACCATCCCTGAAGGCATCGAAAAGACATGTAGATGTGGCAGTTAGGGACATGGTTTAGTGCTGGACTTGGCAGTGTTAGCTTTATGGTTAGACTTGATGATCTTAAACATCTTTTTCAACCTAAATGATTCCAAATATATCCAATATCAAAATTATTAGGCATCAGTATTACTGCAGTATGGCTTACATCCACAATAATAGCCCAAATTTATATGCTCCTATGCTGCTCTGCTATTTCTTTACTATCCCTTTCTTTCCTCTCTCCCTCAACAAATCTGGTGCCACATGCACAGACCATCAGCTCCCATGGCAAAAGAGGAACGGAGCTAAATCTAAATGCTCCTTTCCATATTTTCCCCCTATTTTTGTTTTGTTTATCATTATTGTGGATTTTTGGGGGTTTTTGTTTTAATCCTTCCCCCTCCTACCATCACCAAGATTTTTCTCCCAGGAAATGAAAACAAATATATATTAGTGAAAGATCATCCTTGACATTTAGTATATCCCTAAAACTGTATTAAGGTCCCAGTGCTTACAGGACACCCAACATTTGTATCAAAGATTCATGTGTAAATACAATACAGAAGCAAGCAGAAGAAATGACTGAATACTGAGAAATTTATTTCATCAGCATATAGTGTAAATTGATAATTTAATGTGAGACAAGGAAACGTATAGACAAACAGGGAGATACCGCTTCAGGCCTAGATTCTGAGTTAGAGAACATTTAGAGGAGTCCTTAAGCATACCTTTTCTGCAAAGGCATCTGTGAATTTCTAGCCCTCTTACATATCTATGCTAATCTTAGTTTCCTAATCTCCCAGGACTGTTAAAAAACAATTTACTTGCATATATTCAAGGTGATGGGCCATCTGTGCACAGAGGAAGGTGGAAATGAGAAAATAAGCATTTTTAGTGGCTGTGAAATCCACCTAGATCCTTTGCTGATTTGCTATTGCAAAAAAGCCACAAAAACTTCAGAGTGGCTGCAGAGGCACAAGGATCTGCCCAGAGGCCCATGAACTCCAAGGCACTGAGCCCTTAGGAATCCCTTCCTCAGAGCTGCTAGAAAGGCAATAGGAAAATCTAAAGGGGAAATGAAAAAAAAATCCAGACCAGCAAAGCTAGTCATTCTGCAACCTTTGAACACCTCTTTTTGATCCATTAAACCTGTCCAGATTGTCTCATTAACATTGAGGCAGACCCTGTCCTTCTGCCTCTTTTCTAAGCGATTAAACAGTACAATTTGCTAATATCATAAATTCTTTGTCCTGCAACTTCTGGTGTAATGCTTCTGTTACACAGAGTTACTTAAAAACAGCATTACATGGTCATGCTGAGTAATTAAAGCAGTAAGATTCATAACTAATACGATTTGTCTTTGTTTCTTCTGCCCTTATTCTCTCCATGTATCCTGGCACGTTTGAAATAACTAGTCCCTGTTCAGAAAGCATAACATCAAGTCAATGGGTGAGCTAAAGCAGTAGTAATAATTTTCATTTATAGTAAAAGTTAACGGTAGTTGTAAATGCAACTATTATGTGATTTAATTCACAATAAAGTTGTCTTTATTTTACTATGTAAATAAATAGGACGGGTAGGACATCAAGATTTTATATTACATAGCTGATACTGTTTAATCTAGTTAAAAAAGTTAAATATTCTATATTAAACATTACGGCAATGTGTCAGCCGCCTACCTCATTTATTTGGACACTATGAATTTTTAAACTACAAACGCTGGCAGAAATCAGATGCTAAAATTCCCTTCTATTCTTAATGGTAGCCACCAGGTTACAAGCACATACCCATTATTTTCTTACAGTTCCATCCTAAAACCTCAGAAGTGTCTTTGTTATGCCACAGTTTTCTGAAAGGGTGGTGTAAATATACACATGTTTGTATACGTATGTATACACATTCTGAAGCGCACCTAGACCCATGGCTCTTTTTACAGCATCTATTGGACCCCATTGCGGCTAACTGTATAAATATCTGTGCTCATATATTATAAATAAGTAGATATACATATATGTAATAGGCCCACTGAGTACACAATTTTAATTCTCCAAATTCTTCCACTAAAATTATGAATAATCCATTTGAGCTCTCCCACTCTAAGTGGTTATATTGCCTATCACAGTTTAACAAACAGAAAATATGACTTTATTAGCAAGCACAGATGTGCACTGTATCTCAGCCGTGTTTGTCATCTTTTAAGAAAATTTAATTTCTATTGTTCCCTAACTTTTGACACATAATGAATAATTGGGTAGAGATATTTCATTCACACTTGATTTTTTAAATTCATATATAGGAAAGATTTTGTAGCAAAACTAAATTACTCATTACTTTGTTGTCTGTCCCCAGTCTTGCATTTCTCCGTGGCTTAAGCATCTAGTGGTAATGTATCATAAAACTAATGTACAAGAAAATGTGCAATTCACTGCTTTACTGTTTTCTAGAGCAAGAACAGCTTTCGTAATCTAAACATCAGTTTTACCACACATAAGACAACACATTTAATATTTTAAACTATACCATTTTACAGTAGTCTTATGATCAGTTACACTCTAACATTCTTTTTGTTGAGTTAAATATATGTTGTTTTTTTTTAAAGTGTAAACTCTCTTAAGAATGAACAAACCAAATTAAAATGCACTTCAGGATGCATTTATTCATGAATAGATAGGAAATTTCTGATGGGTCTTGAGATTCTGAAATACGAATGTCAACAAGTTACTAGATGAGGCTTTGTGTTTTCCTTCTTCCTAGTTTGGGAATGAATTTAAACACAAATACTTTCCACTAGCCTTATTTAGATGCCCAGCTAATCATTATTTTCATAGTAATTCTCTCCTACTATCATTAGTTATGGTACATTAAAGAGGCGGGGGGAGAGGGGGATGAATATTTTTAAATCACTTTTGGAAAGAAAACACTCAGAGAAATATTATGATTAAGAATCCTAAGGCTTAAAGACATGCCTGGTCTGGAATAGTGTTCAGTTATACCAGTGCAAAGTTAAACAGACTGTTTCAAGTCACTGGTGAAGCTCAAAGTCAGTTTATGACTCTCTTATTTTTCCATTTTGTGGATGTTAATATGCACAAACTGAAACAGATTATTTTGTTGGCTGTTGCCCTAAGAGACAAGAGCAGCAGGGATGCCTGTGACATTACATGTCTGAGTTTACCAGGTCACTTACCGAGCAGATCTGTTTTCCCACTTACAAAATGTTATTATTTCGTAATATTGTAGAAGTATGGATTACAGAAAGCATACAAGGAAGAAAAAGATGACATTTAATACTAAACATAACCAGTTATTCTGTTCTATACTATGGCTTTTGACTCACTTGCAGGTTCACAAACCTATGTACTTTTCATCACAAATGATTTTACAGATATTGAACAAGTTAAACATTTTTTTTTCCCTTACAAATAAAAAAGGATGTACTATATAAATCTGTAGGTAATGAGTATCTTCAAAAATTAGTAAAATATTCATTTCATTAGTCACTGATGTGATCTGAGCAAGCAAAATGAACTTCTCAATGGATTTAGAGAGAATATATTTTGTCAAGCTGTTAATTAGATCTTAGGAGACACCCAACTCATTAAAGCTTTGTGTGTTCTAAATACTACATTTTTATAAGAGGCTAGTTACTTATGTTGCTTTCATAATTAAATTCTAATGGAAGTACAATTATAAATGGAAATATTATTCAGAATTTATGTCTGACAAATAGTAGTGCTCTAGTGACAGCGCTAGGATACAGAGAACTCTGTCTTGTTTCCTCAAGTTTTAGAGTCTATCCTTGAAGACTGTCTTCAAGTAGTTAATTAGTTGTCAGTCAACTGTCTCAAACTGGATTACCAGGTTTTCTTTTAATTTTATATCTCAGACCCTTCCAACTGAAATGCTGGGGAAAGGGCACACTAAAAGCTTAGAGTTAGCTGTGGGCATAGAAATACAGTAAAATTAGAGCACAAAAAGATTTTGAGGGTTTCTTTTAATGTGCATATCTGAACAATGTTAAAGGATCAAAGCTCTATCAATTCCATTCCATATCTTTTTTTACCCATTTAAGATTAAATACTCCATCATTCTCTAAATAAACTAGAGTCATATTGAAGTTTTTCATTAGTTGTAGTACTAAAAGGTTTCTGTAGAAGTTGAGATACTTGATAAAGCATAGTAAGCCTCTTTTGAGAGTTATGAGTTCATAAAAATATTAAATATAAAAATGAACAAGAATATATTGGAAAGCAATTTTAAACAGGAATCAGTAAAATTATTGTTGTATTACATCTGTTGCCAACAGAAGTAATTTGTTCTAAGCAATTTTCAGCCAGGTGCATTTGTTTCCCATCTTTCAAAAAGTTATTCTTCACAAATCTGTTTGGTAGAATAATACACCTGAGCCAATATAATCTTATGGGAAAATACCAGATACAGCAACTTCACAGTGTATTTGATAAGTGAAGTCTTCAGGAGTCAATTTTCAAATTCATTGATCTTTGCACAAGAACTCATCCATACCTTTAACCAACTGCGCTCAATTATTTTGAAAAAAACATTATTTGTTAAAAAAAAATATTATGTTTGTTGTAAAGAATCACCATATGACAGCCAGATGTAATTCTCTGATAAAAACCATGAGGAATGCTTACCTTTGAAGATCACTTGGAAATGGACTAAATTTCACATTTTAAATACATGCCTAGGACAAGCCTGTGTACTGAGAGGAAAGAATGTCTGATACTGTTGTTTGTTTGTTTTAATCTTAATTGAGACACATTATTTCTTTGCCTCCGTTTATCCACCTAGAAGTGCAGAGGTTTCCTTATCTCCCAGGGCTTTGTGAGGTTTATATGAGGCAGGGGTGGAAGAATGAAATACTTACATAACGGAGTTGTGCAAGTACAAACCTGTAGCAGAAAGGACATGAACTTCGAAGTCTGAAATAAAACAAGTTTTAGACAGGTAAAAAGAAGATCAATTCTTCCGAAATTCTGAAGAGCGGTCATATTCTTCCTGTTTTTTTTCCTGTTGGAATAGACAGCTAAACAGCAAAGAATTTTGTCTTTTAAATGTCTATGACTCTCGGTCACGACAACAATGAAATTCGAAGGATTTGTTTTTAATTTGCTTATGCTTTCAAGAGAGAGCAAAGAAACAAGGCAAAATAAAAAATAAATAAAAATTTCAAAATAATGAGTTGAAAGCTTCTTTCATAAACTCTTAGCATCCATGGCCCTGTCTAACCTTTCTTTAGTTCACTTCTCAAGAGCTCATGGGTGTCTAACTTGTTTCAATAGGAATAGCCTTTCCGAATGCTCCAGCAGGGACCAGAAGAAAAGTTATTCAGAAAAAACTTAAGTGGAAAATGGCACAGGCATTAAAACCTATAACAATCTGAAAACGCTTCAAGTTATACCAGAGCACAAATTTATCCTAATTGTTTTCCATTAATAACCTAGGAAACTAGTCTCAAAGACAATTACTGAAAAACTAGCTTATCTTTTTTGTTAGCGACAAATTTATCACTTCTAAACAGTTATTCTGTCACTAAGTAATAGCTTAAAAGAACTTAAAAGAGTATGTTTTCTCTGGTGACATTTTTTCTTATGCTAATAATCATAAGAAATTTAGAAGCCCATAAATCAATGTGTTTCACTGCATAAAAACCCCTCTTACCTGTGCTGTTACAGAACATTTGCATAGTTTAGCAGAATATTCCACCTTTCAGGAACAACAGGAAAATCTACACAAAAGAATAATAAAAAAGCCATGTTGTTTTGCAGTAAAATAATTAAGGAGAAGACTTTTCCTATGCTTCCATGAGAAAGCTGAAGTGGTTTGGCAGTAACATTGACACAACCTTCTGAAGAGCAAACAAAACCATCTAAAAACTTCTTAGGGTATAGTCCACAGTTCAAAGAACTGCACTGAAGTTCAGATCTCCACAGAAGACATCCTTCAGAGAATTCAGTAAAGCTTCACTGATGTAATTCAGACCATGGTGGACAACACCACTTCCTAGATGTGTATCTCTGCTGGTCTGGTCTGAAAAGTTGAGTGAAATGCACTGTAGCATTTCAGAGCAGAGATATTCAGACAAAAACCTCAAGACAATTATTTTTGCCATGGGCTTCAATAACCTGAATTTTAAGCGATTCATTAGTATTAATTCTTCAGGGTTGTTCAAGTGGTTAAGTGCTATGTTGAACTGGTCCAAAGGGCTCAGCACTGGCTGTCCCTCTGCAGCAGAGCACATCCTTCAGTGCTGGTGATGCACAGGCAGCGGCCTTTGCTCTGGCTTTCGCACCTGGACCAGACCCATCATGGGACAATGCTGGTGCCTTGTGGGTGCTTGTCACACCGAAGGACAGTGACAGCCAACTGAACGTCCACCAGCAGGAGCTGACAGCACAGGTGTGGGGCGAGCACCAGGGACTGGTCACACTGTTTGGGGAACCAGCGCTCACCAGCTCAGTAAGTGGGCTTGTGCTGTCCTTTGGTGAATGCACTTATAGGGATTTGTAATCATGAATAACAGTGACTTTGAACACTGCCAGCTCCAAACCAGGCACTTATTTCTGTAAAACGACCACCTAAGTTTCAGGTGAAAAATCTCTACTATAACTGAAATATGTATCCTCCCAAATCATTTTTTTTCAAATATTAAAATGGGCTTGACTAAACTATCTGCTTTGCCTGACATTTTACATACGGTTTTACAACTCTTACATAACATAACAAGGGTTTATTTTTCTTTATATTTTAGCATTTTCTTTCTTTCTTTCTTTCATCCTTCCTTCCTGGGCTGGGGGAACCAACAGTTCCCTGTTTATCTTTAAGTCATAACATATTCAGGAAAGGAGAGTGGTCAGAAAAATAAAAGCGTTACACCAAGTTCAATGCTAAAATTTAAGTGCTTCTCACAAATACTGATTCCCCCTCTGATTTCTCACACTGTCAATCTTTTCTCTGCTACATCTTTATTTTCCCACTTGAATTGAAATGTATGCAACTGGGAAAACGTTTTCCTCTCAAGAGCTGACAAAAGAGGTATGAACCGAAATTAGTTTTGGCAAAATTACCCATATTCTTCCCACTGCGCCCCCACTCCCAAGCTCCCTCCTGAATTTCCCAGGCAAGTTTCACTCTTTTGGCACTTTCTTTTGCTAGTCTTAGTGCTGCTAATCATGTTGTTAATATTCAGCCTGTGGAAACTCAGGCATAGCAGGGAGAACTTATCCCCTAACCTTCCTCTTCTTCCATGTTGCACAACAAAAGTTTCATTCTCACTTAACAAGATGCATTAAAGCATGTACAATCTCATTGTGTAATTTAAGTATTATACATTTTATCATAACAAATCTTTCTTTAAATATGGAAATTGTGCCATGAAATGCTTTCTAGGGAATATTTACCCAGAACTACCCCACTCTGGGGCCTGTACCATGTCTAATAACATACAGAAACTTTAAGCTGCAACTGCATGATGTGTCTAGAAGTGCACAGATGAAAACCATTGAGCTGACATGCTTTCAAAGCAGAATATTGTGTCTCCGAGCCCTTTCCTCCATGCAGCGGTTTTAAACAGAGAGAAAACAAGCTATCATGAAGAGTAAAGGCAGCTCTGAGAAAAACAGCCAGGGAAACTAGGGCAGTAAGAACTGCATGGACGTGTTTAAGACAATAATATGACATCATTTAAAAAAAATTCTCTTGCAGAACACTGCTTCTTAGTTTTCCGGATGCCAAAAATAAGAACATTTTAATAGACACTAGTAAACACAGCCCACACAATATACTTATCATATTTTCTGTACGCATCCTCTATTAAAATAACTTCATGTCAAACACTCAGATAAACAGTAAGCTGATTAGAGCTATACAAGTGTCAAGGGTCAATATAAATTTAAGATTAAATTTCACATAGGAAGATCTTTACTGGATTTAGGTGCTCCACAAATATTGACAAAATGTGGTATTAGATCACAATTGTAGAATAATCCCTAGCTATAAGAAATAAACAATAACTTGATAGCTGAAAAAATAAGGCATTTCCATGTAGAGGAACAACAGGCAGAAAGAATTCTGTTTCTACGTTTAAGGTTTTTATACAATTTTTAAGAAGGTAAAGACATGAGAAATTTCTAAGATCTTACAGACCTTATCTTATTGAGCAGACCACTCCTTGTGATTAAGTCTCTTATAAATACATTTTTGATATGTTACTAAGTTTTCAGGAATAAATATCAGTAAAATTAAGTTTTTATACATCTTGCCATTACACAATAGCCTGAACTCTGAAAATTGTTTTGCCTTTGAGGGGTAGAATATATAATTTTTTGCAATTACTGGAGGGCTTAGTTATCTCCAGTTTGATTTTTCCAGCTCTTTAATTTTCATACCAAAAGCAACATCTACATGCACTATAATCACCCTGGCAGAGTATAAATTAATTGTTACTTATCAGATACTTTAGTACAAACTTTCTGTAACATTTGAAAACAATAAATTAGTAATAAATAAACAAATTTGTATTGTCCAGAGGCTTACATTCTTGCAGAACAATAAAATGTGAGAAAACACGACACTTTTCAGACTCAAATACTGAATTCTCTAGGAAAAATGTGTTCTTTAAAAGTGCTTGCGAAACCAAATAAGCAATATCTTCCTGACTAGGTAAGTAGCACTACATTTCCACAAAGTTCAGTGGTTTCTCCTCACTTCTCTTTACTAAATGCTGCCCTCCAAACACTTGGCAACTAGCGAGAAGTCACTGAAGCACATATTTTTGTTTAGTGAGCTGATATTCTCCTTTTATTTAGGATAGGATTACAGCATCTATTTTCTCTTAAAACATGCAACAGGATTGCATAAAGGTCCTAAAAGAAAAAAAAAAGCTTTAGTTTTGTTCATTTTCAAATTCTTCCATTCTAACTCCTCTAAAAACTGTGCTGTCATGAATGATTGTTAATCCTTAATTTGCTTGTTACTATCTCTTTCTCCCAAGAGTTTCCTTCACACAGACAGATGCACAGGCCAACAAAATATTTAAGTTTTCTCCTTTAATCAAAAATAAATGGCTAATAAAGACAAAAATTTTTAGTGCACTCTGCGGTAGCAAAATCAGCTTTGGACTATTACAGTCTTGTCTGAACTATGAAAATGTATGTTATGCATGCACTCAAGCAATAAAACCCACGCTTTATTTTAATAGAATTTTTAACAGCATTTATCATTGCTCCTAATTTTTTTTTCCTTTACTTTTGCTTCAAATAATAAAGTATATATTTCACTGGCAAACTTAATTGCCTGTATTAGTTATGCAACCATATAAGTTTGCACAATGATTTCTAACTATTAAAATAAACATTTATTTAATAATGTTTTATTTTTTGTGATAAGAATCAAGATCAGATCTGTAAACTGTCTCATTTTCATCTCAGGCAGAAAACATACAGAAACCACAATTTGCATAACTACATTTAATTTTTTTATACAATATAAAGCTTTGAGTCATCATCATTTTGGGACTGAATTACTAGGATAAATTTTGAATCTTGATCCATCCATTACTAGAAGATATTCAGGAAAATAAATATATATATAAAACATAGCTCATAAAAAATATGACTAGTTTTATTCCTAATAAGCACAAATCTTAAATTGTATATATTCACACACATACTGCATTTAGATTTATTTTTTTTTTACTTCATATTCCTGAGTTAATTGCATGTAATTTTTTGCTAGTTATATTTATAAAGTTAACATTTGTATTGATTCTGGCATCCTTACTCCAGGAGTAAATCCTATTGAACAGAAAAGAAGTCCAAATAAATAACTGCAGGGTTTTGTTCAGAGCAGCCATGAGGTGAAACAGACACATGCTAGTTTTAAGCTGATTACTCTCTAGGTATTTTTTTTTTTTTTCTTCCAGGGTGAGAAGTGACACAGTTGAAGCTGAAGATGCAAATGAAATATGAAGCATCTTAAACTGCTCTTCAGACTCATAATTACTTTAGATTAAACATGTTCTGAGACATGTATAGGCATCCTGGTGAAGTTCCATGGCTTATGGTAACAGGTGTCAGGGCAGATGATGTCCTAGTTACTTCTGAGACTATGAGACCTCGTATTACACAAGCACAGAAGAATCCGAATTGCGAAGGTGACTTATTTTTTTCATGCTATGCAATATCTATATATAAAAGCATAAGAAAACCAGAGGAATTTAAAAATCCTTGCTTTATGGTAACGGACACCTGCTTATTTTTTAAGTTGTGCTCTATATCATTTGTGCCACTGATCCACCACTAAGAGCACCATTTCCATATCTCCTGCCATCCCATTCAGATTAGTTATCTATAAATTTAATACACTAACTGGATGGACAGCAAAACTAGCACTCCAAGCCAAGGTGATTTCACAGCTTCACTCAGCAAATTAAATCAGCACAAAGACAAGAATTTGCAATTTAAAATACTGCTGTAGGGAGAGTGAAAAAAAACCCCTTTAATTTCCTGCTTCCACTCTGGGTTACTTGCATGATCTTAAATTGCATCATGCACAACACAGCATAATATACTATGGCAGAAGCTGACCCTAAGTAGCCCAAAGAAGTAAATAGATCTAACTTTTGCCCCTGAGGACAGGACCCAGGCTGGTCATTTTGGGACATTCACCCAGAATCACAGAATGGTCAGGGTTGGAACGGACCTCTGGAAGTCACCTGGTCCAAACACCCTGCTCAATCAGGTTCACCTCAGAGCAGGCTGCCCAGGACCATGTCCAGATGGCTTTTGAATATCTCCATGGAAGGAAAGTTCACAGCCTCTCTGGGCAACCTGTGCCAGGGCTCAGTCACCCACATAGAGAACAAGTCTTTCCTGATGTCTGGAAGGAACCTGTTGAGTCTCAGTTTGTGCCCATTGTCTCTTGCCCTCTCACTGGGTACCACTGGAAAGAAGCTGGTTCTGTCCTTTTTGCATCCTCCCCTTCAGGTATTTCTACACACTGATGAGTTCCTTCCCACTCTCCACCCCTTCTTGTCTCCAGGCTAAACAGTTCCAGCTCCCTCAGTCTTTCATTGCATGAGAGACGATCTAGTTCCTTAATAACTCTAGCAGTCCTTTTCTGGGCTCCTGTTTTGCCAATTGATGACATTAGCACAGAGGACACAGGCACCAAAAAAAGTAAACTTATTTTTACTTACGTCCAAAGAGATAAAATAATGAGGAAAATAATACAGAGAAAATAAAGCAAGATAAGGTAAAGCAGCAAGACAACAAGCAAACTACTATAGCAAGCACAAAATAAGGTAATGCACCTAATCATTACTACACAGAGTTAGCGATAGTGATAAAGATACGTCACCAATTGCCCTATATTACCATCATCCAGATCCGCAGATGGTGGGGAGCCCGTTTACAGCAAAGGATTTGGAGAACTCATTCCGGTAATTGGGAAATCTCTATGCAGTGTGTCCACCACATAGAGGAGGCTTCCAAATTTCCCTGCAAATGGTCCCTGCTTTTATACAGTTAAATAAACAACTTTATATCTTAAGCTGCAAAAAACATCTGGTGTAGTGTTGGGTTTTTTTCCTAGTTAACTTTTTCCCGTGCTTGGACAGAGCCCAAAAAAAAGTTAAGAAGTAGTAAAGGTGTCTGGTTATCTTTGATTATGTGTCTCTAAACAAAGCCCGTCACCGCCCTGCTACCTTCTGTCACGTAGAGGTCTGTTTGAAGGTTTGAGATAGGTATATCTCTTTTTGGCAAGTGGGGCTACTGTAATACACCTGTGTCCCTCATATGTGTTCAAGTATTACCGGCACAAACTTCACATTTATACTGTTAACTTTGGACCACAAACATAAATCAGAAGTGTTATTCCCTGTGTCACATTCCATATGCTCATTTAATCTGCAGCTTCACAAAACCAAAATCAGGAAGACATTTGCTACACAAAGTGCTTCACTCAGTTTTGCAAGAAATTTTTATTTCCAGGCTGCCCAAACTACTTTGGGACGTATTATTGTAAAAACGACCTCAGAATCACACATTAAGGATCTGGAAGGCTTTGTTTAGTATTCATAATACCTCACACACATATTTCAAACTTCAGTTATAGTCTATATTTGGAATAGCGGCGCAAGCACTAAGTTAAAAAAATGTGCACCTTTACCACTGACGAAAATAATTTTGCAAGATAGGGACAACTGAAAAAAGTTGGGAACAGGTGTAAGGTTACAAAGTGAGTTTACCTGGCTGGTAATTTGACATAATTCGAGTGACTGAAATTAGTTCAATCCGATTTGCACAACACACAGCCTATGAATTCACTGACTTTGTAGATCCAAAAGGGGTCACATAGCCCAGAGGGTACAGTCACTTCACTCATGCAACAGTCCACTGAGCATGACTACAAGAGCATGACTACAAGACCAAGTCTTCCTGGCTTTACAAGTTCTGATCAGCTTGATTATAAAGCATGACACATCACCCCACTGTTAAAGAGGTGCTCTTTATAAATAAGAACATTATTAGACAATTAAATTCACTTGGACCAACTATGAAGGTGAAAATCTGCTGTCGCTAGACTGGCATAGTACATGAAGCTTTTTACACTTCACTGTATTGGGAAATATAATAAAGTGGTAAAGTACTGAACCATTAACAGAAAAACAAATAAGAAAATGCTAATTCTTATGTTAGGTGTTTCCACAATAGATTATCTGCTCTTACTTGCTCTTCTACCCATCATTTCAATGAGATATGAATCTGAACATAATGAACAGATATGAAGCCGTTCAGCAATAATTTCACACAAAGTGCAGATTACTCAAAATTTGTCGCCAACATCAATAATTAATAAAAAAGGTTTTAAACTGGAGATTTAGCCTACATCACAACCCATCACAACTACTGTCAGAAAAATGAAGGAAAAATAGTGACAAGTCTACAATCCCCACAATACCAGAGAGAATGTGAGCAAGCACTAGATAAAAGCCGAAGGGCAACGTTAAATTAACCTAGATAACACCTCTAATCTGGGAGAGTGGACAAGGCAGAGCAAGCAGATTTTTGTATTTTCAAATAGATACAGATGCCCTGAACTTTAATGAATGTAGATAATGATATACATTGCCTCTAGCTGAACACTACAAAACTGCTGTTGGCTTCATTTGCATTACCAACTACTCACTTGTTCCATATGTCCACATGATATCTATGAAAGCTTTGAGGTCTTCATTTTTCTGTCAGAGGCTGTAAAGATTAGCTAGTGTGTTTTTTCTTCCAGTATAAAAAAATTTCCATATGCAAATTCATGGTTTATTTAAATTCATAAAGTCAGATACAGAGCTTTCGCTGCCAGTAGCAGAGCAAGAGGCATTCTATGTCCTGAACTGATTTTTTTTGCTACCTGACCTCAAAATTGGCATTGCTATCACCTCAACACTTGTTTTTCTGCTATAAAAACAGATGAATGATTTATAGTAGGAAGTACAAAACCACATTTTTCTATGTTCCTAGTGTTTGCAATTTTTTGTGTGTTTTACTCTCATCTAACACCATGACCTGAACCTACATTAGTACCTCATCTTCAGGGAAACAATGGGAAAAAGTTTTATGAAACTAGCAGTAACATAGACAGAGTAAGGCCAGGGGTTTCCAAATGGGCAAGGATGACAGGTTACCTGTGATGAGGGAGACTCCAAGGAACACACTCTGCTTCAGTGAAAATGACAACAGGAAAAGACTGTAGTCAAAACTCCATCCAAAGCTGTAGTCTGGGGGAGTACCTGTGGATTAGGGAGACGTTTAACAAGTTTAAATTCCCAAACTGTTTTTCTGCCTTTAATATCAACTTGGAAAACTGATCTGCAGACTTTGGCATGAGCGTAGGCCAGTCTATTCGGTTTTTATTCCCTTTGGCACGTAGTAGGCAGTTTCAAAGTGGAGATAAGATTGGGTAAGTAAAATGCATTATTGTCTTGTTTCTGCATTAGTTGAATTTTTAACAAAAAAACCCAAAACAAACAAAAAAACAATGAAAAAACAAAACCAACCCACCCCAAAACAAGTTGTATCATAGAAGAAAACCAGCTTGACATTCAAAACTGGGATGAATTTTCAATGGAAAATAACAATATAAAGCAATAAATAAATAAATAAATAAATACTAATAAAAGAATAAACCCAAAATAAAAACAAGAGTACTTCTCTCTTCTGGCAGGCAGGTATTATTTATTTAGCTTCTCAGTTTTGTAACTATTCTACTTCCTATTTTGGAAGCTTTATAGATCTTCTAAAGATCTATTATGTGGTAAGGAAAAGAAACATAAGTGTTTGTTAACATCAGACCTATGAATCTGTGCTAACCACCTACCTGCACATTTTCCAAAAAACACATACATATATTTTTATACTTTTTACATACGTGCATCCATGCATGGAAACATACCATTAAAAAAAATCCCAATTTTCTGAAAACATAGTTTCTCCAGGCCTATTGCAAACAGTTTCATACTAGACAAGGCCAAAATGCACACAAATAGATTGTAAAACCCAGAGGCATCTGATTCTGTCAAAAAGATCTTTGATGAGGACAAACTATAAATAGAAGAAGCTGTTCACTTTTTTCAACAGTCATGTTTTTCAAGACACTTTCAGATGCTGCTTTTCTGATAACATAAACTGAAATTCACACCAAAAAATAAACTAGACTCAAGTGTGACAGCATGTATTTAGGAAGAAGCATGAAACAGCTGAATAAAATGCTCCTAAGTTCTGAAACCTTACTTCTCTGAGCCAGTGAAGAAGAATAATGCAACATTAACCACTATGTACTTAATCTATTAAAAACCACTTCTGATAATTAATAAAAATATTCAATAATATATTCAGAAAGCATATAGGGCACTAAAGGGTTACTAATTTTATTATTTTTATCAAACTTCCAGTACAAATCATTCAATTTTGACATGAGAAGTCATTAGAAAAAGCTTATTTTCTGTATTAAGCTGTTTCTTAATGTGACATGTGCTGCACAGAGTTACAAGAAAACAAAAAATACAAACAGGTGAGATAATTTTGACATTCTAAATGCTTATCTATGAACTTTTTTTTTTTAATGCTGTCATAGGTGATGGCTGCATTGTCAATCTGTCCTAAATTACATTACAAAAATCTTACCACACAAACACTAATTAGAAACTTCCTGCCCTCCCTTCGAAAATGTCTGAGGAGCAGACTATAACTCCATTACTATGTATTATGGAATTAATGTCTTTCCTGGTCTGCCTTACCACCTTAGCTATAGATGAAAACTAAGAGCATGCTAAGACATACCTGGAAAAAAGATGTGAGATTCACGGACACTTGGACAGAGTTTAATTGCCAAAGTAATTTTTATGTTTATATAGATTTGGGGTACATATGAACTGTGACAGTGGAGATACTCTGTTACACAGAAAAATCTACCTTGAATTGGAGCCTTCTCAGCTTCCTCCATCTTCTTCTTGCTTCCAATAGTAGAGCAATTTTTTTGTGCTTCTAATATAACATTATAATGCAATTTTACAGTACACTGATTCAGGTTAAAATAATTCACCAAAAGAGCGATCAGTAAAGTTATGAAAGAACTGTATTTAATAACTCTAGTTGTCAAGGGGAAAAAGGAGATACACTGCCATTCTCTTATCCACCGTCAGATAGGGAAATGGTGAAAAGGTTCATTCTTGCCAGAAAGAGCCTTCTTTAAATAGAAAAGTAATTGTTTTTAACATTTCGAGATTGTTAGCATTATTGTTTTGGCCAATACTATTTGGTAAAATATTCTCACAAGTGGAAACTTCAGTAAATAAAGAAAAGCTGCTGTTCCACTTTAGTCTCCGAAGCAGTACAGGATTCCATAAGATTTTAAAAACTTTAGGACCTTAAGAAAATAGTGTAAAAATAAAGAGGCTTCTCTATAGAATTATGAAGGGGAGGGTAAATAACCAGAGATGTGGAAAGACATAGCAAAGGGTACCTTTCTAGTATGATGTAAAAAAAAAAAAAATAGAAAGGGCTGAAAAAAGAAGTTTTAAAGAACAAAATATTATAAAGGAAAGCTAAAACAATTCAGAAGAAATACAAGATTTTCTGCAGACAGCAAGAAATTGTTTCATTCTCAGGCTCTACTTGAAGTTGCAAAACCAATCTTTTACTGCAAGAGCTTTTTTTTTTTTTTGAAAAAAAGTAAATCTAAGATTTAGACAGTTTGTAGTAGTTCAATGGGCATGAAAACGTGCCTGCAATTTAATTCCTTTTGCATTCACTATCTCCTGAAGTTTAAGAGCACATTTGGTCACATCTATATTTAAATTCCTTAGACTTAGTCATAATTTCTAAACATACTCTCCCTAAGTAATTTTTTTCTTGAAACACTTGCTGGAGAATTATGAGTATGAATTATGCAAACAAAATCTTTAAAGAAATTCTTTGTGAATATTTTATGCCTGTTAAAAAGTTGAGTTTGAAAGACATTGTCATCCAAAGAGATGCATTTCTTTTCATAATAACAAAAATCATCGCAAAATTGTAGTACAAAACATGTCAGTGAAGTTACTCTAGGCAGAGGAATTTGTACTGCAGCTATTCTTCTAAATTTTTGTAAGCCTAGAAACCTTAAACTATTCATATTGTAGAAAGTAAAAATATTTTTAATGCAGTGCCTTACCTCAACTTGAAGTTAAGACAAAAAAAAGCCTTGATGTTACCTACCTGACAAAACTTTTTACATTCAAGATGGAAGTTAACTTAGAAAAGTGACTCAGCCATGGAAGACTGAAGCCTGCTGCCAGCCTCAGGATTCAGCACCACTGAATTCAGCAGCGGCTCCTACAGGAACTACTGGCAACTAAATTAAGCTCTTCCTCAAGAGTTCAGTTAGAAAAGGGATAGACACAGAAATGAGCAAAGCTATGCCAACTCATAACACCTTTTAATCCCAATGCAAAACATTCCTGCCATGCCTAGACCCTGATTCTGCTTTGTTTGCCAAAGTGAATTCTCTCCTGAATGTAGACATGAACACTGATCCAGAAGCTAGCTTTAGCTTGGTAATTTATTCCTTCTCCTAAATGTACTTTGGAGGCTACAAGTAGCATCAAGTCTTAAAATCTGCCTAAAATCTTCCCTTTTAAATCTAGTTACAAAATGATCCTTGCTTTCAAGTTTGGATCCCCTTTGTGAGTCTAGCCTGGTAACCATCAGCAGACACACAGAGAAACCAATTGATTCAACAACTCTGAATAAAGAGAGCAAACCCTAGTTCAATTTTCCCAGAAATTAATCTCTAACTAAAAATCTCCCTCTAACCTTGTTTAACCTTAGTCCACAGGTCATATTTTGAGGACTTAAATTGTAGGAGATGGTAGCACTTCTGGAATTCATCTTGCATCCAGGTCCAGGCCTTTCTCTGACCCAAACAATTACGTGTTTGGGTTGCACCCCATCTGCTCACTCATGCTGGTAGATTATTTTTTTCCCAAGCCCATACTGCAAGCAAACATTTAGGAAGAGTATATGCCAGTATGTGGGTCTCCAAGACTTGGATATTTCTGGTGCTTCCTGTCTGATGACATGTGCCTACTTTCACTAGAAAGGAGATTCAGGGATGAGCTAAAATCATTTCAGTAATTGTTACTCATGCGTGCTGGTTCAGATGGATTATTGTTGGTATGACAAATTAACATGAAATATAAAGATGGCAATATGTTGAAATTTGTATAATATACATTGGAATGAAAAGGCTGTTAAAATTTGATCCTTGGGGCTAATAATACATACTGCCTAACTCAGCAACAGAACTTATTTTTCATACAAAAAAAATCTAATTTTACAAATGTAAACCAGAGATTTGCTACTATGAATGAAATAATATTGCCCACAGCACTAAATACAGACCAGAAAGACTTACAGCACAACAGGTATCATGTATCATGCCCATATAAGGAAAAATGCAGAACATATTTGGCTATTTACCCTCCCCAAGGTATTTGCCAAATATACGGCATTTACTAGTGCAGCAGTAAATTGATCTCATGATCTATCAACAGATGTTTGCTACACTAAAGCACAATACGCTTCTATTAAAACTTTTGTAGACCAACTAGATTCTCTGAGAACAGCCTTCTGAATGAGAGAAGAGTACAACTGGTAGATGTTGTTTGGTTTTTGTTGGTTTTTTTTTTTTTTTTTTTTTTTTTTTTTCCTTTTTAA
>WKFP01014201.1:588139-612167 GCA_011057875.1 Pterocles orientalis | reverse complement strand
TTTTTTTTTTTTTTTTTTTTTTTTTTTTTTTTTTTTTTTTTTTTTAATTTTCCCTATTAAAGAGAGTTCAGCATGTTCCAAGTCACGAAGTGTTACAGACGGAAAAGGTTTTCAAAAAAATATTTTTGGTTGGAAAAAAATTCTGCAAAAATGTTTTGAAAAGAATAAAAGTTCTGAGCCAGGAAAGAAGCAACCCAACCAGTACAGGAAATCCAAAATAGATTAGTAGCTCTGGCTCCCATGTACTATACAAAAGATCAATTTAACAGATGGAAGCAAAGAATATCTCATGCCGAAGGCAAATATCATTATTACAAGGCTACTTAATTGTTTCAGATAGAGGAAAGCTTATTCTCTGACCCAACTCCCAGCTATACCAGTTCATTTCTATTTCAGTGCCAATTGAAATTATATTTCTAAGATTTTAAAAAAAACCAACCAAAACCCACACAAAACCAAACTAAAAAATTAAGTTGAAGGAAAAGTTATTAGCTCAGTAAATAAGACAATTTTGTTTACAGATACAAAAGCAGGCAATAGTTACATGTGAAACATAATGGCGCAAATATTGATGGCAACAAAAGCATTAACAAAAGCATTAAATTTGTGAGCACCAGTCTGAAAGAGGATTACTTTTCCAGTTTGAGTAAATTATTGCAAAATTCCCTTCAATCTTGAGCTGGACATACCTGTTGCTATATACCATAGTTTATCTATTAAAAACTGTTTTGGTTTGTTTTGCCTGTTTTAAAACCAGTTAGTGCTTTTATCATATATCTTAAATCTGGAAAAAATGTAATGTGCTGCTAAAAGTATTTCTGAACTGGTGTAATTCAAATTGCAAAATAACCATTTGGTAATTGACAAGAATGCCAGAAGGAAATATTTTCATATAGTTATTGCTTATGATTGATTTTAGGTATTTATATGTTAAGAATAAAAAAAAACCAAACCTATTTTGCAAGATTACTTCTAAATTATTTTCACTCCATGTTCTTATGATTTTCCTTATTTATACCTTGCGCAAGTTAGAGTGAAGGCTATTTGTAGAAGGAATCAGGCCTATTTTCATCAGCATCAGTCATGGCTTGTCATCATCAATGAGGTCTCTGCTCAAGATTAGTTTCTACAGAAACCACCACTGACATTACTGACATTTGTCAATTTTCTTTTTTAAGCATGTGACTTTTGCTCTCATTGCTCATTTTCTCTAAAGAATTTTTTTGTTTGTTTTATTTTGCACACTCTAGAAATGTGGCAAGACCCCGTAATAAGATCCTGCATCATCTGGTAATTTGCTATGATTCTTAGAGGTCTGATCTACTGAGAAAATAAAGTGTATATGGCAAATGATTTCTCAGAAAAACATTTTTGCTTTGAAAATGGAATCAACAGGAAGAATTACAACAGCAATAGTTTAAAGAAACCGACTCGTGGATAGAACACAGTCAAATCACATTCTACAGTGAATAAGCAAGATGTCAAGAACCACAAAAAGAATTTAAGACACACAATTACAACACAATAAGAGAATCTAAGTACTGATAGATTATATCACTTGGCTAATAGAAGGTATTACCTTGCTGAAAATCTGACAGATTGTAGAAATATCACAAGAGATTGTTTAAATTCAATAAATTAACTGCAAATTAAACTAGACTATGTTGGCTGTGTAATCACTGAAGATGGCATTGTGCCAAATGCATCAAAAATGCAAGCTATTACATAGATGTCTACAGTAGAAACCATAAAGCAACTCAAATAATTCCTATGATTTTTCACTTACTTTGCCAAATTCTTTTCAAGCCTTGTTCAAGCTACAATAAAGCTCTGCTTGTCAACCTCTGAGGACAGGAGTTGCAGAAGAGCTGTCCTGACAACAATTTTTTTTTTTCAAGAAATCAGAAGTATTTTCCTAGGTTATTTAGGAGCCTCTATACAAAATGAAGAACAGATTTTTAATACCCAACAGGAATGTGGTAGCAACCTGCGCTCGAACTTTAATTAGAGCAGTAAGAGAAAAAGCAAACCAACAAAAGAAAATATATATTTATGGGAGCTAGGTGGGTGATTCAACAAGTTCAATATTGCAGTTTAAGAGAAGGTGTACTGTATAATAAAAAAAATTGCATAATAAACACCAGAAAGAGTGATCAGAAAACTGTTCCATCAAAACATATATGGATGTATCTGCTGAGGCTGGGGATGGCAGAACGTTGAGGAACAAGGAAGAAAAGAAATAGCAACAGTAGACGCATTGACAAATTACATTAAGTCTCAGAATTTCACGGAACACACCACTGATAAGTGACATGCCTTCCTTATTGACTCAACACTGACTTATCTCAGGCAACTGTAAAGACAAATAGAGATGCCAATTACAAATACTGTTACAATCTGGCCAATATATTAAGTCGCCGTTGGTCTGACAATGAAAAAGATTGTAGATAATGACTTTAACTGCTCCAGTGGCAGGTGGATGCATGATATGAAGTATGTGGTATCACAGTGGAAGGAAGAAAAACTGTGAAGGGACCTTAGAAGACTTGACAGATACATTCAGAATAGTATAATGAAGTAATGAAAGAAAAGGTTTATCTTTCCACTCAAATTTGGTTCTGCTCCTTTAGCAACACAACTATAAAAGACAACGAAGCTTAACCCACACCAAGGTGTCACTTGTTCTCAAAAAAGCTGAGGTGAAAAAATCAGATTAGGCCTACTGAACAGAAATGTGGAATGTGTCCATTACTATGTGAAATGCAGTTGACAAAGTCTATGCCTCTTCTCCCCATCACCCAAAAAGAGTTGCTCCATAAACTTGTCTACTCATTACCGAAGTAGCACATTCAGAATTTACGGTAGACCTCAACCTGCAAAGAAAAATAAACTACTACACCTCCAATGAAAATGTAAAAAGAAAATATGTGACATAACATCCAGCCCATTCTCATTCAATTTTCCAAACAAAAAGCATAAAAGTCATATCTTATAGAAGAATCTCAGGACTTTGACATATTTTTTTTAAGTGGCTATTTTCTTACACACACATATAGTTGAGTACACATAGGACTTGCACAAATGTTAACGAACAGAAAGCAAAAAACAGATCCAACTTAAGAAAAGTAGTAAGTTCTGTCTGCTGTCTTGGCACAAGATTGTGCCTAAATTGATTGCTAGAGACTTTAATAGTTTTGCTAAGGCATCTGTTCTTAATTTGGTATAAACACAAAGGAATAAAGATGAATAATAGAAAGTTCACATTATGCAGACAGTGTAAAAGCTTCTCAGGAGATTCTGCTCCAAGAGTAAGTCCATATTCAAGAAGTAGAAATAGTAACTGAACCAATTTGAACAGTAATGTTCCAGATGAGGCAGACCAACCACATCAAACCAAATCAGCAGTTTTACTATTCATCACATCAGGACTGCATCAGATATGATCCTCTGACAAGAAAAACAAACCTTGAAGTATTTTCTACAAATTCTAACTCAAACTATACCTCACACAGTCCATCTCGAGGCATCTAACATGCATATACACACACATATGTATGTTTTACATGCACTTCACAAGTCTCTTGGGTAAACAGCATCTAAAATTATGAGAACTACAATAGAGTGAATAAATTATATACCACTTAATAAACTCTCCCACCTTTTAAGGGCCTTCTTATTTTACTTCTAAGCAATTGTAGAGGAATTTGATTTATTTGCTGTAAGAAAGGAAAATAGAAGAAAAAAATGTATTTAAATTTCCATTAGTATGAAAAGCAATGAAATATGCAAGCAAAAAAAGAGGTTTTAAAAATCTTAATAGCTATTGTTTGTGAGTTAGGCTGCCATTACAATTTGCAGAAGCCAGATTTGAGCAACACTGTTTCAGGAAAGGCAGTTGTTCACTGGGGTATACTTGTTCAAGGTATGGCAACATCCAAACAAACTAGACAACAACAGAAAACACATCTGCTGAAAAACTTAGAGGGTTTTTTTCTTAACCCAAAATCTTCAAGGTTGTAAACCCAGCAACTTCCACCCTGACTGAACAGATATACATGCAATGGATATGATGGAAAGGACATTAATATTCAAAGAAAGTCAGGATAGAGGGCTGTTTTTTTTTTTAATTAACTTTCTTAGTTCAGCAAAGTGACAACAACTTGCTTTTCATTGCTCTAGAAGACATATGTGAATAAAAATTAATTTAGGTAGACCATGGGCTTCTTATAGTCTCTAAAGTCACACCTCATACGTCACGTCTGCTGATAGTTAAGGTAGCTATTTTACTATGCCGATTTAAAATGCAGATTAAACAGAGACACCTTTATTATTTTGATTGCACTCAAATAATTTATCAGGAGGGTTACTGAAACTATTTACTCTTCACTTATCCCAAACAATGTAATCTCTGAACAGGTCTGAGGAAGCAAACACTAGTTCTGCATCAAATCCTAGACTTTTCAAACATCTTCAGAGTGAGCATGTGCACGTGTATATACACGTGTGTGCATATGTACCTCTATTTAAAAGGAGCTGTTTCTATGAGATGTGCATTGAGACCCCAAACAATTTTCATAACACATCACAACTAATGCCAGCATGAGAAAGCACACTTGCAGAGGTAAATAACTATGCACTTTCCTCAAATATATTCAAACAAATTTGAACCTTCACCTAACTAGCTTTTAGTTTGCATTAAACAAAGAGGGAGAATTAATGTATAATTCCCATTACATCTTACTTATATTCCCTTTGGTTGCCAGATTCAACGAGTACACTATGAAAACGTTTAGACCAAGACTGTTGTATTAGGATAGACACAGCCCCCGGCATCGTTACTCATTATGTTGATCTAAGTCACAGCGTGCCTTAATGATGGGTTGGAAAATCCATCTCATTTGAAGCACACAACCTGAGGTTATATGTAACAGGATTCATTCTAATGTGCTTTGCCCTCCACTTGGTACTGGATTTCTTGGGAGGTGGATATTTCCGCTAGAGGAAAAATAACACTGAAAAGGAATAACAGATAACAACCCAGTCCATGAGGAGGAAAGGCATGCTATCACTTTTAAACACATCAGGTGCTTAGGAGAGCTGGTTTCACGCCTTGGCAAACAGAATTGTTGCAGACATCTGTATTTTCCAGGGTCCAGCTTTGGACCTGGTATGAGATCCAGCCTAAGCTAAGTAAGCAGGGTTCTTTTAAGCAGTTTTTTTACACATTTTGAGCTACATTAGTTTTCTACAAATCTACAAAATACTGCTACACATGTAACATATGAAGATAGAACATGAGTTTCATGGTTTCAAGTAAATCAACTAATACACCCATCACTTTTTAAAATTGTATTGATTTTCTGCTTCCATTCATACTAATACCACGTTTCTTCTCCTGTCCACTCTAATTCTAGTTACATCCCATCTTCTCCAAACGTCTTTGAGGCCAATCCTTTCTCAAGCCCTTTAACAGGAATGTTTCCTTTCAGATCAAGCATGCATTTCTAGAAACGTTTCCATTATCTGTGACTACAAACAAAGATAAAGATCATACAACAGTGATATCAGCAACACAGAATCCATCCAAAGTTGAATTTTGTTTATATTCCTTAAAAATAAGAATCTGCTCTGTACTTTTACATCCCTGACATTAATGTGGGGAATTCTATCAAACAATTCTTCAAATTATGGTTCAGGTTGATTTGCTTTGAAATTTAACGTAAGAAAGAAAACAAAAAGCACTCACAAATTACCTGCTTTAGGAATGTGCTCTTCTGTTAATACAGATGGTCAAGATTTCCATTTGTGTTAAGAGAGATTACATGAGTTCTGTGGAAAAAAAAAATCATCCCTTAGAATTCTTAATATGTTTTTCTTAGCATAACACAATCCTCAGGATAGCAGTTTTTCCTCCAATGAACTAGAATTAACATGCTCCTGTAACCATGGCAAGCACCAAGTCTACAGATTTCCCCCTCCCTGTTACTTAAGCCAAAGCTATTTATATATCTTTGTATCTATAATATGCATTTATATGGTTTTATATCTACATTTTACACTAATATTTTCAGATAAGTTCACTGTGATACCTCCTCACCTAGAGTCCAACTACATTTTCTAGATAATTTGTAAATTTGTTTGTTCAATGAAGTGCTGACCTAAATAGTCCACCCTTTCAGGAACATTTAAAAAGGCAACGCTACTGTGATCATATACCACGGTCTCTAGAGACACAGTCAAGCAACAAATGCAATAACTCTACTATTTTAATGAACATCTTTATGAATATGGAATAAAGGCTTCGCTTGTGTTTCCCAACACTATCACATTAAACTGTTTCTTCATGGAGGGATCAACACAGGCTGCTAGACTTCAAAATAGAGGGGAAAAAGAATAGATGGGAAGGCTTTAAATCTCAGAAATATTAGCCATTAATTAATGCATCAGTATTTGATACATTGTTCAGGTTCTTGTTCATGTCTCTTGCTTGAAAAGAGAACACCACCATAAGGTTTCCTTTCATTAAGTTTCTACAAAATTTTATTTTTAAAAAAATTAAATTTAACTATTGTCAAGTTCTTTCCAATCTTCTAGGACAGCTACTCTGATTTATTTTGATTGACAATCCTTCAGGATAGTAGAATGATACTTTAGAACAATAAAACATTCTACAGAAATATGTGGGATATTCCTTAAAAAAAAATAATCGTATCTAGTAAGCACACTGATACGTATTGCTGAAGTCCAGACTTGCCCCTCTTAGGAATTTAACTAATTTACTGAAGACTATTAACTAAAATGAATGCACACTTGCCTCTAGAGAATGGATGTTTTTTTACAAACATTTTTTGCCTTGTGTAGAAAAACTGGGTATTACTAGCAAAGTGGTTGGGTTTTTTTTGTTCTGGGGTTTTGGGGAGTTTGTCTTTTGAAAACTCTTGTTACTTTAAGACTGGCTTCAGGAAGCAATACTCTGAGGTTTTTTTTATTTGTTTAAAATAAAAATGGATCACATGTACTAAATTGGTCCAAAGAAGAGCTTCCTTTGTTTAAAGGGCACTTCACCAAATGGAATCTTATGCTGGCTTTCTCCCTAATTAAGCAACATTGGTAGCTTATATAAAATTTCTATTATTATGACTATTTTTCCAAGATACAAATTTTATATCGCCAATAAAAAAAAAAGCACAGTCAGCTTCCTCTCAAAGAGGAGGGTAATTTTTCATCTTGGATACCACGCTCAACAGGTAAAAAGACACCTGAAGGAGACCTGTTAGCAGTAGACTGACAGAAACCTGGAACCGAATATGCCCTGAAGCAGTATAAAGCAGGATTATGTGGCACAGCATTTCTCTTCCCAGATACCCCATACAAACTTATTTCTGTTTCCTGACATGTTTTCAAATGAGACCCCAGTGAAGCTGCATGTATTTAGTCACAAAAATTTCCTGAACTGTTTCAGTAGAGATAATTTTCTTATTCATTCATAGCGTTTTATGTTGAACAACTTTCTTTTTTCCTTAAAATAGGGTAGCCCCTACCTAGCAGATAACAGTATTCTTTACATCTACCCTCCTATTCTGACACAACTTATTCTATGTCTTGAATAATGTATCATCATTTCTGAAACAAATCTACATTCTTCAAGCCTTATGTTGTCAAATTCCATTTCACAGCTTCTTTCACATGTTCTTTTCCTATTTCAACACTACAAACCAAAGACTTTTCCTCCTCTTTCCCATTTCCTCTTTTTCCCCTGCTTGTTTACTCAGAGCTTCCAACACCCTGTTCAGTGGGATTTCTTTTTCATACCTACAACAGAAGTCTTGTCTGTTTCCCTTTTTGCTGTCTGCATGACGCTTTGTAGATTAACTTTATTAAGGAATCCTAGAAAACTTGGTGTTGTATCGCAGACGATGATGCTTGGAGAAGACTTCTATTCTGCTGCTCTCAAAAACATAGATATCTGAACAGCAACACTAACACACAGGACTATCATTGATGCAAGCATTTCAAAAAACTTCAGCCCCCAAAAGTAACATTTATTAGATGTTATACCTTATGAAGAGCTCCTATACTCTTCCTTAAACATTCAAGAACATTCCTGTTTATCTCAAGTATTTTGTCAATTACTATGAAATTATCATTCAGACAAGGTTGCGCACGTCAAGATCCCTTCCCTTTGGTGAAAACCAAAGTGAGCTTCAGGCAGTCCAAAGTTTCAACATGTGATTCATAACTTTTGGAACTGACTCTCCACAACCAGACAAAACCTCTCACCAGCTGTGCACACCTGGCTATGCTCAGAAGTGACTGGTCCGAAGCATCAATGAAAAGTAAGGACGCAGTATTTCCATTGACTGGAAAGGATATTTGGACAAATTATAAGAAAGAAATTTAGGAACATGCCATAAAAAATTATCATTCCTGCGCAGAACTGTTTATATGAGTACTTTAACATGAATGAAATACAATCATAGCAAATATATACACAAACATGAAAGACTGCAGGATCAGGATATTAAACAGGTATTAAGTGAACAATATTTTTGCTATACTGTTTTATTTCTTGTGTTGCATGTCACATTTACCAGGCCCTGGATGGCTCAGAACAAGTAAAATTAGCCTTGTTATAAGCAGCACTATTGTAGCCTACAAAATGTAAACTGGGGAATTCTTACGTATTCTTCCGTTTTTTCTATAGCAGAGCATACATACCCCTGTAGTACTGTACAAGCTGGCTTTATCCCATCACAGATGTTTTTTATGACTCCAACTGCGAGTAATGAGGAGAACATTTTGGAGTGAATTTACAGACTTATGAAAGGTTTTTAATGAAACAAGAGAATCAATGAGACTTTGGTCTGGAGGTTTCACAGAATGCCTACACCTCCAGGAAAGCACTTAAATTGACTTCTCCTTGAAAAGGAAGCTGTTCTATAACTTCCCTTTTTTGTTATTCTGGTAATAGAATTGCAGATAAAAACTGTTCCGTTTCTTTTGAGCTTGCCAGATAATTTCCAAGTGAAAAAATATTTTACATTTTTGTAACATTGGATTGAGCTAAAAGTCCTTCTGCATTACAAAGGATTTGAGGATTTTAGGGGCTGAAAACCAACAGTAATGTAGCAACTTTTCTTTTGGGCAAGAGTTCTTTCTGTTAAATATATATTATATGAAAATAAGTTTGTGGTTTTTCCATTTGTTATAAGTTGTAATATATAGTAACAAACTGTGGATATATAAATAAAAATAAATCCAATCTATTTTATAATGATCTACTATTCTTGAAGGTTACTGTGTGATATAGGAAGCTGTTAAGAAAGTCCATAAAAATAAAAACCAAGTTTTCAGTGCACTCTTCATTCATTCCTTTTACAGAAGGGCCTGATTTTTACTCTTATTCTATTGGTTTACAGAACTAAAACTTTTTCAAATAGAAAGGACACAGCTGTATCTCTAACTTCATTATTCTTTTCCATTTGTTCTTTGGATGAGCCATCTTCAAATAAGCATAATTTATGCTAAATCAAATCATTTGCATGTCAAGATCTCACACTTTCAAATTCTAACAGTTACATCAAACAGGTTTTTTTTTGTTTTTCCTCTCCAAGGAAAAACTGGAATTTCCTTTTCAAGCAGGCCAGAGAGCCAATAGCTCTTCAGGGAACCCACTGTATTCCACTGCCCACCTTGGCCCTGAACAAGTCAGTAATACTGTTTCCTATACAATGCTATCACCTTTACTACAGTGAAAAAACACAGAGCAGTGCTGAAGAACTGTTAACTACATCATACCCTCAGTGAAATAAGTTAAGAATACTGCAACAAAAGAGAATTATTTGTGTGGAGAGACAAAGAAAAGCATTCTTGTAGACTTTTTTTTTTTTAATATAGTTGTTTGCAAGATTCTGAACCTGATGACCTACCTGGTTGTTTCCAGTTCTTTGCAACATGTTCGAATAAAGCACTTTACATATTGAGTGATAAAATCTTCAAGGACAAAACCAGTCTGTCTTTGCATCTATACAATACATGGCACAATAATGTTCTTGCTATAATTACACTATTTGTATAACAGCAATACAAATTTCTGTAAAGGCAAAGTCTGATCTGAATCAAATGATGAAGTTTAAAATATCACTATCCCAACTTTAATTGCAATGCAGACAGAAATACGAGACAAAGAATGTTCCACGCAACATTAATATTTTGCATTCAGATACTTGACAAAAGTGATAAGAAGACCTTTTGCTTCAAAGTTTTGTTTCAATTTTTTTGTATTTAACAAACTGAGGAGAAAAAAAATCTTTAAATAATTCCCTTATAAACGTGCTAAGTGCTACACAGGCAACAAGCTCTTTAGTAAGTAAATCTTTTATCCTGAAGAATCATCATCACATTGCATTTTTGTAAAAACTGAGATTTATAATAACAACATTAAAAGACCAATCACTACATAGTCAGAACTACAGTGTAACTAATCTTGAAAAATATTTTGTCACATTCTACTATTTAATGCATTGTAAAATTTATTTGAACATATTTCAAATATATTAACATGCCTAAGTTCCAGATAATTCTCTCATTAGGTCTATTATTATTCTCATTATAACAAAACAAGTAATTTATTATTTGCAATCTTTTAATTAATTAGTAAATTAACTATGTTTTGCATCATATTTGTATTTAAAGTCTCGGTCTTTCCAACACCATTCACTCATTTTTCTGGATTTCCTTCTGTATCATGTAGTTGACTACTCCAAAATGGCATGATATTATCAACACGTTACTACTGAAAGCACAAAGACAGTTTGTAATAGGTTAAACAGTTAGAATTTGCATTTTTCTGGTGAAAAATGAGGTGGCAGACAGGTTACAGAGATCAAGATGAAGCATACACAATTTTTTAATTTTTTTTTTAAAGTGTTCTCATTACATCTATTTATATTGGTATCTATTTCAAACATAAACACCTTGACTTGCTCATTACCTTACATTATTCAGATACACAAAGCTGTTTAATCCAAATTCCATTCCTTTTGTACATGGATAGGCCTCCTGCATGAGAAGTCTGAAGACATGGAAAGTAAGTACTAATACAACAAAAAGCTGAGAATTTGCTATGTACCAGGATTACTTCTATGTTTCTGTAATATTTCCTTTTCTAAAGAAATGGAATATCACATAGCTACATCTTCACTTCAAATTCTTCAAATACTGTGATATTAAAGAAAGACTAAGATAATTTATTTCCAGAAATGCTTATTTTTACATAAATGGCAATTCTGGTTTGCTAAGGCATGAGTACTTACAGTTACATTCAGGAGCTATAGGACGAAAGAAATATGGATAAGAAAAAAATGATCAAGGAAAAAGTAGAAAGGAAAATAGTATTTATATTAGCAATTATCTTGTATCACAATCTGACAGTGGTTAATTTTTAATATGTTTGAGTTTTTGTTTTGTTTTTCCCCCACACAAAACATATTGAAGTAACAGCAAATAAAGAGACTTTCTACCTCTAAGAGTATCCAAATGAAAACTGTAGAGAAGTATAACATTTGACGATGACAAATTATTGATGAAAAGCAATTTCACGACAAAAGGCCCTTTTGCAACTTACCTGCATACACACAATTACCCACTAGGCAAGAAACTCCATACTGGGAGCGATGATCAAAAAAATCCAATTTGCAGAAGATTAACTCTTAGAACGAACTCTAGAGGCTTAATGCTATAAAACACTGGGAGGAAATATATTCTTAATTCAATGAAATGGCTAGTACAAGAAGCTTATGTTTGCTTGAAAAATAAAGATAAGAGCAGCGTGCATTTTAGAAAACAAAGCTATCTAAATACTCTCCTTAGCAAAGATGGACCCTGTTCCTACCTCTTCCCCATTTTAAGAGAGAAAAAAAACAAAAACCAAACCTGTTGGCTATCTCCTCAGGCAGTGCTTTTACTTCAGCAGCTGATCTAGATCCTTCATTAGTTATTTTCCCTTAAGTAGTTCTCATAATTCCTCCTTAAAGAAAAGAGGTATTGGCTTATTTTACACTTCCTTCTACTTACTGCACTGGTTATTTCCATAATCATAATAGAACCAGATCACTGGCTGTCTTTTGTAACACAGGAATAATGTAAAACAGTCTTAAGGATGCCTTAGGCAACAATCTCAGGATATTAGCATGTACCAGGTGCCCCGGGCTCACCACTTCAGAAGTATGCAGCAATACCAGGTGAAGGCAAAGCAATAGGCAGTTATGAGATAAACTGTCGCCAGGGAAAGTTTTATTCCAGCTTTCAATAAATGCTGGTTTGTGCCCTGGAAGAAAAAAAAATTATATCCTTTCTGAAAATCCATCTATATTGTTTTTGTTTAATATCATAACTATGCTCTTGCTATTCAAATAATGGATGAGTCTGTTGTGAAAAAGCTAAAGTGCCAGTACTAGGAAGCTAGTTGAGAGGCCTCTAGATTTATACTATAATAATGTGATGATCGCAACTAAGTTTTCCCAACCTTCTTGTGGAACTTAGTACTTTTCATAAAAAGTTAAAAGACTACAAGAGTGTCTAGTCACCCTCACCAAGATGCTGAAATGCAAACCCATACAATACTGGAAATCCAATACCATAATCAGCAATGAAAAATTAGCACAGTGGAGTTACCATAGGTGGTGTTAGGACAGCTGAAGAAAGCATACATATCACTTTCTAACTGATGATTAGATGGATGACTGCAATAGGTACGATGGGGAAATCCTAGGTATTGTTAACACAGCATTAAGGGTCAGGGAACATGAAATACATTACAGCAACATTTTAATTGATTTAATGAACTGTAATGTAAAAAGTTAAACCTTAAGCTTTCCGAGACCATTAAGATATAGAAATACAGACTACAACCCACAAAAAGCATGCAGTTTTATCTTCTATTAGTACTACTGGGAAGGGAATAACATCACTAAGGACAGCTCAAAAGTTGGAATTCTGTTCAAGCAATCCAAATCTTAACTTTATTCTTTCTTTTGCAACTCCCACTGTATTTTGTGTCATTATTTCACTGTGGATTTTTCTCTTCTGCCCACTCTGACAAATCCACATATTTTAACTGTAAGGATATGTGGAATGTAAGGGGGTGTGTGTGTGTATATATATATATATATAAAATGTAGATCATAAAGACGTCCCATTTATGAGCATAGAAACTGAAGGAAAGGGACAGGACCAGTAATAAATTGTAGATGGATACAGAAATCCCAGAAACAGGAGATAATGAAGACTCTAACAGAGACCACCGGTGGCTGCTTGCTGAAGGAACCCGCAAGAGCTTTGTAACTGATAGGAGGGTGGGGAGCAAAATGGTATATTTATGCATCTTATGGGAAAGAGCAATCTTCTTATAAGGTGTTTGAGGCAGTCTGTGGGATTGTGTAAAACATTATGGGATGTTTTAAGACATTCGCGGGAAAGTATAAAACTTCATGGAGTGTTTAGGAGAAGGACCAGAGAAGAAAAAGGAGAAATGAAAATGAATAAGCAATGAGTGAGGGGAAAATGGAGAGAAGACAGATAAACAGGGAAATGTTACACCTAAAGAAGCTGCTGCTCAGCACCCTTACCAAGCCAAGTCCTGTGACAACTATCTCTGTTCTCTGTGTGTGCAGATGCATGCGATTCACTAAAGCAAAATCTAACAGGACTAGGCAGAGGGAGACAAGCACCTGGAAAGATCCAAGGTTTGAGCTGGAGACCAGATAAGCAGGGCCAGCATCTACCTAGAGATTCTGGAGAGCCTGAAGGCCCGAGAGGTTTCAGAGAACAGTAGAGTGATTGTTAGAGTGGTGCATGCCCACGCTCATATGCAAGCATCTATTAGTGAGCTTCAACTATCAACAGCCTGTGAGAAGGAGCAGGACCGAGATGTGCTGGTCATGTACTATCAGTGTTTTTATGTGGGCACCAGGGAAGGCTATGTTGGCTTGGTGAAGCTGTCCACGTACCCAAATTAGAACTGTGGAGAGGTACAACATTACATCGTACACGCTGCTCAGCCTTTCTCCTGTCTAGACCTGGAGACGCAGAATGACAGCAGGCTGGCTGTGTTCATGAGTTCCTTTGACACCCCCAGCAGTCAACAAAAGCCCACAGGATTCAGGTATCCTTACAATTAATATCCTACCTATTTATATATTTCCTTACTTCAGCATAGATGTCTAGACAGTGAATTTAGTAGCCAATCTTTTGTCAGGTTAGAGTGTTATCTTAGTCCCACTGCAAATACGATGAGGCAGGGACAGCTCAGTATTATTTCTTTGGTCTGTTGAATTATGAGAAAAGCCATATCATATCAAGTTGGAGTATGACAATTTTTTCAGAATATATTTTCTTATTATTATTGAAAAGAACGTACTAAGCAACAAGCTTAAGCTTCCAATATCATTGTGATGTTACATATGCTTCAGATGTTAGGGTGGAAATAAAAAACCTCTGAACTTGCTGTCTTACACCTTAAGGCACATGCAAAAAACCCACATTGATACATTTCATGGCAGTATATGTGCAACCTATATACTAAATTCATAAAGAAAATATTTCAAAAATCAAGAACTCTTCTCACACTTTGTTGCAGACAGTGGAAAATTGTGATAACTGGAGTTACCACCAAGTCTGTCAGTGCTCTTTACATGTAACACTGTACATTAATGCATGACTTCTTAGGCACCCACTGTCTTAAATCTGTACTAACAGCATATATCAGTACCCAAAGAAAAAGTAAGCTTGAGTTTCTGAGGATAATATTTGTTGAAGACAGCATTTATTTGTAACTACTGGGACAGGAAGTGCCAGGATTCTTTTTGTCTTCATGTATCCCAGCCTTGATCAGCCACGTGCTTTCCTTACTCTCTGTCAAAATACTTAAAAAAAAAAATAAATTACATCAGCAAGCATATTCAGTTTGGAATCACTTAACATTTCCTGACACTGCCATGCAAGACAATTATTCTCTGGCTTGTACAGTACAGTACGCACAGCCCTTGGCTGTTCTGTGAGTTTCTCACACAATTATGATTACTTCAGGGGGATTGAGTACATGGAACTAATTGATGTTTAACATTTAAGAAATGTAACGCAATTTTATGCCTGTGTAAAAATGTCAAAAGTAATTCATGGGATTTGAAGAAATTTCACTGTTGGCAGAATCAATAGCTACACATGGGAAATTACCCTAAATAAGAGTGCTACATCTACTATAAAACTCTTACTGAAAGAGTAAACTTTGTGGGCAAGATTGATATAGCAACCTGGTGACAGCAGCAATAACAGATACAGAAAAACCACCCCTAAATTTGAAGAAAATATGTGCATGTCTGTTTACAAATTTTTTTTTTGCTTCTTTTCAGTAATCACTTTGAATATTAACAGATTAGTATATAAATAATGCAGGTGTCACGTCAACCCAAGAAGAAATGTAAACTTGTAGATTAAAGTACATTCATGATATTTATTGCAATCTGGAGTTCATAAAATGTGGATAACAAAAATAGGAATATAATTGAGATTCTGCAGTCCCCAAACTATAACACATCTTTACATGTCATGTAATTAATAACTGTATGGTAATGTTTATGCACATGTACTAGAAATAGTGCAGCACAGGTGATTATATCTTTGACTTCTGTGTTTTAGGTCTTGGTTTGGTTGGTTTGTGGGGGGGAGGGGTTTGTTTGTTTTTAATTCTTCATTGATTTTGAAGAGTGGTCCTATAACAGATATCGTAGGAAATGTTGGACCAGAAAGTCCATTCTGACTCTGGTTTCCTTGCTGGTCTCACTAAGTTTGTATTAAGCTGAGGCTGGTATGAATAAACTGCTTACAAAAAGCAACATACTAGCCAAGGGTTCTCTTATATATCTTGCTCAGCAGCTGAGGGCTGGCTGAGCAAGTGCCAAAAAGACAGCTAGTATGCAAATATGACTACAAGTTAAATCACTGTCACATTAACCTTTGAACTTTGTTAACTCGCTATTTTATCTCAATAAAGTGTGAGTGTTCTCTTGTGTGAGTGAAGCACATAAGCTAACTCTGACTCCTTCCGCAACAGTCGCTACGGAAACTTGTACCATCGCTAAGAAGCATTACATTTTCCTGACTGAGCAAAGTCATTTCTTCTTTGAGAACTTAATTCTCAAAGTTTTAGAAAAATTGAATTCGCCCAATTGACAACAAATTTCTACTTCTCACAACATGTTTTGGGATAATGAAGCCATTTTCCATACCTATCATTGATGTGAAATTATAGGAGAGAAGTTGACATCAAACTAGAGTCAGATAGCAAAATAATACAGACTTGTAGCAATGTGCAGGAAAGTTGTTAGCTGTTTAATCTAAAAGTTCTTCTAAGACTAAAGGCAAAGGAAAAATGAAAAGTAGTAAAAACATGAAGACAAAGGCCCTTGCAAAAAGCTTGGTGTCCCAAGATAAAACTGCATTCAATATTTGGCATAAAAAATACTATGCTGGCATTTAAATTCGCATAAGAGTTCCAAATTTTTACATTCAAACAGCATCCTTTGTTTTAACAACAAATTAAGGGGCTATGGTGTTACAATCTGCTCTCCTAAGAAGAAAACAGCAAAAGATTGTGAAGCTATTTTTCAAAGTGCAGGTAACAGTTTGAAACACTCCGTCTGGTGATGAACCCATAATCCATTTTACATCAGTTTAAAGCAAAAAGTCTTCCATTAGAGACAAACGACCTAGCTTCCTTCTCTTATACCTACAAGCTGCAGTTTTTGAGGGTTGAGTCAGGGAGCTGTTTGTTTTCTTTTTAAGAACTATTGTTATGTAAAGTAACCATAGCACCTTTTTTTTTGTACAAGCAGCGACTAATGTCAATCTTTTAAATGTATTTTAAAAACTGTATTTGAACACCCTTTGACCTTGAAAAACCACAGCCTTAGAGTTCTACCTGAGTCACTCAATCCATTGCCTTAAAGCTATATAATGCTCTGACATTATGTCTTATATCTCTTTGAATGCCAGGGTTACTGGAACAGCAGTCTTACAGTACAACAGAAACAGGTTTGGAAAGAAAAGCAATGAAGAATGAGAGAGAAAAAGAATTCAAATGGTAAAAACTTCTATAGGAATTTTAAGACTGAGCTTTCTGCTTGCTTACTCAGCTGTTTCTTAGCATCTGAGTGCCTTGTTCAGTCTTCACTTATTCTCAGCTTTTGCCTTTTTTCTCTTGGGTTCATTTTGTGTTTGAAGACAACAGCTGATAAAACAATACAGCTACTCATTATCTTCTCCTCCCTCATTTCCAAGGCTGGATTTCAGTCATCCAGAACACTTGTTTCTTTAACCAATTTTTACAGTTACAGAGGTAACCAAATTTAGACAGATTAGGTGTCTTCAAAAGTTATCCGAAAGTATTGATATCTCCCCATTTATGCTACATATCTGTGGGAATTCCAACTGCTAGCGACAAAACTATCTATTAGAAAATAAAATCATATAATTGGCTACATATTTAGATAACACAAATAAAAGACATTTTTAACTGACTATTAAAAACAAATATTGTACTGAGCCAGCAGAGAGTGTGCTTACTCTTATGCGAAGAGTAAACAAAGAACAATGGATCCACAGTATACAAGATTTTCGTAGTGACTGAGCACACATTCCAGCTACATGACAATGCAACTGTACTTAATGGTGATACCACTCTTCAAATATTTGTCGACTACAACTGGAGAAATAATAAAAAAAGAAAGGTATAATCTCAAACAGAATTGATCATATGTGTAGAACTTACGTTGCAGTTAAAGTGCTGACTCTTTCCAGAAAGGATATTGCAAGAAAAACACTGACAAAAACAGTAGTTGTTATAACTGGAAAAACAGTTATATTATTCCTTGGGGAAACGATTGATGTGCAAATACAGTTCATTCAAATACGCACATTCAATTTTCAGTTTGCCTTTTTCTTAACATTCACAATTAAAGCCACTTCATAGCTTAAAAAGAAATTATTATTATGCAATTATATGCAGAGATAAAGCATAGATCTCAAATCATTATGAGCATGATCACAGGTTTTGTTTGTGGTGTTTAGGTTTTTTTAAGCAAAACACCAACTACTTTTGTTTTGCTAGTTAACTCCTGAATAAAAACAAAAACAATACCACAGGAAACAAACAGCTCCTCTCTGGGTACAAAAATAGTTTCCTTTGAGCTACTGAAATTTGAAACATGAACCTGTTGTTCCTTTATATAATTTTTATATTATTTAAGCACATGTAAACAAAAACACACTGCAATTTTACAATGAAGCAAGTCCTAAAGTACATCTAAATATATCTGCAAACACTAAAGAAAGACACAAAACTGTTTCACTCATATACAGCCTTTTTTCCAGATTCACTAAGCATCCATAAACAGAATCATAACATTGTGCTAATCTAGCAAAGAGAAGCAAGCCAGAGCCAGCTTCAGAAATGGTACCCATTCCACCACAGACAAATGATGAAAAGACACTCTCATGAACTTCTATGTTGCCACATCCACACACAAAGTAACACCCAATAAGGAGCAGAGGGGCTAGGCAAGAATTTTAGTCCTGTTTTGAAGAAAAAACGCTTGGAAAGCAATTGGCTTAGTCTTACTCTCCTGTGGGTTCAAGGAAGCCAAGGCACCGAAGGCTGACTCCATTCCCTATGAGGGGATTCTTAGAATCCATCAGCCCTCTGGGCCAGACAGGTACTGGTGCAGATGGACAGAAGGACAAAGAAGGGGATGAGCACTGGTCACTGATGTTTTGAGTTAACTAAATTTTTCCAGTTCCTTAATTACAAATATATAGTTCACAGTTACAAAATATTGGAAGTTTTCCCTTCTGAAGGGCAAATTAAAATGAGTGACCAACTTCTGCAATGCTCAGCTTCAGAGGATCCATAATATCACACTTTATGAATGTAAAGTACTGCTTCAAAGCTATTCATTCCAGTGTACTATATATATGGTTTAGAGCAGCACACATCAAAAGACACCAAAAAATTCCCTGAATTAAGATATGCATATATATTCAGGGTATAGTTCTTCCCAAACAGGATCATTAAAAAAAAAAAAAAGTAAATCAATGCAATAGAACTCTTGGTTTAAGATACTAAGTAGGTTACAAGAGCATCACGTAAGATTTCTGTGGGGGTTTTTAATGATAGTAAAATTATTTTTAATTAGGATAAAATGTAGGCGGAAGACAAACTCAAATCCCTCCATAAATTATCTTCTGCAGCTGTGCTCTGTTTAGTATCAAAATCTATTTTTAAGTAAATTCCAGAGTAATCTGTGATGCTATTGACTTTGAGAGTACTGCAATGACCTATTGAAAAAAATTTTTATTTATTTATGGCGTCAGCCAGAATGTCATTCTCTCTTTGTAAAAGCTTCTCTGGATTAGTATCTGGGAACCTATGACCCTCTTTGGCTATTTGTTGGGAGAAAAGCTTGAAACTGACAGCTCAACTTTGCATTCACAGGATGATTTGGGATTCAAAGTTAAGCTTAAGCAAGGAAGGTAACCAAAATGGCCAAAATCATTGATAATTACACTCCCATATTGAAAAGAAGCATATTATAATTTGTGATAAATTGAATTTCATTACAAAGCCAGGCAGGATTGTTTATCCTACAGATAATTTAACAGCAAAAAAGTGCAAAAAGAACACAGGTGAAACAGAAGAGAGTCCTGTGTTCATCAAATACACTTGCACACAACCTCTCTGACAAAACCAAATGTTTTTCTTAATACACTGACCTTTTATCCATCAAAGGATTGTGGCTACTAAAAACTGCAATTGGAAATAAAACATGTCTACCTCCAACACATTATAGTCAGAGGGGTTTTTTTTCCCCCCTCCTTTCTCATGAGAAAAGCCATGACTCATCAGCAGAAGTTGCCATAATCAGGAAACTATCCTTAAGAATTTGAGGCACCTAAACTCAATCTTAAGGCACAAGATCAACTTCTTTATTATTGTCTTATTTTTCCAAGCAGCAATGACAAGGGAAGGAAAGAAGGGCGGGGTTCATGGGTTTTTTTTTTTGTTTAAGGAAACAATCTTCCTTTCCCCTCCATCTTCCACATTTTAGTTACTCCTTTTCATCATGTTCTCCCCCACCCTTCCGCCCCCCCCTTCAATTTGACTGAAAAAACAAATTCTGAGATTACAATCATTGTAGCAACCAGATTGCCATTGTTTAAGTTGTGTAGAGTAACGTCTTAAAATAAAGGAGATCTCAACATTTAGGAATAATTATTTAAAGAATAATTCACAGAGTTAAGAGTACAGGAAGAAATAAATGGCTTTTAAGGACTATTAAGCAAATTGAAACTCAAATGTTTCATGAGTCCAAAAGCTTTCTACTTTAAGTATACTCAATATTGAGAGTATTGTTATTATTATGAACACCTTGAAATGTTAATTCTGTTTGTCCCCTTGTAATTTCTGTTTCAGTATCCATGAAAGATGTTGGTCTAAGAGAAGCCTCTATTTACTGTTTATGGATATTCCACCAATGGGTGGTGGCAAGAGACCAGTTTATTTTCTCTGCATTTATATTCATGTGTAATGCAGTATGTAAATGGAAAATTATATTTCATATATTATACTATTTACATTTTTCTTATATATATATAAGGCTTTTAAATATGTTCGAAAAGCCTCTAGTCTTTAACAACTGAATTGCAACATAAGCTTAGCAGTAAACATTTCATGTCAATATTCATATTTTTGAAATTTTTAATGCAATTTATAACCTGAAAATAATGATTCAAGTTAATCTAACTATTTTAAGTGAAAGTTGTTCTTATTTACCTGTATGATTTCCAGAATTTAACCAGGTGCAGCTTGTTTTGAAACAATTTTTGTCATTTCAAGGCCTTTCGGCAATTCAGACAGAGTGCTGTTCTACACTTGCTTTACAGAAGATTAAATAACATTCAATGCAAGAAGAAAAAAAAATATTTCCCACAGGAATATTTACTATCAAAGATGGAAGAAAATATGTTTAATTGATATAACCTGCATATAGTTATACGATCATAACTTAAAGTTACAGAGTGAAACAGACAAGGCACAAGCATCTTGGAATCGATAGTATGAGAAAACATTTAGTGGGAATCTTTCCTTTCAATCCTTGCACTCCAGAAAGTACTTGTCTGGTACTTTATTTCCCAATTACTTCCATATCGAAATGGAGAGTTTGAAATTTATGTTGATCCAAAACCACCTTCTGAATATCAGAAACTGAATTCCCTTGATGTCTCATTTCTTGATTACCTTTTTTTAAAAAAAAAAAATTTTGAAAAACTTTTCTTATTAAAAATTGGGATTTCAAGATAAGCATTATCCTCTTCTTTAGAGAAAAAGAAAAACACAGCTACCATCTGCTTTTCAGAGCAACAAGAGTGAATGTGATGGAGATTCCTGTATAGGGCAGACAGTACCACAAACACAAATTATCCAGGGTTTTTCACGCATCTTGGAAAACACTACGATCTGAGCTTACAACTCAAACTTACTAGTTTTTAAGTAATATCAAACTATCTTTATAGTGTTTTACAATGACAGCACATTTGACCTTTACTGATGTGCTGCAGACTTTAAACAAAAATCTCCAAGTAATTGGAATTACTTTGACTTCTGAAGTTTCTTCACACAGAGTTTTGACTCACAGGACATGAAAAGTTTCATTGACTTTCAGTAAGATAAGTATCTAAATATATGACTTTTACTTTCTAGAAAGAGGCAGATAGCACTGGTGACCTGATTACTAGGCTTCCTCTTTCCTTTCTTAAAAGGCCCTTCATTTAGGATAGATTCTCAAGGAACCTACAGCAGGAAAAAGTTCTCTTCACCACAATTACGATCATCTTAAAGACAGCCTTTATAAAAACCAAGCATTATTAGACAACATTGTCAATGCTTTACAGTAATGATAAGCATATAATAAATACCACTATAACAAAGAGTCAGCTTCTTACACTATCATTAAAGTCCAGGTTCTGTTCAGCTCTTTCCAGTTATACTTTCTAAAGGAGCTTCTCACAATCTAGGAAACCTAGGAATAGTCTCACTTAAAATAAAAGCTTTGACAAGGAAATATAAAGGAGAATACTGGTTTCCATGGAGAGGGGGTGGGAAAAAAAAGAAAAAAGAGTCCATTAAAGAACAAATATACCTTGAAGATAGTGGCTCAATTGTATGTTTAACATTGAGGTCACTTGTAAGCACTTGCTAACACCCATTACTAATACAAAGCAAAGAAAAAGAAAAAAAATACCACACACGCAAAAAAACCACAACCACAACAACAAAGAAAGAGGAAATGTCAACAAGTCCAGGCAGCAAGCATGCTTGTTTTGATTAGTTTCACCATGCTGTTTCAGTGCAGATACAGGTTCAGTTTCCCTTCAGTGGGACACTAGCAAAATCTAGGTTCATATATCAAACATCTGACAACATCCTATTTAACTCGTAACACCAGGATAAAAATGCATTTTCTCTGAAGGGGCAATTTTTGACATAACCAAGACATTTCAGATACTTATGAGCTAACAACAAACCTAAAATTAAGTTAGATTGCTGATTAAACACTAAAGAATATACTTGAAATTAACCTGTGAACTGTGGCTTTAAAAAAAGCTGAGAATAAGTCAAAGCAAATTTGTTTATTATGGAAATAATAAATTATAGAGGAAGGCAGTGGCTGCAAAGCATATAAATTAGCTCAAGTGCAATCTAGATGTATTTCTGGAGGGAGTGATTGAAGGAATACTAGGAAAGCTGGAAAATGGATTGAGATCAGCAGCAACAACAAAAAGAGGCATGCTGTGCAGATAACATTTTCACGTTCCTAAAATTTCTGGTATTCTTATCTTGGCACAGCAGGGCTATGCTGTACTTAATTGAATTCTGAAGACTTACCAAAAGATGTGTGCAACAAAGGTGGATTGAATTTCTGTTAAGCTAGTGAAACAGAATGGAATAGTTCAGTTGAATGGGATCTACAACGAACACCTATCCCAACCCCAATTGAAACACCCTTCCTCTCTTCAATTACTTCTTCATATGACACTATATTTAAAAATATTTTTCTCCTTTGAAGGCTGAATTCATTAGCATTATTTTTTCCTCTTAATGTGCACTCTTAGTATAGGTAATAATCTGAAATACCTCGGGCATGCATTGTCTCCTTAAAGGGTTATTGACACTGGGGCAATGACAATGGCACAATGCCAGTGCAAATGTCCCACTGCATGTGTCTCTTACCTAGAGGGGCTCTCCAGAACAGGTAACTATTCAGATACTGAAGACAGTTCCTGAGCTGGCAGACCAGCTAGAGTTTCTTGCACCTCTCCTGCGTTGCACTTTTATTTTTTTAATGGGGATTTAAGGCAGCAGTCTGAGAGTTTGGGAGGGTGTCTTTTTTCCCCCTGGCAAAATGGAGCAATAAAAGAATATTTGGATTCAGAAGGCAGAGCAAAAAAGACTCAAAAGGTCACCAAATCTCTCTAGAAATATGGGAGGAATAAGAAGACTGTTTGAACAAGCAACTAATCTATGTATGATTTAAATATAGAAAAATTACAATTACTAACTAGAAAAAGCCTAATACCACATCTCCAAAGCTGGAAGTTCTTCTGTAGCTGCTCCTCAAGGCTTAAGTTTGGGCAGAAAGTGGCACAGTATAAGTACTGTGTAAGTTTAAACACGTGGACTCCCATGTCAGAAGACCGGTACTCTGCCTACGCTAGTGTGTAACTACTTATAAAAGACTTGGATATCCATTTTGTAGCAGCATAGCTAATACACACAACAGACTTCCATCTGTGCCCTCCACTTTGAGTTTTTCTGAACTGCATGATCGGCAATAAAGGTATTTCAATCACACCTACCTTCCCTCCAGTGCAAAACCAAACCAAACCCAACCCAACAAAAAAAAAAAAAAAAAAA
>WKFP01014201.1:577271-587573 GCA_011057875.1 Pterocles orientalis | reverse complement strand
AAAAAAAAAAAAAAAAAACAAAACACAACACCCAACAAAAAAACCCAAACCCCACCAAACAACATATGCCATGGTTCTCTCTCAAAAAAAAAAAAAAAGCCAAAACAGCCGACTTTCTCTGTAACCTATTTCCTTTCTTTTCCTTAGTTTCCATGCAACAATGACAGCAGTGCAGCACTCAGAGAAGTGTTGCTATGATGTCACTTGACTAAGTATGTAAAACCAGAGGTCTAGCCATAGAGATTTCTTACAGGCTGGCAATCTTTCATTTGCTCCTATGATTAGCTACTGGAATGTCTAGCCAGCCCTGTCTAAGCAGAATTTTTTTTTTATTCGTGCTGCCCTGCTATATTTCTTTTATGAAACATCAGTGCCTGTCCAAACTCATTTAGCTTGCCCAGGTTGTTCATCTTATCTCTTCTGATTGTTTGCTCATTTTATCTCTTCTGATTGTTTGTTCATTTTCCCACATCTTGCCCCTGACCAAGTTTAAAGAATTCAGCTCAAGTGTGCCCTCTGTGACTTCAAGTGCTAATTAGGAAGGAATGCCCATCAAACCCTGAGCATTAGCCAAGTTTTAGAAAAAGTAATACTACCTATACTTGTAGAGCTTAATTCATCATGTCTCTCCACTCACTTCTTAAGAGCAGGAACGATCAGACTGTGCAACTCCACCATGAAACCCTCGATCAGAAGGAAGAACCAAATCCACAGGGAAAATATGACAATACAGAATTTCATAAGGAAGATGCGTCACTTCTGAGTATCAATAAGGTCCAGCTATTGCATGAGAATAAGAGAACACAACCACCATTTCAATAGGAAATCCTATATTGCCTACAATAGAAAAATGTATAAAAAGCTTGCTTCACAATATTTTTCCCCGAAAAGGTCTGTAAAAACCATCTTGGTAAAAACTGCAGGATGAATAAGAGGAGATGGACATCTCCAAGTCTCAACCATAAGACAGATCAACAAAAACAACAAAACCAGCTTGTTTTAACCTTCCAGATAAGGATTGTTAGAAAAAACACATCTAAAGAAAAGGCATTAAAATCTCATCTCTAACTGTATACCAGAAATAAAAGAATCTCAGAAAGTGGTAATAAAAGCGCACAGATGTTTTACTGGTGGCGGGAATACACCCGAGGTTCAAACACTGCTTTTACTACCAGGACGGAAACTTCAGTTATAGCCACTAATAACAGTTAGACATGAGAAAAGTCATACTAAATCAGAGGTCCGGAGTTTGTACTTTGCATGATCGAAACCACAAAGTACTAGTATCTTACTGTGATTGTAATTCACAGATTCCTTTGGGTCCAGTGCCCTCCAGATCACTATTGAACAAGATCTATCACAGCTATTATAATGCATGCTAGATGAAGTTTCTTTATCTTCCTAATAAAAAGCCAGGCTGTAAGATGCACTGAGCTCAGTTTTTACGTTCTCATCTGGGATCAAACTTCTATAAGTAAATGGAATTAAATATTAACTGGTTTTGCCAAGAAAAATTGCTTTTGTTCAGATTAAAGAGACAGTAGTGTGGGTTTATTCATACTCCATCTGTTGTTCTATTTTCTCCAATGGCAACTTCAAAGCACTTTAGCATTACCGAGTGTTTGCGAAGGAATGGCAGCACAATAGTCCTCCCTCAGAGATGGGAAAAAAATAATCAGAAGAGTTCAAAAGTAAAAGAAATTCTTAGTCACTCAGTTGGCTGTTTAATCCACTGTTTAATTGTATGTGTATTTTTTTCTGTTGATTTATTTTTTTTAAAGACTGATGGAGAGAAAATAACTTGCAGCCTTCTTAACACAGGAACAGTTACAGCAGGAGCCCTTATCCTTTACAGAATGAACAATACTATTCATAAACGATGAACATTTCAAAGGCTTGTTTCCTGCTGCTAATTTTGCTAGTGAGCTGAATTAGCAGGGCACTGCTGGGAACAGCGGGAGATCTTTATTATACTTTTTCAGAAAGGGAAAGATCTGATGACTAGTGTTAATCATTAAAACGCAGTTATTGTAGGTGTCAAAAAAAAAAGATTTGAAATATGATCCTCTTTTTCCCTTCCAGCCTTCCCTCCCTAGCCTCTTAGCAATTCAGCTGTAGGTAACTTTAAAAAAAAACAAAAAACAACCACCAGCAAGTGGGTGATTGAAAACATGGTCTTGCATATCAAGTAGATGTTCCCTTTAAAATTTCATTGCACAGGACTTGAACAAAGACAAGCAGATTTTTGCCCCCCTCACTCTCTTTATTTTCATCCTGGCTGTTAAGCCATCTCGGTCCTCTCTTTTTTGGTTTCTCAAATCTGTCTGATTATAAGCATTAACAAATAAATCTTCAGATTTCAGTCCACTGTAGGAAAATGTTTAATCTCATTTGACACTTTACACAAGTCCTCATCCAGGAGCTGTTAAGGAGCTTAGTTCAGAACTGTATTTCACAGCTCTTCTGGAACATTTTGAAGTGACCTCATTTCTAGCCTTGCAGTATCGCTGTTTTCCTTCACATTCAGATTTTAATTCAGGTTTTTTTTGTATAACTAATTGGGGGTTTTTTTGACATCACACCCTACAAATGCATGAAACCTAAAATTGTTTTGCTCTTGCTGAGCAGTGAAGATGGTTCAAGTATTTCTTGTCCTGATCCCTCACACCTGCTCTTATGGTCGTGCTGATACAACTAGGTGTAGGAATATGTTATAAAACAAGTCACCAGAAATAATAATGTGGTGGAGAGAACAGTCTTTGAAATATTGTTGCTAAATATCACTGATGTGCTATGAAAAAGTGGTGTTTCACAAGCTGTAGAGTCAGCACAAGTGAAGGAACAGGGAAAACTAAAATAATAAAATAAGCCCCAAACATATCCTGGCTGTACCTTAAAACAAGCAAAAAAAAAAAGTTTTTGTTTGTTTGGTGTTTTGTTTTTTCAAAAAAACAACCCAAAGGCCAGCAACAAAAATACACAACCAAACCAAACAAACAAAGCACCAACAACCAACCTGGAGGAGACAGTGTTAAAACTGAAATGCTTTCAGTCACTCCTTAGGGCAGGGTGAGAGTCCCCAACACTAGAAAGAGAGCAGCCAAGGGCAGCTGGGACAGCAGATGTCAGTGTTAAGATCAAGAGGAAATGGTGCTGTGACCAGCCCAGCACCAGGTTAATGACAAACCCACATGCAGAACTGAACAGGAGAGAGTTTGGCTGTTAAACTGAGCTGAAAATTCCCTGACTGATACCACTTCATCCTTCCCTTGATGTTGTTCCATTTTAATGCTCAGTGGAGTACTGCAGAACGAGGTGCCTTTCCCTCTCAGTGTGTGGGGGAAGAAAACAGCAAAATAAAAATCATTATTTGTGAGCAAATCATGAGCAACTCTGTGGCATATGTCATAGACTGTTTTCTTCATGCCAGTCAAGTATCCTGGAACTAGGAGATAACAAACTGATAGTGTGACCAGGATCACTCCAGTAACAAATAAGGTTTTGGATCCACAGCTGTGATAGCTGCCTACCATTTCCCTTCAAGCCAAGTTACAAGAAGTGATGCCTGCACCCCTTAAGCTATTTTCAGTGGACTAGCAACTAACAAGCAAATCTGACTGCTGACCCATTGCTGACCCATTCCTATATATAATTAGATCTGTCAGGAAAAATTGTGATGCAATCATATTACTTCATAACTTGGGAAAAAGAAAAAAAGCTTTAAACTCTGCCATCTGCACAACACACTGCCACAAACAGCAGCTGACTCTTGGTTGCCAGCAGCAGGCTGTGGCATTTTAATGCACTACAACGAGAGAAGTCAGAATCCATCATAAAGGAGTGAGAAGTATCACACCAAAGGTCTTAACAGCCCTTTCCAGGAGCTAGACAGCAAAAACCAAAACATAGTCATGTTGAAATCTCACTTTTTCAAGGTATGTTTTTCTTTTTGTTGTTGTTGGTTATAATCAATAAGACACCCTTAAGTTCTAAGTGTCTGGTCAGCATCTAGAGACTAGTTTTATTGTCACAGATTACTGCAACAGAGAACACCACCTTTGACAGAGCACTCCATCACCTGCCTTCTGTATGCAAAATGAAGGTGAAATGTATTTACTAACAAACTGCCTCAAAGGCCTGGGTGCCCTGAATGAGATCAGGGAAAATACAAGGCACATGCAATTTAGCATTACCCGCAACATGAAAAAAACCCCTGGACTTCAGGGAGATTTCAGTCAAGTAAATATTTTCACCCATTTGGCCCATAGTTTAACCAAAGCTAAAGCACACATAAAAAACCCCTTTCATCCAGCAGTCTGATTTATATTGGAGAGTAACACAGAGAGTCTCCTCCCCTTTAGCCGTTTCATGCTAAGACATCTCCTGCACACATCTGAAGCAGAGAGGCACCCTCTGTCCCCTCCAAACTGTTCAACTGCTTAACTCAGTCGTCAAATTACTACATATGCACAGCAACATTAACAGGCAAAACTGCATACAACTTTAGGCACTTAACGCTTCTCTAATTTTCTCTCTCTCTGCATGATAAGATGAGTAACCCACACCAATAAAAGGAGAGCTGCAGTGAGGTGCAGACAGGTTGATGCTCAGCAGCCTCTGCCGAACAAAATAGCATCTCTGGGGCAAGGTCCTCCAGGATCATTGAGATAATGAACAGATCACTGCCACAGGACGTCTCGCTCCTGCTCCCTCTTCTTCACTCCCAGCTGCACGGTTTTGCTTTCTCCCTTGAAAACAATCTGACACTGCTCAAATGACTCAGGTCACTTCTGCTGAAGGGCAGTACACCTTATTTTTGCTCTCCTCCCACTCCCAGGTTGTGCTGAATCAGCTCCCAAAGCTCCGGTGAATGCCAGACCTGATGCTGGGTAAACAGTGAGAGTACCCGGCCAAAGCAGAATGTAAACCAGTGTATCGACACAAACCTAAGTCATCCTCAGGGATTGCAACATGAAACAGCACAGCTGTGGACATAGATTACTTTGCTCTCAAAACAAGACAAAAAAGGTGGAGGTTATATATCTACAGGAGATCAGCAGCAGCATAACAACTCTCACTTCAGGGTTCCTAATACTAGACAAGGTAAATCAGTTATCCAGAGAAAATTCAAGTTTCTTCAAAATAATTTTATAGTTGGCCTTTATACCACTAAGATTTTTGCAGCATCTCAATGGTATTAAAATCCCCAAATTGGACACAAGCACTCTAAAATCCACAGAAGTGTGACTGATTTGTATCAGGGAAGGGATTAGGTAACTGGTCTTCTGAATATACAAACTCATCAGCAAAAGAACTATATACCTCTAAAGTCACTAAGCTGAGGACAGCCTGTCAGAAGCTACCGTGGTTATTCCTGATCACTGACAAAACTTTGTTTCTGCAGAAAGATAGGAGGGGTGTATGAAATGAGTATATCCGTATCATCCAGCATGCACTGTATACCTTCATGTCAAGCAGCGAGTCTGTGCAACATTGGGAATAATATTAATATTCAAGATTTTTGTCTAGTTTACAAGGTTTACAAATATATTTGTCATCAACCCTGGGTTCTAAAAACCTACCCTCTTCCTCCTGCTTTTTGCTATGGCTTGCTCAAGTATGGGTTGACTTCCATTCAAGAAACTGTGTTCTTTATTCCTACAGATGGGTGATTTAGGCACTGCCACTCTGTTGAACAAATAATTAAGGGAAAGGGACATTACAGGCTCTTCACTGACTTCAGACACACTTAACTAGATTATCTGGGTCTTCTATTGACTCTATTAGGGCTAGGGTATTGCACAGAGCACCTATCAGCAAACCACTCCACAGTATTGATTTACACTCAGTTAACACTTAATTGGCCTTTGGTTTTGACTTTGAAAAAATGGGGCCTGGAAACCTGTTTTAAAGGATTCTGCAACTCTTTGTTAAGTTATTCAATGGAAAATAGTATCTTACGTGCACCAGATAACGTGAATTCATAAAAAATGAGGAAAAATTGCATCACCTTTGCTACTCTTCCTTCTCTTGTACTACCTTACTCATGTGTGCATCTTGAACACAAGCAGATGACTCCCCAGGGTACTCCTGACATTCATGAGGTCCAGGGAAAGTCCGGATCCTTAGCATGAAAGGTTTTGTTTCCTCTCAGGTATTTCTAAAATGATATTAACAAAGTCTTCACCTTATTTTTGTATTTAAAAACATTGCTTCCTTACTTTAAGCATGTCCCTTGGTTCCTCCCTCTCTTTTCACAAGCATATTCTCATACACTTTTCATAAAATATAAAAATAGAAAGGACATCACCCCATTAGATCAGTATGATTCCAGGGTGGTCTGCAACACAATGCTGAAGCCGTTTCCTACCTTGTCCATAAGGGAAACTTCACCCCCTTGCAAGGAGTTGTTCTGTCTCTGGCATTCCTGCTTCCACCCAGTTTAACCCCTTCCTCCCCTCCATGCCTGATCTGCTTGAACATACAATACCAGTATATTTGCAAGAGTCACACTGTTCTTTTTCTGTACATCTATAAAATACAGACTCGTGTTGTTTCTTAGGACTTAGTTTCTTTGTATTAAGGCTAGTACACAACATCAAGCTACTTTCTAGATCCATCCCCAGAATTCTCAGGAAAGCATCATGAAAAACAAAAACAAAACCAAAAACTAAATTACATCAGCAAATTTTGTAAATATACAGGAATCATACTGCCCTACTATAAGGTAGAAAAAGACAGGAAAAAAATCTTAAACTGCATTCTGTCTACTTATTTCTCTCCGCCTTCACTCATGGAGCCCTGTGAAACATTATCCTTTAGGCCTCCTCACCAAGCTGATCTTTTTGTCATTAAATGTAGTTTAATCCAAACCATTTACAGCTTTAAAACATAATATCATCTGTCTTCTATCACATAATCACTTCACTAATGAAGTGAAGATTTTGTTGGTTTTGATATATTTGTCAAATGTACGTTTTCTTAATAAAAAAGTGAGCACGGGCTAGGAAAATTTATAATTAAATCGCTCACTCTCACCAAAGAACTGCTAAGAAAAATCTGGTTTACAAACTAAGAAGATCATGATGCCAGCACACAGTTTAAAGCTAATGGTTTTATAGGCCAAAGCCACTAGCAGGGCATCTTTATCCTTCAGTGTGAATAGGATTATCCCTGCAAACGTTCCCCTAACATAGAATTAAGCTGTCAGGTTTACTTTGCTGTTGCATGGACGTACACGCAAAATGAGCACAAGTTCAGGTCAAGTGTAATACCTCTCTACTGTTACACATGGCTCATAAGGCAAGAAAAAGAGAAGGAGGAGAAATACATCAAGAATTGAATTGCTGCTGCTAAGCGTATTTTAGAACATTAGCATTATCAGTCTTAAACAGAATTACTGGATCAGGCTAAAAAGATGGTGACAACCATTTAAATGAAACTTTCTTTAAAAATACATACATGTTGCACTTTAAGCTCCTCAAGTATTCTTGATTTCAAATCCTTCTAATTTTATCCTTCGACTTGCTGTCACACAAACATGTTTGCTTCTAATTATAGAAAACTATTAACATTAATCTGAAAATACATGAAATGACATCTAGAAGTTGAATATTCATTAATTCCTTTTTATGCTTCCACAAAAACAGTCCCAAAATGGGATTTTTTTTTCTCTCCACACACAGCAGTTATACACGTGCACATTAGCAGCCTACAGGTACCTCCCCCCCCCACCCCTTACATCTGCAAAGATGTCTACGTTTGTCTATCACTATTTGCTGGTTGCAATGAAAACCGAAAGGACAGCTACCACTTTGTTAAACATAGATTGAATATTTTGTTGAAACAGAATAAGACTCAGTTACATATAATCATGTCTGTAAAATCACATGTACCACAGAGACTCACCAAGCATGAATATTTTACTCTCTTTTCCAAAATAAGTAAGGCACCAAAATAAACCATCAGGAAAGAGTGCCAGAAAGACCAAAAAAAAAGAATGCAAGCATAATGAAACCAAGGAGAAATTTGCCTTGACCATGCCAAGAGATCAATGTCTCTTAAACACTACGTAAATGTGCTTATGAGGGAAAAAAATGCAGCTGAGGTTACTGAAAACACAAAAATCTGTCAAGACCACCCTGAGCGGCAAGTAGCTGGAGACTGGAAGAGTACTAAGGAGAAAGCATCATATGCTTTGCCCTGATTCCTGTGTTCTCTTACATAGATAGTGTTGATTTCCTAGTCTCTAGGCAATTGGAAGAGAGTTAAACTAAATTAATTTTATGTTCTCTTTGATGTGAAAAACCAAAGCAAACTGCATTATGTATCAAATAAAGTGTTCTCTCTGTTAAATATCAGGATTTTTTGCAGGGAAGGGGTGCAGGTATTGTCATTTTCAACAGCTATTCTCCATTTGAATATTTACAAAATACAAACAGGAACAATTTAAACAAAAAAATCCATCCTAAGTGATTACACAAGAGAAAAACAATAATCTAACAATAGATTCTTTTCCAATAAGGTTTGAAATATTCACCAAATTGTCACGAGTTCTAAGATAAAATACATTATCATGCTCAGTATATGCTGATCACATATTTATCACTAGGACGGTTCACCCCTAATGCAGAAGAATAGGTAAGATGAACATTCCATCTGCCCTCAGAGTTTTTTTTAAGTATTTTATCCTAACACCAAAGATATTCTTACTAAATGATCATCTTCGCTATAATGGGATTTTCAGTTTGACTCTGAGCACGCTGACACTGGCCTTCTTATCACAGGCTCTACAATTTAGCATTCAAGTTATATTCACTACTGTTGCCTCTGGTCTTCCTGAAACTGTTATTGCTGGTCAAGATCCAGCATGGATTTCTGGAAAAATCTGAACTACTGATTATGTCTCATCTCTTAAAACAAACCGGTTGAGGGTGCAAGAATGAACCATTTTGTTAGCAAGAATGCTATATCTTGATCAGCTAATATTAATATATATATGCAATAACTTTTATACCGCTTAATTTAATCTTGTAAGTATTTTACTTTTCATTATCATTTATTCTTTGTGTATTAGGTAATCACAGTAATACTAATGATGAGAAAAAATGCCTCTGGAAAAGCAGATTACTGTTCTAATGCACATAATCATTGGTCATTTTGCACTTTGAATTCAACTTAAAAGGTAACTCTTGGCTTGGCATGTTAACTGCCCTATGATGTCTCCCTTAAAAAAAAATCCTTGAAAATGAATTTGACTTTTTTAGAGTAAAAGCTAAGCTTTCTTTTTAGTTCCTAGGCCATTATTTAATCACACTTTCATTACAATGAAGTTCACTTTTGTACTTTAAGAGCTTCAATCAAAGACCATCCATTAAGAGCTCAATACGATATTGCACAGGTTTTCTCCACCCCACGCTTCACTGTCAAAACAAAGCATTGCTTCACAAATATTTTCTATTATATTCATATGAGATTATATAATGATGTTTGTAAAGTCAACAATTTCAGAGAACATAATTTCAACAGCTCCTTTATTCAAAACTACTTGTTTTTCTATTTAAATAAAATATTGTATATAGCAAAGTGCTTAAGATAAATGTATTCACACTCAAATTAAAGGATACGGTATTCTACGAATACTAAATCCGGCCCTCGTGGAACTAGTATTCCAATGAAGTTTCATCATGTACGATTTTTTTATTATAGTCAAAAACTAATTCTACAACACACGTATTTAGAGAAAGTTGTATTACGTTCACAGAATGTGATTTAAAGAAGACATGACTTCACTTTGATCCATTCTGTCAAAGGTTTGTCTTTGTGAAAGGAAAAAAAGTGCATGGCACCTAGAAATAATATTTCTAAAGAGATCTGCATTATAAGATTTAAATTTAAAGCAAATTTCACACCATAAAAGGGATTCACAACAGCATTAAAAACAAATCTAGTTTTTTAACTGCCAGTGATTCATAAAAGTCAAATATGGTGTTTGATAACAGATGAATTATTTTATTTAAATGGAATACAGAACCAAAATTGAGGGATTCATAAAACAAAAGCCTCCTAAAAGGATGTCTTCAAGGCATTGCATTAGAAATGTTCAGAGCAACAAGTTTAGGTGGATAAGACTGATAATACGCTTAAACTACTACCTGAGTTCTCTGAAGAAATAAGCTCATGCTCTCTAAAAAGCTCAGTGCTAGCCATATATATACATATATGTAAACACACAATTTTAAAAACAAATGAAAGAATACAAAAAATGGCAGGAGATGTAGAGAACAAGAACATACAGAAAGA
>WKFP01014201.1:437266-570110 GCA_011057875.1 Pterocles orientalis | reverse complement strand
ATATATGCAATAACTTTTATACCGCTTAATTTAATCTTGTAAGTATTTTACTTTTCATTATCATTTATTCTTTGTGTATTAGGTAATCACAGTAATACTAATGATGAGAAAAAATGCCTCTGGAAAAGCAGATTACTGTTCTAATGCACATAATCATTGGTCATTTTGCACTTTGAATTCAACTTAAAAGGTAACTCTTGGCTTGGCATGTTAACTGCCCTATGATGTCTCCCTTAAAAAAAAAAATCCTTGAAAATGAATTTGACTTTTTTTGAGTAAAAGCTAAGCTTTCTTTTTAGTTCCTAGGCCATTATTTAATCACACTTTCATTACAATGAAGTTCACTTTTGTACTTTAAGAGCTTCAATCAAAGACCATCCATTAAGAGCTCAATACGATATTGCACAGGTTTTCTCCACCCCACGCTTCTCGCAAAATATAAATCTTTGGTCAATATGGGTACCTTATTTCAGAAACAGTTCCTCACTGTCAAAACAAAGCATTGCTTCACAAATATTTTCTATTATATTCATATGAGATTATGTAACAATGTTTGTAAAATCAACAATTTCAGAGAACATAATTTCAACAGCTCCTTTATTCAAAACTACTTGTTTTTCTGTTTAAATAAAATATTGTATATAGCAAAGTGCTTAAGATAAATGTATTCACACTCAAATTAAAGGATACGGTATTCTACGGATACTAAATCCGGCCCTCGTGGAACTAGTATTCCAATGAAGTTTCATCATGTACGATTTTTTTATTATAGTCAAAAACTAATTCTACAACACACTTATTTAGAGAAAGTTGTATTACGTTCACAGAATGTGATTTAAAGAAGACATGACTTCACTTTGATCCATTCTGTCAAAGGTTTGTCTTTGTGAAAGGAAAAAAAGTGCATGGCACCTAGAAATAATATTTCTAAAGAGATCTGCATTATAAGATTTAAATTTAAAGCAAATTTCACACCATAAAAGGGATTCACAACAGCATTAAAAACAAATCTAGTTTTTTAACTGCCAGTGATTCATAAAAGTCAAATACGGTGTTTGATAACAGATGAATTATTTTATTTAAATGGAATACAGAACCAAAATTGAGGGATTCATAAAACAAAAGCCTCCTAAAAGGATGTCTTTAAGGCATTGCATTAGAAATGTTCAGAGCAACAAGTTTAGGTGGATAAGACTGATAATACGCTTAAACTACTACCTGAGTTCTCTGAAGAAATAAACTCATGCTCTCTAAAAAGCTCAGTGCTAGCCATATATATACATATATGTAAACACACAATTTTAAAAACAAATGAAAGAATACAAAAAATGGCAGGAGATGTAGAGAACAAGAACATACAGAAAGAAAGATCAAAAATTCAGAAAACCACAAAAAATAGTCAGGAAAAGAAAAATTAAAAGGAGAGATTAAGAGGAATATATTAAAAAGGAAGGACTAGCACATAGAGAGTACAAAAAAAACTTTGAAGACTTTTGAAGTTTTTCTAAAGAGCTTTCACACGCACGCAAAGTCATTGCTAGCTTTCTGTTATGATCCATTTTTAACAAGACTTTTAGCAGGTAATTAGGAAGTCAAATTACTTGCTTTTGATGCTGTACTTCATACTATTGACAATATTCTTCACCATAGCATTACACATAGGCCACACTGATAATTTTCAGTGAGACTGCCTCCAAGTTCCCCTGCGATTGAAATGCAAATTTGGGTTTCATTGAGCACCTCTGGCATACTTTGGCATCCAGTCAGTACTGACAGGGAGAACCTGGCAACTGTTAGAGTCCCATACGCTTCTTCCTTTATTAAAGGATTTCATAACATTTTATGGTTACATATTTAACTTCTTTCTAGCATGCACGATCTTACAACTTATTCAGTTTTACTGAACTTAGCGAAGTGTGTGACCATTTGTCACCAGACCATTTTGTAATAACCTAGAAGCTAGTGTGTTCCTAACTTTTTATGGGACCTGAAGGAGTTAGAAAACCTCTTATTTTAATAATTGGAGGCTTATTAAATCCAGGATTATAATGAATAATTTATATTATATTCTTAATCATAACACGCCTATAACATCCGAAACACACAGCTATAGGCTTTCAGGAGGTAAAGACAAACATAGAAAAAAACAAACCTTTGACATTAATTCCTTTCAAACTATAATTCCCACCTTGCTTTCAAGGAAAGACTTGAGAAGGTTATAAACCTTTTGAATTAATTAGAATTTACATTACTACTTTACTGAAAATCGTTTTGAGTTCATCTCTTCAACAGAAACAGTAAAGTTGAGTATTTCTGCCAACATGGTTCACAAAGAAGCAAGCCTGCAAGAGCATATTAAACAGATGCCATAGATCAACATCAACACCTTCAGCCAACAGCAAAGCCAACAATCACCGAAGGGTGCAGAAATGCAAGAACTGGATTTTGTTTCGGTAAGATTATTAGATGAGGCCTCACTCATAATGCAGAATTTAGTCCTTAGAAGCAATCTTTGAAGCTTTAGTGAACTACTTAAAACACCTAACGCAGTTCTAAATTCCAGAAGAAAGCAATCACAGTAAAGTCTGTAAAAAGTGAGCTAAAATACTAAACTGAACATTTTTTCCCCTAATCATTGTTTTCAATACTACTACAGTAGAATATGTTTTTGCAGCAGAAATTAAGCTATTTTCCCTTGCAATGGGTATATAAATTCAATTCATATCTAGATTTTGCTACATCCCATTTATTCAAATCATTACCTGAGTATCATAACTTCAGAGTGAAACAAACAAAAAAATGCACCACATACCCTCAGTATCAGTATCTAAAGAAAAAGCAGAACATTTTTCTTAGTATTTTCCTTATTATTCCTAAAAATTTAGGAGGGTGTGAAATTCTAACCATGAGAAATAAGGAAAATTACTTCAGTTTTTTTGTTTGGTTTGAGGAAAGACAACTGAAAGAATCATACTGTATCTCAAAGAGACACAAAAATGGTGTTCAGTCATTTGCTTTCAGACACACAAGTCTTGAACCTTTTCCACTTATGCTGCTTTACACAATCCATGTGAAGCATCACTTCCCAAACACTACTAGAGGTCTCAAAGCAACCCAGGCAGACATTTGCCAAGCAAGAAATTGAGAAAACACACCTCGGACCGAAGATGGTGCAAGCTGAGCATAACCTAGCTCAGTGACAAGTTGAACTGAATTGGGCCACTACAACAACTTCAACTTGCAAGAAAAGAACAAGCACCAACCACCGCTAGGATGGGATGGAGCCTCTGACTCGATATAAGAAATTGGTTCTATGCAGCAGCTCGAAGTCTTTAAAGGGTCTGACTGATGGAGGTCAAGGTGGAGGAGAAAATGGGAAGAAGAGTCCTGCCTGAAAAACAAAGACACAGGTGTGCAAAAAGTCACACAAGGACCCAGACTCCTCTACAGCCATATGCGAGGTCTGATCAACCCCACAGTTTTGTACAGCGGCAGTAAGTAAACCCAGCACATCCTCTAGCTGTTGGTACTGAAGGCACACACAGCATGGCCGGTGACAAGGTGTCAGTCACGTTGGGCTTTAGAGCCTTGCAGCTCACTGAGGAGCTGTCTGCCCTTCCTGCTACACCCTGGGGACAGAGGCTTTGCCTTATTCTGTTGGCTTGGCTGCTGAGTGGCAGTGACATTCAGCTGGCATTTAACAGAGACATAAGCCCAGAGAATAGAAGTGTCAGCAGGACAGAGCTCCTCCATGTCACCTCCAGCCTAGGAGACCTACTAATGCGATAAGGAACAAAGAGTGTCTTGGATGTTTTGGACAAGTACTAGGCTCCTGCAACTTTGGGAAAAATCTTTTTCTGTCATTCCTGATACTGTCTCTTTTGCAAGCTGCAAAGAAGGCTGGATATGCAGTTTTCAGACCCAGTTTGTATCCTCTTTGCCTTTTACACAGCAGTCAGCTGAGGAAATAAAATTACTACTTATTTTTTAAAGTAAGCATGTGACATCTAAAAATGTTTTCACCAATTTACACTTGGAAAACATGTTCACAGCCTACCACATTGGTATGGTACTCTGTCTACAATGAGTCATTTCTAAATAGATCACTTAGAAATAAAGCCTGACAACACTGTTCAAAATGAATACTCTGCTAGTCAAAATGTTCGTGTAAAAGTTGATTAACCACTGTCTGAGACAACAATAATCATTTACTTGAAAGATCCATGAAGAAATTCTGTCCTTTAAATTAATAAAATTAACACCCCAAACAACTTGTATTAACTGTATTAACACCACTTTAAATGCTTGAATCCTCTCCTCTCCCCCTTTTTAATTTTTCAAATATGCACAGCATACTTAGAGGGTGCACCGAATACAACCAGAATAACCCCTCTGAAACACTACCTGAATGTGATTCCCCTCATTCATTTTATCCTCTCACATTAACACCAGCACATGACACCTTTGCTTTTCTTCCCATGTTCCCATGTCCTTTTTCTAAACACTAGTTCAGAGAGAGAAGCTAAAACCTAGTGAGGTTTTGCCTCTCCTTAACCACTCATTCAACTGTATTGAATGTGAACTTTGGTTTGATACAGTTTTTTTTTTTGGCAGGCCACATAAGCTTTCTTTCATTTCTGGAAACAAATAGAACCACTCTAGAGCCGTTCTTGAATTACATTTTAGTAAAATAATATCACAGGCTTTAGTGACTTGGCTGTAACCTAAACCATATTTTGTTTGTTTTGTTAGAACAAATTAGCACTATTCCAATGATTTCGGTATGCCATTAATTTTTTTTCACCCTCCTAATTTTTATTTTATAGGTAAACGAAAATACTGACGTTGTTGCTTTTCTTCACATGGTTCTCTTTTTAGTCTGTATTATGCAAGTTGAAGACTCAGGAACATTGCATTCTTCTACAACTCCACTAAGGAATACAATCCACCTCTGAGTGTAGCTTCATGAGATATTATTAGTTGCCTTGTCTTTTCCATCTGCTATCCTTGCACAGCCTTCATAGTAGCATAGCCAGTTCATGAGTATCCAACTTAGTAATGCCCAGGCAACAGGAATTTCACTGCCCAAGTGTTTACATACGGAATGCTTACAGTGTCTTTATGTATTTAACACCTGTATTTGGTACATTTTCAGATATAACTAGTTTTGAATAACAGAAATTGAAATTGTCTTAAATGAGTTCTTATTTTCAGCGAGTTTTCTAGTGTAATTGCCTTTCTAAGCCAGAATGCATCAGTTCTTTCCAGAGAAGAGAGCATATTCCCCTTTCTCCAACAAATTTAGGGTTTGAGTCAAGGTTTCGAGATGTCTAACAAAGTATTTTTACTGGCTTCTAAAAATAAAATGCAACCTAAGACTAAAAAGTTTACTGTATTATATGTATCATTTAAATAAGAGTCTCCAAGACATTATTTGTAAGCACTTAAAAGGTGTACAAAATAATTTCATAGGAAACATTTCACAGCTATTTCTGTTATAATTCATTAAGAGTTTAAAGAGTAATTTCAGAAAGACTTGTCATAACACAACCTTAACTATGAGATATTTATTATAAAGAGGAAAAAATAATACCAGAGGGTCTAGTTTCCATGGACTTGACAAAGATAGTGCCTCATGTACATCCATCTTTGAGGTCTTAGCAAGTTTTCTTTATGATTGTTTTCTTATTGTCTTCAGATTACTTTCAGATTTTATTCAGGACCTCATTAAAAAAGAAAATTTTTAAACAACCTAAATGTTCATTTAGTTGATAAGAAGCAAAGAGTAAGTACTGAGAATGTTATTATCTGAACAAGGGATGTGAAAGTTCCAAAAGTTTCTTCTTTACATAGGGTTATCATCATCAATTCACAAAAATCAAACATTATTAATACAATTCTTTAATCATATTTTCACTAGTCAACTAGATCATGCTTGCAAACCACTACAACAAAAAGCTTCAAAACCAGTGTTTCTGAAGTAACAGATATTTCTTTCTGTGTTGGCATGGAAAACTGGCTTGACAAAGTCACAGTTTAAGATACCAGGAAAGGGTTTAGATTGAAAGTGGAGTACAGTTTTCAATTTGTATTGTCAGGAAATATCTATAAATTTCATCTCCAAGAAAGCTTTCAGGAATATGCTGAGCTATAGATTATGCAGACCTATTACTATGCTTTATAGACTTCTCTGTGTCACGAAAGGGAAAACTGAATTTGTCAATTATTTGTCTCTAAGAAAAATGTTTGTTTCCACACACGCCCCCTTCTAAACTAGTGCTCAACAGAAGCAAGCAAAACATTACTCCCGGCCCAGTCATGAGGAGAGTTAATGTTAACTTAAACCTAGTAGGGACAGTAAAGTACCACCTACAGATGAGTTAGTAATTTGGTATAAATATCATACAAATACATGAATATAATCAAAACAGAGTTCAAATTCCTGGATAACATTTGAATCATTTCAGAGCTTCTCATGCCTATTAATAGCATATTATCAAAATTGCTTCTGCCACTCTCACAGATTGCTTTACTGAATTTCTTAATTTCAGCACCTTGATTTTTCACAACAGACTATTTAAAATAATTCAAAAAGTTTAAAAAAAGCCTCCTTCAATAGTAACCAAGACACCCATAGCTATAAAATGTAGATGTTACTGTACTTACCACCCTGAATGAAGATTTACCCTCCTGATTTACTGTACTGAGTAAATAGTTTCCTTCCTTAATTTCTGATAATTTGGAGAGCATCTCAGAAGAGAAGATACTGTTTGTCAGCATTTATTCTCTATATTATTTATATAGAGAATAACCCCACATGAAAGGAAAATAAAGACTAAAGACTAAGACTAAAATAAAGACTAGCTTCTTGGTTAAATCCTTTAACTGGTGTTGAATGCCAAAAGGTTTTAATCCCAGTTTCACTACAAACTCCCTGGCTTATCTCAGCACATTATTTCCCTCTCTACAGACGAGAAGAAAATGGTTGTTATGGTAAAAAAGGAAGGGGGGTGTCAGTGGAGGGAGAACTGTTCCTGCTCATGTGGGATTGTTACTGCATGACAAAATAAGCGAACAGCGGGCAAATGACTTGATATGCCAAGTTGCTGCTTTCACTCATGGGAGAAATGTACTTCTGATTCCTACAATACCTTGATGTAGCTTGTTCTTCTTGAGACAATAACATACAAAGATTATCAGAGAAATTTAATTTGCATTTTACATGAAATTTGCCTTTCATGCTCTATGAACTTATAACAAAACAGCTGAACATATGCAGTGTATATTCAGCATATTCTTTCATGGTAAACAACATCTCTTAAGAGTAGGTTAGAGATACAAGAAGATGCCAGAGTTCTGGGTGGCAGATGACATGGTAAACACTGCACACAGACTGCTCATAAGCTATTTCTTGCTTACCCCTTCCCCAGTTATTCACCATGTAAAGTTCTCCCAGTACTACATTGGCAGTATCACCTTCAGGACCAGGAGCCAGCAGTGACTCAGTTACTACTATGAAGCCCACTACTATGAAGACCACTTTAGTGGTCCCACCATCTGGAGGAAAATCAGCTGCACAGCCTCAGAAAAGAATTGCCTCCTAAGAGGAGGCACTCAGAGGAGCATTCAGCAGCACTGGGGAAGGAGAGGAAGAAGAAAAGCTCGATTCCTTTGAAGACACTTTTTCATGGAAATTTTGAAGTTTAACTAACACCTTTCATACATAAGCATCAGGAATTTACCTTGGTCCGATTTCCCATTCTAACTTTGACATATGACAGAAACATTAAACAGAGAGTCTGCCTTAGCACCATTAGTAATAAACAGAAAACAGCTACAATTACTGTTGTCAAATAGGTTTCCACATTACCTGCTGCCTATGTTTTACAACACATCTATTTACACACGTTCCACCAAAACGAGATTTAGATAGAATTCATTTAATTTTTAATTTCTGGAAAGCAGTAGGTGTTACTGAGCAGGCAAGACTGATTCAGCAAGCAGCAGAGACTTGAAATATTCTTGGAAATACATGATGTAGAAGATCCAGCCTAGCTCTGTTTTATTCTTTCAACTGTTTTGAGGACTGCCCTGTTAGCTAGAATACCCGAGACTCAGGTTCTATTGAACACATGCTGCAAGGGAACAGTAAATTGAGGAGAAGAGAGGAAAAGGTAAGAAAAGCAGAAGCCAGAGTCTGCAGCTGCTTCTTGCCAGAAACCCTTTGCCCTGAAGTCCACTATCATGCCAGCACTACCATTTTGAAAAAGTCAAAGTTTTCCATCACCATTGCAATGGCCCACAGCAGCTTCCACACAGCTGAACTACACAGGAACCAAACCCAAGGTATGCTAGTTCAACGCCAGGCTGGAAGCCATCCCCTTCCCCACTCACTTTGTCACTCCTCACCATCCTGGAGACAAATTCCCCCAAGTCTGGAGAAACCTTACTACTTAAGGTCCTTTAAGGGAAAAGGCTAATTCACATTAATATTCCCCAAGTACATAGTGCACAAGATTCTGAAACAGACTTTTTTTTCCCATCTATAAACTGTTCTCATAATAACAGCCAAGAGCCTGCCTTACTGTTTCATTTCTAAATTCAGCATTTCAAAAGGCCACTTGGAGCTCTGCTTCCTTAGATAATCCTCATCAATCAAGGTAACTAGCTTTGAATTTGCTTCTCTCATATTCTTAGGTATAGGGATTACCTCAAACTATAATAGGTGTTGCTTTTATTGAGCTACTGTTGATTTGCCTGTTCCTAAAACTTTATTTTTTTCTTCTCCTGAAATATCAGCTGACAGGCTTTGTGTATCCTGTCACCTTCGTAGAACCTCCTCATAACAAAAATAATTTTCCTTTTAAGCCTTCCACATAAGAAAATATCAGACTTATTACCAGGTTTGTGAGGTTTAAGTAAATACAGAAGGAAAACAAACATTTTTCTCTACTGCAGCTTGTCCCACTGGGAAGGCATTCTTCTACTCAGAAATGTGCTGTCAGAACTGACAGTCAGGTACCACTGAGGAATCAGATGCCAGGAATCAAACCAAAAAGCAACCTCACCACCTTAAATTTGAGGAGCTGAGCAATAAGCTCAGCCTTTTCAGTGTCACAGCCTTAGGGACACCACACTAGTCGTGACTTGTTCCAGAGTGATGTCCTTTGTGCCAGCCTGGCCAGGCTTCCTGCAGCTCCGGCGCCCCTGCACACAGCTCCCAGGGCTGACAGCAGCACTGTGGTTCTTACAAGAGATTTACTTTGCTTCTTCACTTGCCCAATAGGGTAACACCTTTTTGGAGCCTAAATCCAAACAGAAAGTCCTCCAGGACTACTTCTACTGTCGAACAGTGCCTTTGCATTTTGTAAATACATTTTGTGTGCACGTTGCATTCCATTGTTTCAGTACTGAATTAAGAGCAGATTTCCTGCAGAATCGCTTATACTGCAATGAAAAAAATAACCCATTTCTAAAGCTTAAAAAAATCCAAATGGTACAAAAAAATGGTTTTTTTACCTATTTAAATATAAAATAAACTACAGCATATGGCTCCCGAGAATGAATAAGGTGTGTATAGATAAAGGGCTGCAAGTACCAGAGGAGCTGCGGAGGAGGCAGCTGCAGGCAGAGGCGGCAGGGCTCGAAGCACGCACAGAGCGATGCTACCACCTTCCGGAGACACCGCTGCTCCGCTCCAACGTATACACAGAAAGAGCAAGGAGATACACTTAAACAGAAGATACCGTTAAACTTTCAATACTCTAAAATATGCTCCGATTGTATTGTGTTAGCAGACAAAATTATTTTTAAACTCCTCTGTCTCATCTCTGTGAGCTCAAAGAGGTTCTTCATCTACCACACATTAACAGTTAGTTTGTTGCAACAAGTTACAAGGAAAGTGCATTTATAGGGACATTCTGAAGGATTCCATGTTTGGGAGTTTACATGATTCACCACAATGCCTGTGCCCATGATCTTGTTCAGCAATGTGGCAACAGTGTTAGTTACTCACTCTAGCAGATCGCTGCCTTTCTGCAGACATATTGTAACTTAGGAGACTCATGCAGCACTGTGGAACTTGCAAACATCTATCGCTAGGTGTTCTCCAGAGACATGAAGGAGTTGCCAAAGTAGTTATCCTTTACTGCTCTAAAAAAGTGGCCAAACTGGAAGGGAATGTGTACAGGTATTGCCATGCCATGAAGTAGCAGCAATGAAAGAGACATTCCTGCAATACTTACTCCCTGTTTGCAACACTGCTGTCCCTTGACAATGTATTTGTTCTGCAGAACAGAAACTAGCATGAAACAAAGGAAATACTACACACTTTATCAAAAATATTTTCTAGCTTCCAGAGAGTGTATAAGAACAAAAGAGCAAAGGATGAATTTTAAATTTTCTAGGCTATCATGACTGCTGGATAAAGAATATATGCTTTTCTTCCAGTTATGTACTGCAAAAAGCTTAATGGCAAACCACACAGCAAGCTTGGATTACACTGAACTATACTTCTCTATTTGGCGGAAAAAAAAACCCCAAAACTTTAAAAAAAAGGAGAAATATTTCCAATTTAGGTAGAAGCTAATCTCCACAAAACAAGTGTGTTCAGGACATGCCTGTCATTGAGAGCTATTCATACACATCAATATGAGATTATGACATTCAACGCATGTGATGGATGGCATAATTTGAATCTGATCTAAACTTCCAATAAGCAAATTCAGTTCTCCTTTCAAAGTCTGGGGTTTGTGTGTACATTCTGAATGATTTGCAGATCACAGAAGTGGATTTTTGCTTGATTTTCTGTGGTGGTTTTTAGGTTGGTTGGTTAGTTTGGTTTTCTTTGGGGTTTTTCTTGCCTCTTTTCAAATCCTGTATTTTTTAAGCATTTTTTTTCCTCGGGCAAAAATAGAGAAATAGCACTGAAAGGCAGACTGACACATTTCTCCCAGATACGGTAGCGCCAAAAAAAGAAGTACAAAAATATTTTACATGTTACCCCAGGAACAGTAGTCCTAAAATTTTTTAAATTACTGAGGAAAAAAACCCACTCAACTACATCTTCATTTTGAGCATTTCCAGTCATTTTTCCCCTTCTGCATTTATTCTGTCTTCTCATTTCTTAAACTGCATTGTCTACTTCCCTCTCTCCATCTTTATAGTCTTCCATCAGTCTTTTAATAGTTTAAGTGTAATTTACCACCATTTGTTCCTTCTTTCTTTCTTGCATCTCCTTATGTCCATTATATCAAACACCCCAAAAGCCTACTGGCCTCTGTCCAAAAATAAGTAGTTACAGATTTCCAAGAATACGTAAGTCTATTCTTACGAACACCTTATCTGCACAGGCTCTCAGCAGGATACAAAGTACTTAGGATAGCAGTTCTTTAATCCTGCTGGTATTTGGTACATCATGCTCTCATCACAAACAGAATAATCTAGCATGTGAGTCATCACAAATAAAAACTGAAAACAGAGAAAAGAAAATTTATAGCAGGATCTGGAAATGAGCAGGAAGCACTCTTCAGAGGGAACAGGGAACCAGTCAGTATCTGATGTGCAAATGCAACACTAATGAAGCATTTGTATACTCAAATTTCAAAATTCATATATTTAGCAAGATAATAATTAAATCAGCATGAGAGGAGTGCAAAAGGAATTCAGGTTACCCATACTAGTCATTGATCAGGAGAAAAAAAAACTGTTTAAAGTTTGATCTGAGACATAAAGGGATATAAGCTTTTGGGGGTTGTTTTTAAATAGTTTGACAGGCTACCTTTCTAGAGAATTACTATGGAATCGTTTTATTAATAAAATTATTGGAATAGAGTCAAGTATACATATCATGAAGAAGTATTATTAAACAAAAAGCAGCAAGAGCTCTGAAAAAGCCTGCTTGTCATGTTTGAAACATATCCAAAAAGGTTGTTAGGTAATAAAAGAAATATCAATATTTTATAACATAAGCCTAGAACATCTCAAAACACTAAAGACTGAAAGTTTTTGCCTCTCTAAATTCCTTCAAAAATAAAATTCAGGAATTAGAAAGTCTTGTAAGAAAGAAAAGCACATATTAGCTGGAAAGTAGTACATTGGGATTGGAAATTCGAAAGTGACTTCTAACTGTCCTAAAAGGGAAGATCTAGATTGGTGAGGAAAAAAACCAAAACTATCAAAACATGCTGCTTTACATTTAGTAGTAAAGGTAAGCTTTATTAACACACCATCAATTTCTACAACAGAATAGATCTAAACTTAGTACTCAGCAAGTCTTTCCTTATACGTTCATTTACTCCAGTTAGATGTTGCCTGGCCTCAGTCTTTTAAGTACAGACAACTATTTGGAGAAGTGAGGTCTTTTCCAGGCAGCTTGTGGTCTTAAGAGGCAGAGACATGCAACTGTTGCTCATTTTTAAGTTATATTTAAAGCCTACTCATGAGATGCAAAATCAAAGTCCTTGGGTCTTTATCTCAAGACCACAGCTCCTCTCTAAAGGGTTCAATGCTTAAAGGTAGGAAGGATAACTATTGTAGCAACACTTGATATATTCCATAAACTGGAAGAGTTGCCCCTTACTCTAATTTCTGCATGTTTGTCACTATGCTCTTGAAATGGAATAATTGCATCCACTATATAATATGTTTTCCTCTGTTAACCAAGATTAACATCTGTCTTCTCATGCAACAAGTTCTTTGCTTTTCCAGTTTTCTGCCACAAAACTTCAGGTAAACCAAAAGTACGCACCAAAAACAGGGCAGAGGTAAATGTTGCTTAAGCTAAAGACATAGCTAAAATTCAGCTTCAGTAAGAAAGCCAAAGTTATTATGGTGTGGGCAGAACCTTGGTTTAAGTTCCCTGTGATTTAGCAGTTTGACATCAGTATCCTCAGCAAGTGTTCAATTTTATCATCAATATAATTTTGAAATATTTGAAATTCAGTGCAAAACACATGTAGAACCAAAGGAATGACTGTGTTTAATTAAATCAGCATGAAACATGTAAACATTCTATTCGGTCATACATTTAATTTCACTAAGAATTATACATTTATAATTTTCTAATAACACCATTCAAGATGTCATTGCATTTTTCAAGCATTATTTGTTAGACAGTAGATTCATTATAAGGCATTGACTGAACTTTAATTCCACAGCAGGGAACACGTTCAAAGACTCAGTATTGCACTCAGAAGTAATAACAGATTTTTCAAGAAATCCAATAAGATTAAATGGTCTGTCAAATCCTAAAATACAGAAATGATGAAGTAGTCACTACACATGCTTATTTGTAATTATTATATTACATTTCAACTTTAATTATTAAAACAATTAGTAAGAAATGTAAATAGTATTTGGCACACAAACTAATGATATTGCTACTGTCATGAAGGAACACATTCTCTTTCAGTCTTCATCCACTAAATTTCAAATATCCATCTGAACTTTGACTGTTTTCAGGCTGCCTTCAATTCTAAAACTGTTCAATAAAAAATTGGACAGCCATCATTTTTTAAAAAGCTTTTATTCTTTCTATTAATCCACTGTGTCCTCATGCATAAGCTCAACTGAGGAAGACTGTCAATAGTAAGGGAAAAATTTCCTTGATAAATCAGAGTCTTAAAAGTCAGAGTGCTGTTTTATTACTAGAGCAGAATTTGGGACAAAACACCAACATCCGAGCTCACAAGCAGGTACCAGAATGAAATCTACTCTCCTAGAAGTTAGAGGTGTAAGCACTTCATGCTTGTGGAGCCAAGATCTTATGCAAGATTGATACTCTAGGTGTAATTACATGTAGGCTCTAAACAACCTGGTTTCTATTTTGTTGGAGAGAAAAAAAGAACAGATTTGACAACAATGAAACTAATGCACATGAAAATTGAAACTTGATTATTTTAAACATTGTTCCTCACAATTTCAGTACTGCTCATCTAAGTCAATGTCTCACATTTATCTGGACAATGTTTCAAGCAACAATTTCATCTTGGAGCTGCAAGCTAAACAAAATAGATACTGCCAGTTTTAACTACAACATTTGAGTGAAAAACTTTCCTAGTAGATGCTTACAAAAAACTTGTTCTAGGGTTTTCTTGTATCAGTTTTGGCTATAAATCGTGAAAGCATGTAACCATGAAAACACACTCAGTTTTCATTGATTTCATTTTAAAACCAGCAAAGGTTGTAGCACTTGAAGTATTTCCTCATTTTAATCAGTCTTCTAATTCAATAAAAGCAAATAAGTTTAGATGATAGGTTTCTTTAACACAGGTAATTGATTTTTTTAAAGAAAATTATTTTTAATAAACACAATGGTTGTAATCTAATTCTGAATGAAAATGAACTATTACTAGTGATGCACCTTTTAAATTTCTAACCATGCAATATAATAAATATAAAAATATTCACTAATCAGTACTATTAATTATATGAACATGAAAAACAAGAAAAGCAGTAGCAAAATGCTTTTATTTAATAATTGGATTGCTGTTTGATGCAGAACTGCTATAAATTATATAGGCACAGTGCAGCAGAGGGATCAGGCTCTAGAAGTTGCAAATATAAAGAGGTACGTACACAGAAACACTGACAGTATTATATCCTAATATATAAAGACGTGTCACAGAAATCAGAAATACTGTGAGGTCAATTTTTTTAAAGGAATTTTATAATACCTGCATAGCAAACAAAAAGTAGAGTATAAATTAAATAGTCTAATTGAGACTGTGATTTTTTTTAACTAGCACTTCAATTAGTCACATTATCATTCTAGGACTCCTTTCTCAGAATAATAATTGATATTTTAACTGTTACCTCTCATCTTTCATTTTACAGACACAGAATCATGCTTCAATAAGTCTAACAACTGAAAGTTTCATTTTGCATATGGGGTCCTTCTGATTTTGTTTTAGGTTGGCTTTTTGTTCATTACTATTTCTTAAAAACACCAAGGCACTGAAAACAGGTCAAGAAAAACTCATAAAAATGAAAGGACAGGTTATCTTCACTTCTGTTCACCTTTTCAATGATCTTGAGCTATGTAAGTCACACACACACACAAAAAAATTCAACATAAAGAGAGAAGTCCATCATTACGTAGTGGAAGAATTAAAAAAAAAGTAGATGTCCCTTAATAAGGGGAGAAATCCAATAAAAGATTTTACTATTTGATAAGAGTGAAATTCAATGGCCCTCAAATCTACTGAAAGCATGTTAAGAAAGCATACACATACTTTTCAGAAATTGCTACTCAACAATACTGGAGCTTATAAAAAGTGGCATTTATTTGATTTTATGTCCACAGTTTACTTCTCTCCAAAAGTGATTTCAGTATCACTTTCAGTATCATAACTCCTAAACTTTTTGAAAGGGAGTATGTTTGTGTAAACCAAAACATTCCCAACTAAAAAAACACTCCCTATTAAAATACGCTCAAGTTTTCATGGGTTTTTTTTCCCCCCTCTGAAAGTTGGCATAGTAAAATGGTTATAGTATCCACATCCACTACCCACCTAGCTTAAGAAGGCTACTTCTATGATGATTAGATCTTTTGTTTTAAAAATTATGTTTAGGAAAAAAAACAACCCAACATATTTAAAGAGGAGATATTTCAAATTCTCTTTGCTTCACAGTTTCCACACTGTGCCTCTTGACAATCTAGGCAAGTTTTCTCAGCTGCAACAGGACCAAAACTTTATCTCAGTCTCTCATCCTCCAAAAGTAGCAGTGAGCATCCTTTAAGCATGAGATTTGCTTCATTAAAATTAACAGATACTGTATCCCCACAGTATTAAGAATGTGCTCCAGTATTTTGTCAAATGAATGAACTTTTGAGTAGTTCAGTGCCTTATCCCCACCACCATGTAAGCAAAACACCCTAGGTCCCCCAAGTCAATGCAGATTTTACCATCAACTCCAGCAAAGTTGGAAGGTCACCCTAGGATGACAGCCTTTATGCCAAGTTTTTCAAAGCCACTTAGGGGATTTAAATGTAATGGAAACCAGGCATTCAGAATGCTTAGGCAGCTTTCAATTTTTCAGACCTATGTAAAAACAATTAAGTGTAAGAAAGGAAAAAACAAAAATCAAAGTAAAATTATTCTCAGAAGTGTCATAGCAACTTCTAGGCAAAAAAGCTACCTGGGTATAAATTACATGCAAGTACAAAACAAAGAAGCATTTCTGATACATGTTAATAACAACAGAAACAAATGCATTTTTAGGCAATTCTTCTCCCAATTCTTCTATCCAATTATATTAACGTATAATATCATAAGTCCACATTTTCTACATAAGAAGGTCTGTGGTTGACCTGACTAGAAATAAAAACTAATACCATCACAGAGAAATCTTGACAGCAGTACCTGCAGTTACCAATCCTAAGGAAAATTGACTTCGCCACTGTATGTATACCCACATACAATTTTGATTCGTTTGACTATTTACAACATCTTAAACTGATATCTCTCATCACTGCATTGAAATACAAGCTAAATGGTAAAATACAAAAAAATCCCAATAAACAGTACACAGCTTCCTGAAAAAGAGCACTTCATTTAAAAGGACACAAATAAAACAAAGTTTAATTATGATCTGTGCTACGGTACAAGGATCTGTCCGAGTGGCAGTGCTGTATATGTAGGATGTTCACCACCACACCGATTTATTGTAAATCAGAACTCGAGCTTCAGTACATGTATAGTGTTAAATACCTGACTTCTATATGCTTAAGTCTTAAATTTCCAACTAGTGAGATGTTCCCATATAGGACATTTAGGAAACTGAAGTCCTGTCTTACTGAAAATTAGGATTAACAGGAACAGTCCCTTGACCAAATGTTCAACCAAACCAGGGGAAAAAATAAAATAAAAACCAAAATCTTTATAACAAAAATTAAAAAATTAATATTATATATAATAACAACAATAAAATATTTAACTAAAAGATTCAAAGACTTTCTCCACCTTCCAATTATTTTGAAGTTCAGCAAACTTAATCTTAGCAACAACCATAAGTGCAAAAGAATCTCAAGTTACTTTACCAGTAAGACCTGATAGTGATAACCGTACCAAGGGACTTGAGACAGCAATGGGACACCTGTTATTAACTGCACATATAGGAAGGATAAGTTAAAAGTGGTATTAAGACCCTACAGGAGATGATGAAACATACACTGAAAAAGACACGAGATTCTACAATAGGTACCATACATTTGTCCATTATGCCACACTGTGACCTCTCATGCTAGACCTGTTGTTCCATCTACAAATCACTATGAGAAAGTCTGGCCCTAAATCCACATTCAGAGGGTACTGCACCAAGCTACACTTGTCTCATGAAGAAGCAGAAGGAAAAGGAACATAACTGACACATTTCAGAGAAACAGACAAAATTAGAATCAGCTTTTTAAATTCTTGGCATCATCTTCAAGGCACAGTCAGTTATTATCCTTTAGAGGTGCGCATCAGAATTACAACGAACAATTTAAACATTTTGCTAGTGGCCAGTGCTATTAGCCATTCATATTGAATGGCTGAAATAGTACCTGCAGTAACAGCAACAAGGTTGTGATCAAAATTTATAATGCTGCACATATATTATTTTCTTAGATACTGGAGTCGGTTATAGTTATTAGTTGCACTGAAACACTATCATAGCCCCATGCATTATGTACATACATGCACAGTTCTTACGGCATATGCTTGTGCAGTCATTTGATTGACTATATGATTATTGAGATTTTAAAAACAGACCAAAGGCAAATGATCTCCTTATTGGAAAGATCTTCAGGTTAAAAAAAGAATACTACTTGTTCAGTTAAGAACTTTACTGCAATCCATTTGGGATTATAAGAAAGATAAATAAAAAGAAATGCTGATTAGAAAATTGAGGGAGAAAGCCAGGGTGGGAAGGAAGAGAAGAAAATTTACAAATAGGAATCCCCTCTCTCAACAATATCCTATTTGTTTAGTATAAATCTGACAGCGCTTGTGTGATTGTTTTCTGAATTTTCCTGTAAGGAGGAAAAAAGAAGAAGGTGCTGCGGATATTATACAGATTTATAGAATTATACTTGTGCTCTCAAAATTGTTACTGACTTCCACAAGTAAATTTCTTTTAAAACCAAAAACAAGACCTACAACTTTCAGGTGCAACTTTTGTGTATTGACAGTTCCATGTACTAGCTGTGGGAGGGAAGACATTGCCTTTGCTGCATTTTTCTTGCCCTCGTCTGTCCCCTGTTGGCATCAAAGGTTAATGTTCACAACCTATCTCCTACAGTAGCCTTAACCACAGCTTACAGCCCCATACATTCTAAACCATCACATTCCAACACTCCATTCTTAAAACAACTATACATCATTCTAATGGGACAGACCAATCAATGTATACCTTTATTATGCATGCAAATATTGTTCTTAAAAGAAGAGTATATAAAAATAAACAAGAACATACAAAAAAGTCAATAGATACAGGGACATCTTTCAAGTACCAGTCTTCTTGCATGTCTAAATAGACATATTTTAGCTTCATCCTCTGCTTCTCTAAACAACCCTTAGGGAAACTTCTTCCAGTTTTTTTCTTCTCAGTTTGTTCTTAACACATTCTCAGTCTACCAAAGTTCATTAAAAAGGCAATAGCAGGAAACATCAAAGAATAACATTGGGGAAGACTTCTTTGAAATACAGAGAGGCTATTATTTCAAGTATTAGAGTTTTGTTGTTTTATTCCTTTTAATAGAATGGGAGAAGTTAGGCCACAGCAAGAATCAGACACCTAGATTCAAATGTAGTTTATTCACTATTTCCTATGTTATGCCTCCCCTGTTGAACAGTTTGCTTAGAAAGGACATCCTCCATCCACAAAGACTGAAAATCATTTTTGTTCAGCTGCAAGCTGTTCACAGGACACCTCCTCAGTTTTTTTTATTTTCTGGTCTATGGTACTATTAAAGGTCACAGACTGACTGTTCCCTGTATATTAAAAGAAACTGGTGTAGTTTGCACACCTTCAATGCTTGTAAAAATAAAAAGTTCAAACACAAAGTGGTAAAACAGTCTTCTATATAAAAAAACACGTTTATGAGAAAGAAACAAGCTCACCTTGTGCAAGAGCATGTTTAAGTTGAAAACAGAAAACCATAATTAAAGATACATTGAGAATATTAATAAATATGAATAAAAAATAATAAATATGATACAATTTTGAAGCATCTCAGGAAACAAGCTGTTGTTTGGTTTTCTTGGTTGGCATTCTTGTTGATTTTATTTTTATGATTCATTGTCCAAGAAACAAGCATGCTAAAAAAGTAGCTGCAGAAATGTTAACCTGCTACTATTTTCTTCAAAATAGAGAAATCTCCCATAATTCTACATTTAACAGAGAAAAATTTTTAGCAAATCAAAGGAAAAAGCAAGCAACCAGATGCCATGCTACAGGTCTTCACAATGATAGTAAACTCACAACTGTCCAGCTTTGGCAAGGATCTGACAACAGCACTTGACTTGAATTCTGTAACAGAAGTGACAGAAACTGGATTACTGGGGACAGTTTCTCACTCATTTGCCACCATCAGGTATAAATTTGAGGCATTAGCAACACTTGTACGTGTGTCTGGCTCTTCCCCGTCACTAGAGCTTCTTGTAGACTTTGTTCCCCTCATCCATTGAAAGATCTTGATCAAGCTAGATATGAAGCCATTAATTGTATGAAGAGAAATCGGAACCAAAAATTAGACCAAGAAATTCTCATTGAATTTCTTTCAAAAGAAAGTTGATTTTCTGCTGCCAAACTACAGTATCAATGTTAGCTCTAATTAAAAAAAATGGATTAGACCAAGACAAGATGCTTAATAACCTAAACTACTGATCCCAGTACTTAAACACACTCCTCCAAAAATACCTCAAGAATTTAAATTTTCACTGGACTCACTGAATTCGTTACCAAACAAGGCTGATTATCATGCAGTGCCTGTAATCGGAGAGGCTTTCCCTCAGTGGAAAGCAAAGGCTTCCTTTCCACATTTCCAGTTGCCTGTAAGATGCTAACCTGATATGCTCAAATCAAAGTGTAACTATTTTTGTTGGTTTACAAAAAAAACCAAACACACCAGAGTACAAAACCTGATCAGCAAGGAGATGTCTGGAAATATATATATAAACTCTACCCAACAAACATGAAACTTTACAGACTGCATTGTTGACCTCTGTAAGACATAGTCTGTCACAAGATTCTCTGCACTTGCAGAGTTCGTCTCAACAAATCTATCTGACCTTATCCTGTAATAGATATGAAAGTCATGGAGGCTTTAAAAATGATAAAACATATTGGATATCATATATGAATAAATATTTAGAGGGCCTGCTTCACTGTACTAGCCACCATACCTGGAGTTTCTTAAAAAAAGTGTTGGTTAGTACAGTATTTAAGAGAATTCTATAGACAGATCTCAATGCACTCTGCAAGGAGAATGGGAAGGAAAGGCAAAAAGTAATGAAAGACACAATTTAAATTACAGTTTTTTAACTTTAAAATACCATTAGACCATAAAAATGGCAATAAAAGATGAGTTAGACTCAGGAGGGGAGCCACTATTTTGACCCAGAAATATGCTCCCTATTGAAAATTAACAGAGCTAAGAAACTAGAGTTGCTTATTATCCACACATGTAGGTTGACACAACATTTGCTTATCCAGCTACATCTCTTGTATGTCTTTTATCCCAAAACAAACTTTATTCTTTGAATAAAGTACTTTCATTGCAGTAGTCACTGCTCCTAGAAAAACAAGAGTTGTTTGCCAAATTCAATTCAGTAACAACTCAATTCTTGCAAGTAGGTAACTAGAAGACCCGATGTTAGAGATGTGAGCCTTAACTGACAGTCCACAGCCTGGAGGTCCGAGAAATTTTTCTCTTCACCAAGTTGTGTCAGAAAATTTGACTTTTAAATAAATAACCTTAACTAGCAGTTTAAGTCACTTTAATTCCCACCCATTAAAAATTATTACCCATTACCATCCCCCTTTCACATTAAAGTCTTGGTGATGTTTTTCATAGAGCATTACGACACTTTCAATAAATAAATGGTTCAAAGACATCTTGACTTTTTTTTCCCCTTGCCCAGCGTTATAAGATCACACAGCTAAAACCAGAATCGTTTCTGCACAAAAGCGGCTATATCACAAGTCTCTCACCTGAATGAAAAATTCAAAATAAATTTACTGTTCTTCAAAAAGATATTACCTGTGCAATACTAGGATATGTAACACAAAACATCTGCATCAGTAATATGGGACAATTTTTCTTCCCCCCGATATTACTCCGTCTATAGCCCTCTGCTATAAATCTCACCTGAACAGCAATTGTCCTCTGTTAATTTTCAAACCTGCATAGACTACTAGATACTTCCAGTATTTCTGCAGAGTCTAAACAAGTTATTTTCAGTTATTAGTGCTGTGATAGCTGACTTCTCAAACTTTCTCAGCTAATCAAGCACAGGAAATTCACTAAAAAACCACATAGGTGATACAGTCTAGAAAGCGAAAATATGTTCTCAGTTTAAAATAGAATCCTCTTCAGTTAAGAAATAATGTTTTTTCCTCTTGGGTTTCTAGATCCTGCTCAAATACCAGTCCTCCAAGACCCAGAACTCAGTGTCAGCATTACTCATTATTGTAACTTGTTACTTTTGATGGAATTTCAGGAAGGACAGAAGTTTTACTACTGTTCCAATACACTTAGTTGCTGAATGAATCTGTCCAGCCTCCAAAACAAATGAGTTTGTATCCAGTTTTTGTTTGAAGTACCTGTTGCAAAAAACAAATGAATCTATTCTATTTTGTAAGCTATTTATTTTTCCTACACCTAAATATCTAAAGATAATGGCAAAAAGAATAGATAAGCTTACCTGACTGGGTATAGTGCTTTTTTTTTTTTTTTTTTTTTTTTTAAACTTAAACAAGTGTCTTCAAGCATCAAAAAGTTCTTGGGTTGAGTTTGGTGTGTGTCTAGTAATTTAAACTGGCTCCTCCTACCACTGCTACAGCCCTATTGCTCTGCTTATACCAGACCTATTTCAGTAGCATAGTACTACTGTTTTTAGTATATTTCCACTCAAAACATGGTGTATTTTAGTATTTTGATGAGGTGGAATCTAAAATAACTAAATACCTAGACAGAAGTTGTTTTGTATGACAGGATAGGACATATTTCTGAAGTCTTGATATCAGAACCCACAGCAGACGCTTTTGTCTGCACACAAACATCATTCACACTGTTTTCTCTCCTCTATTCATCAAAAACTACTCTTCTTAAGCAAAGAGGCAGACAAGTATATGCACACACTCACATATATAGTACACAAAGAAAGAGCTTTCTCTGCAAAAACATTATTCCCTTCGGCCAACAACTAATCAGTTGATTTAAATGGTTGCCACAGAGTCAAGTCACTAGGAAGAAAGATAGGAACAATTCTAATTACATGGGGAATGTGCCAAGAAACCTTTGTAGCCAACAAGTACTCTCCTTTTGTCATAAATGAGACATTTCCGCTATTTAGTCTAAAGGCAAAGCTGCAGGCTACAAAAAAACCCCCAGTATTAAGAATCAATAAGGGGCACAGATAAATGTAGCGGTGATCAAAGCCTAGCAAATAATTTATGCATCCAGTTCAGCCACATTTTAAATACCCATAAAAATAATCGCTTTCTAATACATTACCATTCATTGATAAAAGTATTTCAATGTTTTGGTATTAAAAAAAATGAATAACCACTCATATTAAAAATTTAGACTATGCAATGTAGTGCAATTCGTCAGACAAGCTTCAAAGTATTTCTCAAATATTCTCAAATCAAATTAGGACACAAGCATTCCCAGCACTAAATATTTATGGGTGATCTGCCTTCGTCATTTTCATACAGTCCTGAAAAATTACCCTCTCAATCCTTAGGCAGTATAACTTGAAAAAAAATAGATGGACAAGATAGGTAAAGGGTAAAACTGTGCCAATGTTTAGAAATTAAGGTTTTTGTGCTGTTTTCCTAGAAGTATGGATGGCCAAAGCTGGGAACTCGCAGATTGAATCGGCAATCCTGGTCTGAGTTTGGGAAAAATCCCCATACCTAGCACTAGCAACTCAGTTGCTGGATAGACCAAGAAGCCTACAAACCAGCCAACCTATCCTCACAGGACAATATTTGTTCTACATTTTATTCCACTTCAGAACAGATGGCTTGTTATATTACTGAGGAATTATGATAGATCTACTTTATTACAAGAATACCTATCTGATAAAATGAACCACTGCTAGAAAACAAAACACACCACAAAACAAAACAAAACCAAAAAACCATACCAAACTCCAACACTCAGGATGGCATAATACCGTGCAGTTTGTGGGAGAAATGGAAATCAGTTCTTCCATTTGTTTGTAAGGCAAGAACTCCTGTCACTCAGAGAACAGCACAGCAGGTGAACTCTTACAGTCACACACACTTGTCTTGGAAAACCGCTTAGACTGCATGACTGAGCAGACCTGAGAAAACTTAAGGCCAACAGACATGACTCCAAGGCATTTTCCTTCGCGTCATCACATGCAGGTGTTTCACTTGTTAGCCTCCCGTGAAAAAGGCTTTCGTTAACCATCATGTTGAGCTGTCATCCTGATGCTTACTTTGTTATGCCCTTTATTTATTCCATAAAGCTCTGCCTCAGTAGTACTGAAGGCTTGGGATCTGCACCTAATCCCAGACTGCACACAAGGAACAGCAAGAAGTTTGTTAGAACAGCTGTCATTGAGTCACTAAATTTAAGACCTTGGGATTCTTTTTTTTTTTTTCCCCCCATGTTTTGAAGGGTTTACAGAGACATTAGAAAAAAAAAATGGGGAAACAGCTCCACCTACGCATTTAGCAATGTCAAAAGACAGCAGGTTGATTGTCATTCTGATAAGTACGTAATTAATTAGATTGCAGGAGTTAATGAGTTCAAGGTGTGGAGAGTGTTGAAGTTATGGCATTCATACAATGCATAAGAAAATAAAAGACGACTTGTTAACGTTGAAATCAATGCATTTGTATGAAGTTTCACACTACTTGTCTTTTAGCTTTAATACCATCAACTCAGACAGCAAATATTTTAAATTTATTGGAATAATTTCATAATTTAGATAATATATACAAACACCTACTTGCTGAGAAGCTTAAAACTATCAAAGCCTGGAAGGCATTTACAAGAGATTTATTAGTTATGAAAAATAACATATTAGTTATCAAAAATTGTTTTAGAGAAAACTAAGGTCTGTTTTAAAGAATTTGCAAAAAGCTACATTCAAAGAAGCAATTCAGTTTAACTATCTTAAACTCAAGGTGCTGTAATCTACCTCCTCCTCCACTCCCCCCATTGCTTTTTTTTTATTAAACTAACCCAATATATGCAAGTAATGGAAAAGAAACAAGTGCACTCAAAAACCAAAAGCATTTATATTTTTCTCATTTTGAATAAAAAGTGACATGCATAACTGCAACTATTATTCAACTATTTATTACCACCTGCGCATACAGTTTATTATAGCATACCTACAATAAGTTAGGCAATGATGCCTAAGTAGTTGTGATTTGACCTGTTCTTAGTTAAATGGCTTTCCAGGGAATACTTTATCAAAGAAAGTTTTCAAAATTTGGCTTTGTCACCATATGCAGTGTGAAAGAAAACTGTATTCCTGTTCTTTTAAGCAGGTGCCTGAAGTGTAGCTGCATGTCCAAGTATCATTTACAGCATCTACAGATGAATTAAAAACCCAGAAAAAATAATCTATATAGAGACTTTTCCAGGGGGATGGACAAAAGTTCCCCTTTCTTCTCTAACTTACAATTCCTTTAGTCTCACCTTTAAATGTGCTTTCCATATTTGCAGAAATACATTAGCCAGAATGGCAATCAGTCAGCCCCAGGGGTAAACCTCCAACGACCAAGTAGTTTCCTGGGTTAGATAGCATGTCTCTCCTCAGGTGCAAAAACCCCAAACTCCTCACTTCTCTACCCAGTTCACCGAGAACTGGTCACTCCCCATAGTGTTTTTAGAAGAAAAGAACACGGAAGAGGGTCCATTTGTTTGTCTTTGAAGCAGCACATGCTGCTAAGATGTCAACTGCAGGGCTTCATCCAGCAGTAACACATTCAGAGCTGTTCTAAATGCTGTACTACTAAATATCTTGTACTTGTTTAGCAACAACTCTTCACTGCTTCCATCTAACGATGTGGGGTTTTCTTTGATTTTATTCTGTTTTCTGAATTGTAGTGTCAGGCTATGAGTGCATGTTTCCCTATACGTAATGTGAAACTACTGACAAATCCAGATGTCAGGTTATTCTTGATATATCAGAATAAATATTGGTTTCCATGGCACTGGTATGTGCTGGGAGCTCTATCTTGTTTTAAATACTCCAGGGATTTTATACATTATTTCAGCTACTAATATTTGCTACTAATATTTGACTGTCATAAGAAGAATGCAGTGATAGCCCATGGCAATCAATGTATTAAAATTAACCATGATCCTGGCTTATTTTTAATTGAAATCACTTGAAAGTCACTGTTTAAGTAATCTCTCTGTTTTAATCAAACTAACATTTAAAAAGTCTTATTAAGGAATGGAAAAAGAGATACAGTCCCTCCTGAGAAGATTCAAAAGATTATTTTTCTTCTAAATGCATGTTAAGTGACATCACCACAGTGCAAAAAGTACTTTCAGAACTCTTCTGGGAATATTGACATCCCTCCAGGTGTAAATAATGTCACAGCTTTAACCTTGAGCTGAATACTAAAAATTAGTAAACCTATACACATTAAGATGGGAGAAAACAGCTTCACAAACTCAATAAGAACTTGCCACTTTGTTTCTAAAAATATTCTTTTATCAAATACAATTTAGAACATCTCTTTCTCCAGACAGTTTTCCACAAAGGAAAAAAAAAATTGTGTGTTATAGTTATTACAGTAGACTAAGCATCTGAGCTCACAACTTTTGTGTTTGTCACTCAAAGTCTAGATAAAAGTTTTTCTCCTTCTTTCTTCACCAACACTTCTCTGCTTCAGTTAATTCTTTCACATTTTGTCAGTAATATGAGAATATGGGTTTACAGTTAATTAGACACAATCAATCAATGATGATATTGAACTGCAACAGAAAGAGATTTACCTTGGATCCAGCTAGTACTGCAACAAGCATGGCATACAAATCCTTCACTTGAATTTTCATCATAAATACAGCACAATGTAAAGATGAAAGATGTGCACAAAATTAATATTTTATGTGAGATTAAAGGAAATTACACAGTTACATCTCTATATGAATACCATAAAGATACATGAAAAGCTACCAAATTCAGCTAAGGAATAAATGTAATTCTTAGCGGAAACAAAACTCTCCCTCAAGAAACTGACTCAATTATCCTGTCTCCTTTAGTGAGCCCCAACACAACAGATCCGCTAGAAAGCCTCAAATTAAGAAGAGCAACACGAAAAACCAAAACCAAAATACTTTAAAAGAAAAAGACAGCAGGTTGCAAAAGCCATAGCATTCCAATCCTTTTAAGTGGAAGAATAGAGAAATTTTTTCCCCCCTATTTATACTGTTGAGGACAGTATATTTACATATTATATCACCAAGCAGTATTGCTATTACCTAAGGAACACATTCATATTACCAAAACCTTGCAAAAGAACCATACTGATTACTCAACCAGCTTTTAAGTTCTGGACATTTCAGTATTAACACTTGGATTTTTGAGGATCCCAAATTCAGATAGTAGAGCACATTATTCATCCTCAGTGGTTTAAGAAATGTTTATTCAGCCAGAAAAAAATTCTAATAAGTGCATACACAACACCAAATTGCAACATAGTAGCAGCTTCCAATTAGGCCTCCCAGAAATAAGTAACCTCAGTTAGGTGGCTTCTCTCTGAAGGAGTCCTACTTCAGCTCCTTGGGAAAGAAAAGGAGCTTTTCGTAAAGTTCTGTTTTCTGCTTTTCTCTATATCATCTGAATACCTTTACCCCTAGTTAAAACCTCATCTTCCAAGGCTTGAAAAAGCCTCAAGTAAAACCAAAACCAAACAAACAGCTCCATCCCTGCCAAAACAAAACAACACAAAACCAAACACACCACAAAAAAACCCCAACACTGAAAGGCCCACAGAAGTACTCATTCTTCCTATAGAGTGTTAGGTTATTGGAACCATTATCTAACCACAAAACCAATTCAAAACTTTAAAATACTTATGTTCATTACTTATTGGTGTTAGGTAAAAACCACACACCCTCATATTTGTTGGGACATTTTGAAAATGCACACCTCAGAATCCTACTTTGAAATGAAACATTTTTGCACTCGAATTCTGTCCCATACTATATTTGTAAGCTAGAAAGACAGATATATAGATAGAGATGCACACACACAAACATATCACAGAAATTGAAAAGTAAACTGTAAAGCAAAATAAAAACAACTCTATAAGCAAACAAATCTTTTTTAACTCCACCTCATTTTTTTCAGTGCTTTACCAACATCACAGTAATTTCAACTACTTGTTCTTCAGAATTCAGCTTAATTCATTATTTTTATCAATACTAACTCCTTTAAGCCCATCAAACCCACCTTATAGGACACTCAAGACTTCTTTGTTGTTGTTGACTAGCTGCTTGATTGTTTTAAATCCCACAAACACAGGAACCTTCTTTCTCACTAACACTTCTTCTACAAAGCCTTCTGCAGGTCTATTTAAATTATCCCTGGCCTGCTAATTATCCTGCCCAGGTGGCCCAACTCAAAGCACCTGTGCTAGATACACTGGGGAGGGGGGCGTGGAAACAACAAGACTGGATTGAGGGATGTTTCCTGCCTTAGGCCCTGCACTACAACACAGCCTTTTGCATGCTAAGTTTTTCCATGCCATGTTTCCTTCTGTCAATAAAAAAAAACACCTCTGAAGACAAAATGAGAAGTTCAAGCACTGGTTCTTCTTGGTTTTGTCCCCCACAGACTTAATTCCTTCCATGCAAGAAAGGCTGCAGCATCTAATCCCTCATTCACTGTTCTAGGGGCTGCACGTATTCACAGTCCTCTCTAGTATCATAGTAGGAACACCTGTGTCTACCTTCACCCTCACTACATCTCTGGTCCAGTCTGGCCCCTTTCCCTCAAGAGAGATTTGATATAATTTATTTCTATTTCTTGCTCTTATTCGATTTTCCCTACAATTTCCTCCATAAAGATTTCTCTCTTCTGTTCTGAGAAAACAGGTAAATAACAACAGTGTAAACTCTGTGCAAAGAACGGGCTGAGAGGTTTCAGGGGGCTGCTCCACAGACATAAATTAAGAGTTGAATAGGAAGTAAATGCACAGTATTCTACAAATGAAAGAAGATCTGCAAAGAGCATTTTTCAGATCCCAGAAGTTAGGCAATGTAACCAGGATAGCTCTAAGTGAACTAGTAGTGAAACAAGAAAACTGGAAATACATTGGAAAAACAGATAGAATAAATCTTATTGAGAAACAACGCATCAGACCAGAGAAGTCTCAAAGTGCATCCCATAATAGCACAGTGAAGAATTGATGCTCTAGCCCTCCACCGAGGGTAGACACTCTTCTCGGCACCCTGTCTCTGCCCATGGAGCTCAGCCCCCAGGGGCTGTGCCCTGCCTCCCTCCAGGCATGCAGCAGTCCTGCTCCCACTGTGCCCTGGCATTGCAGCAGGCTGAGAAGAACCAGCTGCATCCAAGGGAAAACTAATTTCTCAGCTGTTCAAGCAGAGTATGAGAATTCAAATCAACAGGTATAGGAGGGCTCTACTTAATTCTAAAAAGTTAAAAAAAGTTTCTGATGTTGGAACAAAACATGTAAATGTATAATTATCTTGAAGTAATGTTAAAACATAAAGGAACATGTATGATTTCTTTTTCTGATCAAAAGAACATATTTGAAAATATTGCTACTTTTTGTATGTTTGCTTCTGTAAAGAATTTTTTCAGTGAGAAGAGCTTAATTCTGCCAAAAAGGAGCTACTTTTACTTTTAAAGAATATCATACCTGGATTTCTGCTTAGGTAAAAAAAAAAACCAACCCAAAAAACATTTACTTTATCTTTTTAAGCTCTTTATAAACTCAAAAGCATTATAGTATTCATATAAATATGTTCAAAAAATGATTTTACTTATTGAATAATTAGGATGCTACTGGAATACACTAATAGAAAATAGAAAATTTTAATAGAAAATAAGTAGCAGAGTTTAAAATTCTTCAAAGGGAAGCAGAGAGAAATGTGAAATAACACAACTGCAGAGAAGAGGACAGGACAGTTAACTTGCAAAAGGAGACCGAAGTTAATGTTTGTCTTCTTACTTGCTTCACGACAGAAATTGAGGTCTGCCACTTGACTGCTGAGTGCTAATGTGCTATGAGGTATTCTACATGAGCTCTGTACTGCGTGAAATATTTTATTACTAAGCAAATATAAAGAGCCCAGGGTTTCACCTCTCACATAGGTGCCCTAAAAAAAATGGTTACAACATAGTTTTCTCTGTCTCAATGAATATCCATTTAAATAAAAGAGTTTCTGCAGGAGAGACAGAAAATCACACTAATATTCTGTATATCAAAATAAATAAGACAGGATTGTGGAAGGGTAATAATCTTGGTTGTAATTTCTTTTCCAGTAAAACAGAAGGAACATTTCAAGCTACCTCTCAGCTGTAAGTATTGGAACTGGTACGCAATTTTAAACTCACCAGAGACCAAATACTTCCAAACAGACAGCAACCACACAGATTTCCCTACCTTGGCAACGATATTTCCTGACTCTTTACGAGACTTGAGTCTCTAGCTGAGAGCATCTCTGCAAGTTCTTCAACAACTTACACAGTTTCTGTGTCTGCAACAAGATCTGTCTGACAGAGGGCGTTACCAGGTACAATCCTTATCCTTTTATGCCTCTTTCCATTGTCCTTGTCTTCTGATTTGTTCAAAATGCTGCTTTTTTTTTTTTTATTTCCTGGGGGACACTGTTTTTTTTTTTTATGACATAAGCCCTTGTTGCCATATCAACTAAAGTAAAAAACAATGCCGTATTCAAGCATCCCATTGTTACAAGCAGGAGCTATATTTACATGAGAGTTTTTCACAGAACCCCAGTGAGCTCAAAGAAACATCACAGCTCTTAAACACGCAGAAAATACTATCAAGTAGATAACCTTCAGGATATTAATAAAATCGCAATTGCTGTTTCTTTCATTGGGACTTATAAAAAAGTATGCAAAATTATGTCCAAAAAGAATTCAAAACAACTAGATCAGTGGATCAAAAAGAATTTAGCAGAGGTTACTATACAAATTTATTTAAACTTGGAGGTGTCACTGGGCAAAATGAAGGGAAAAAAAAGCAATAAAGAACTTCTACTTCGAAAATTGTTTCCAGTGTATATAAAAATATCTCTGAAAAGAAATCGCATGTGGCTTTGTTAATCCTAGTATACATGGCTATTTGAAGGATTCTTTTCAATATGGTTATCTTCATAGCAACTTCTCTACACCACAGTAGGAAAACAAGGATGGTATTAACTAACATGGGCTTTTTGCAATCACATTTAAATTAAAGCCTTATACTTAACATCAATAGGAGAGGGCATAGATTTGTGCAAAAAAAAAAAGACTGAAAAGGAATTAATAAATTATTCAGTCTGGAAAAACATGATTACATAATTTAAACCCAATTATTTAATTAAATATAGAACCAAGTAAGAATTCAATAGCGCAAGATCATAAGTTACTTGGTGTCATGGCTAAGAGAGACTAAAAATTCAGCTCCTGAGATACAGCATTTGCACAGATTAACAAGTGGTATTTTAACTCAAAAGGAAGCTCACAGAAGCTACCAATATTTTGTCATAGATTTTTCACTGATATTTTTGTCCCTTAATAGAAACAAAACATAAACAAAAAAGTACTGAAAATAATGTTATATCTGTGAAAAGAATGGCATTGACTCACAGGAGCCTTTTTAGCCATAGGAAAAGCATCCTCTGACCATCAGCATCTTCCTGACATTTCTGCAAGTCTCAACCTTACCTCTCAGGAAAACACCAGGGAGGGAGGATAGTTCAGTCTCCACACACTTTGTCAGTTGCCCTGTTTCTTGAGAAAGCTAGTAAATGTCACCCTGTGTCAACTGTAATGCTAGTTCTTGCAGTCTGGAAACCAACCCTGTAGTAACAGGACTGGGACTGTTAAAAGTAAGCATCTAGCAATCCTTTAAAATCAATAGGTTCATAAGTAAGGCCCCATCTTTGCTCATTTGACACAGTAAACAATGATAAATTCAGGCAAGTCCATAACATTTAGGAAGCATGAGACAATTAGCAAAGAGTACCACTTTAGAAATTAAGTTAAATATGGATAATTGAGAGTCACCCCTGTCTATAGTACTCTGATTTGTTCAAGATCCTTTAAGAAGAAATTAATCCCATTTTTATTTTCTGGAAGGTATGTATTGCAACTTAATGATGAGTGAAGTTTGAATTTCAACACCTGTCATTATGTGACAAAGTTACAGGCTAAGTAATAGGAAGAGATGGGAAGAAGAAACTAGCTACGTATGGATTCAGATACAAGCTACATGGTTACACATTGTTTTAGAATTAAAAAAAATGGTGAGCACCTCCAGATGTATTGATTATTTTTGAGCATTTAACACTTGATTGAATGAGGAGAAATCCCCAAACTACTAAGAGGAAGTATAGAGAGGAAGTTTCTGAAGAAAATCATGTAGGTTAGTGAAAGAAACAAGTCATGTTTTCAAGACATACAACAAATAAAAGCAATTAAAAGTTAATTACGAATTATAGACACTTTTCCACTAAAGTTTGTACACATTCCGTTTATTTACATTTCAGTGAGGTAAGAGGCAAAGCTCTTTGCCCCCAAAATGCAGAGAGAATTCATCCAGCTAACAGCTCAACAGGTAACCTGGAGAATAGTTGCTAAAGATGTATGAATATTTTTCACTCACATTTGTGGAAGATCTACTTTATTCAGATTGGCGAAATAGAGATTACATGCTTGAATTAATCCTTGCTGTCTCTGGTATACTGATTTTGGAGGTTTTCCATTATAAATGTAGAAGCCATATGGATGTGTTCTCAAATTTGCTGCTGATGTAAGTGGGCACAACAAATCCACTTGAATTTAGTGAAATCATGCCAACTTATTCCAACACTGATTCTGGCCCCTCACGTCTCAGTTGGAAGCAGCCCTAACTCGTACAGCTCTATATGCCAATGGCAAGTCTCCAATTCTTATTTTACAGACAGAAAAACTGGTATCTTTATTGTAGAAGGTCATTGATATTCTCTAGATCTAATAGCAAATTGTCTATTAAATAAGGTACATGTATTTTTCCATTTGTGGATTGACTGAAAATAAGCTGAAGATGTCCACAAATAAATTATTGATCCAAAATGTAGCCATGCATAAATTTTAAAGAAAAAAAAAGTCAAGTAGTATTTTAAGGGACGAAATTCTTTAGTGAAAAGTTTAGTAGATTTTCTTAAAAGAGAAGTATACCTTGTAGTAAATTGCATAAACTTGCTTCTATGAGGAATGTAAAAGCATCATTATAGGTTTAGCAGAATCTCCACAGTTCTGAACTTCAGTTTAAATGTAAAGTGTTTAATCCACCACAGTCAGTAGTTGCTGCTAGACTCCATTGATAATGGCAGTAAGTGAAACAATACTGGACAACATTCTGAAACAAAACCAAAACTCGATATATTTTTTTTTTCCTTTGTTTTTCTTTATTTTTATCCCCAGAATGAAAATAACGGAAAATGCAGAGTTTGGTGCAGGTTTGCGGACTGAGAAACATTGTTGAGATATTGAATCTTGGGCACTGGACTCTATAACTGTAAAATAAATCTTATATTTCTTTAAAATGCTACGTTAAATATCTCTCCTCTTAGAGCTGGATATACCCTAAAACTGTAAATGTATCTTATCTGAAAACATCACATTTTTCATGGACTTGATCTGAAGCATAAACTCTTTCCAGGAACTTGTATAGGTTGGTGCTGGGAGCAGACTGACAGTCATTCAAAATGTTTGAGCCTTCAATCAAATTTTGCAAAAGCAATAAGTTCCAAATTTAATTAAAAAAAAAAAAGAAGAAAATCAGGAAGCTTTGCAAGTGAAGGCTTCACAGATGCCTGGAGATGTTTCAGTGTTTCATACAGTACTTGCTAGCTTGTGAATTGTTTACATTATGGCTCTAGAGAATTTAGATTCTGACAACCTGATTAAAACTGGTGACAGACTCCAACAGACTAATGAAGTCTGGCATAAATGTCATCTGCACAACATAAGTAAAGCATATTTTGTCTAACAAGCTGAAAATAATTAACTGATACAACAGGATCTTGTGAAGAAGCCACTTCACTACACCCTTTTCCTGCTCTTTCATTTTTTCCCTTTGGTAGCTCTTCTATTCCTCAACCCCAGATGACTTCTAGCAAAACTGCTGCCATCCTGCGTTGTTACCTGCTGTCTCAGGATGCAATGCAAGATTTTGAGACCTCCATTCCGCTTTACACTTCACTGCATTCATCTTCTGTATCAACACAATTGTCTATAATCTTCTGTTTCAGACTCACACAGTATCAGAACCTTGAATAACAATGACAGTGGTGATGGGGGGTGGTCATAAAGATTAAAGTTAAAAAACTAGGGAAAAAAAACTTCAAACAATGTACTGGTGAACCAATTCCTACAAGTGATATATATTTAACTAAATAGAGCAGTTTCCCTCATTGGGCAAAATTGCTGGTATTGAACAGTTATGCGCTTAAATTCCTAAGGCAGGGGAAGAAGGGAGGAAGAAAAGAGAATTCATAAAGCAATAGCCCAGACTGGAGAAAAACAAACAAACAAACAAAACACCATAACAGATCAAAGTGGGAACTCCTCCCTTCAGTGAATAACGTGATAATTTTCCATTTTTCATATATTGTTTTCACTAAAACCAGGGAACATTTTCTGAACAATGAGATTTGAACATGGGACTTCTCAGCATGGCAGTTAAATACATTGTCCAGAGAAGGTGTGTATGTTCCATCCCCAGAATTGTTAGAAGTCAGGATGGACAGGGTTTTGAACAACCTGATTGACTGAAAGATATCCCTGCCCATGGAGGGGAGGGTTGGACTAGATCATCTTAAAATGTCCAACCCAAAGCATTCTATGATTCTGTGATCATGGTCACTTCATCGGGTCTCTGCAGCATATTTCTACAAATTATCTTTTATGACAGATTGTTTCTCTTCCGGTGACATTTCAGGCTGGAGAAGCTATTTGAGCATTTTTCACACAAGAGATGCAAAGATTAAAAATCAGGGTAAGACTGTCCTGATGTCAAAGGACCCTAACTGTAATAATATTACCAAGTAAAAGGAGCCAGGTGAGATCTAGCCAGACGGTCAAAAATTATTTTAGAAAGTGAGGCACAAATAATAATTTGAAAACAACAACCCTTTCAGTATGGTTCTCAGCTATGGAGTCCTGGACTCTCCTGTATGATGAATTAGGGGAAAAAAAAAAAACAACACACTAACTGACTTTTCAAAGACTTTCGTATCATAAAATTAAAATGGCTATTTTTTGCCCTCATGCAGAAGTGAATATATAGCATCATTAACACACTTGCATTTGGAATGATCAAAGACAGAGTGCTTTAAGCAACTTTGTAAAAGAAAAATAGGTTAGCCTTTGAATTTTCTATTAATGAGGACTATAAGAAGAACTTCCTGTTTCCCTTCCCCATAATTTCTGGAAATGTGTATTACATTTAAATTTCATAGTAACATGTAGACCATTTTTTTTGTAAATATTGTGAAGTTTACACCACTAGCAGGTGAAGTAAAAGCCTAGCTTTCTAAGTGAGCAACTTGTTAGGCTGGGAGTATTGTTGAAGAAAGAGTCTAAACCTTTCACCATAAAAAAAAATTGCTATTCCTTTAATTAATATTTTCCTGACTTTGAAATTACGAACATGATGGAGAAACATAACTAGGAAGCCATGAAGACTTATAAAGGAATTTGAACATAGGGAGACCCTAGATAGCTAGTAGTTTAAAGAGAAGCTACTACAGATCAAAGTTTGTTTCTAAATGGTCTTCACCATCTTCTCTACACCTACCCAGGAATCAAAAAAAACAGAAGAAACTGTGCCTATTATACAGCATGTACATATGAAGTCCACTTCTTTTCACTAAAACCTAAGCAGAGGTTTCTGTGAAGGGAATAATCAGACACTAGAATATTTTGACTCTGATTTTAAAGTATATAATTAGGTGCAGGGTTTTCTTTCCCTAATGCAATAGAGAGAATAAAATGTTTTATTTATTGCATTTACAGTGCATATCTCTCAAGTTCTGCTTCACTCTATAGGTTTTTGTTTTCTAACTGCTTTTATTATGTCTTTTTTTTTGCATAATAAACTGGTGTTTCAGCAACTGAAACTAGATCTGGCAAAATTAAACTTATCCTTGCAAAGCCAGACACTTTCAGTATCATATACATATGGGAATAGAGACACTAACATATTGTGAATAAAAAATGACATATTTGCTCTCATTTATAGTCCTAAAGAGAATTCTGAGCTCAGAGAAGGATTTTGAAGGAGGATGCAAGGAGTGGTATTAAAGAGATACAGTTTCCTTTTATATATCTTTTAGAAGGAGAATTATAATATAATACAGAATAAAAACATAAAGGAAGAGGGAAACCAGAAATGTACTTTCATTTTCAGGTACTCTAAGCATCTTACAGGAGAACTGCACTGTAATGTTTAAGAGCATGCCGAAAAGCTAATATATATATTTTATATATATATAATATAAATTAAACCAGAAACATTTAATATAGTAACTAGAAGCTTTGTTTTTATTGTAATACTGAAGTTGTACAGAAACTATCTATACTGACTCTGATTGAGAGACCATCACACATTTAGGAGTCGGTGACCCACATAATGGTCAGCCTGAGCGAGCACAGCCTGTGTCGTGCTGAACAAACCCCGCAACACAGGATAGCATCAACCAGGTGGCTGCAGCAGAGGAGCCTGCAGGCAGCTCCCCTGGGTACCAGCCGTTACACCACCTGCCTGGCCCTGCCTTTACCTATAAGTGCAGCAAGAAGGTCTCATGAGAACATCCTTAAAGAATAGGGTTGCTTTCTCGTAAGGAAATCATATGCTAGCTCAAAGGACCAAAACGTGGCAGCTCTGCAGAGCACGCCATTGGAAAATCCATCCAGGTTCTGGCTGGTGCTGCATTGAACACAGGCTGCCCAGCAACTGAAGGGATGTAAAGTTTACTTGCTGTCTATATTCCTCTTCTTAATCTGTCTTATTAAACCAGTTATCTTCTTATTTTTCTATGGGCTTTTCCTATTGAGATCCAGAAAGAAGCCTCCACCATCTCTCTCTCTCCCCCACCCCAGTGCAGAACACCGTCTAACAAGTCATTTCACAAATAAACAAGACACTAAATAAATAAATGACATCATAAAGGTTAACAATGCCATTCTTAGCTTGTTTTAAGGACTGAACTATGCAGATCAACTCCAGTGGCTATGAAACTAATCATCAGATGTTAACCAAATCTGGTCATGGTGAATTCCAAGCTTTACCTTCTGAGTTTTGCAAGCAGGCTGTATTTACCTCAAAATGGAAGATAATTTACATGGTACAATAATCACAAAATGGATGAAGGTTTTTCAGGGGTATTGGAGGCTAGCGAGCTTCAGGTTTTATTCTTAATGGAATATTTTTTATATAAAGATCACAGTTTTTCCAGAAAATAATGACAGAATTTAGTATCAAAGATGTCAGGAATGAGGACCACATGGTTATTGTGAGAAATAACATTTAACCTTTCTCTTGTGGCTGATGGAGGCCAATGCAGTATTTTATTATCAACATTGGCAGGTGATTTATTACCACTGTTTCTACTCCAGTAAAACCACATTAGGCTGTGCTTGATGTATCATTTGTTATCTTCAAACTCCCTATACTCTTTCTGCATGCATAATCTCTTTCTTGTAACACACTTCAACAGAGAATGGTAAATATTTAAGTCATGATTCCAGATTCATCAAAAGCTTAGGGACTGAAATACAGTAGCTAAATGGGTTATTACCAGACAAAATTTGATGCCAACATAAAGTTTAAGTCTTGCAAAGAGTGATGTAATACATCTGAAACATCAGCCATGCATAAGAGTGCATTAAGGTAGATTCAGGAGTGACAGAAAATAAATCATTAACAGACTTCAAAGAAGAACAGAACTTTATAGAATGAATTCAGGTCAGCTATCACAATGCCATTTGCTGGTGTAACAGTCAAATTTACATAAAGAAATCTATGAAATAACTGTTCAGCTACGATTATAACAGGATTTGTGCCTGAAGACCTTGGACCATGAAGGGATTAATGGCAAAACTTCCATTAATTTCAGTGGGGCCAAGTATTTATGTTGTATTTAATAGTCAGAGGTTGTTACTTGGGTATTAATGGAAATACAAAGTTGTCCAGCTACATTTTCTATCTTGTTCTGGTGATTACCAATACTCTTCATAAATTTATCCAAAAAAAATTCCTTACTCCCTAATAAAATAGAAAAGGATGTCATGAACAGAACATGAATACTGCTGGTTGTTAGAGATACACCATATTTTACACTCAGCATTTTGCCTACTAGGCACAGAAGGATGAAACAAGAATTTTGGCAATTTTTGCATCACTATTTGCATTACTATTTGCATTTGATTTGACTTTCACCAAATTGCATCATTACATTTCCATACATTTCTTAGATCTATGACAAATATTTTAATCAGTACAAAGAGAAGAGTATAGAAAACTTGTTTTTACTGTTGCAGTTTTGTTCTAAGAGCTTTACTTTTAGCAGCTTAATGTAACATACACAAATTATGGGATTTTTCCTGATTAGAAAAAGTGTTTGATGAAGTTTTGTCTGTTGCACATCCTAATTGTAATCTCATCTGAGCACACCTGACTTCTTTGAAAGCTTAGATCAGAATCAAAGCTGACACCCACCCCACCCTTCACTTAGGAAATGAAATGGCTGTCAGTAATGATAAATGTTCATTTTTCATATTTGTATAGATCTCCGACTGAAAATTCAGTCACATTATCCTTACACATATTGCAGTAAATATCATGGCAATTCAAAGGCGACTCTCATTATAAAGACTCCTTTTCTTAGGAGGAAGTTCAAAAGTCAAAACAAGGGAACAAAAAAAAAATTGCATCACCTTTTTTTAACCAAAGACCTTGCTTATCTTGTCTAAATTTTGTTGTTGGATATGCAATGGAAAAGGGCTGGTTCTCCAAATGAAAATGCAGCAACTTGTATATTATCACAATTCAGATCTCATAGAGCTTTCTTGTTTCTCTAGATCTTCAGCATGAATTCTTTTCCACATGTGTGGGAAGAACTGCATCCATGCAGATAATCACCAGAGGATTTGAATACTGAAACTAAATATATAAAATTAAATTGGAGAGCAAGAGACCATAAGATTATCCTATAACTGAAAGGGATTTATTAATAACATAAAAATAAGTAATATCTTGTGTCTGCTGCTCTGAAGAGAAATGCGATACAAAAGATTGAGACCCAGGTGTAGAATACAGAAGAACCTTTTAACTTGGAGGGGGGTGGGGGGGTAAACCTTGTAGGAAGTATGTGAAGAACCAAAGTCCTGATAGTGACGTAGATCAGCATGGCAGATGATAATATTGCTTCATCAAATATTTTATCTGACTGAAACCTTATAAAAGCCATCGCACTTGTATGGAGATTTTTCATACACTTTCTTAAGAAAACAAGGTTTAGAGACAAATGCTCTCTCTCTTCTATGCCCAATAACTTTTCAATTTATTTGACAATTTCCTCTTGAGTGATGGAACAGACTAGTACTTCCACTAAGGAGAATTTGCAGCATGCTACCCACACCATTTCTGTGTCTCTGCAGTGTAACGTAAGGTGTATTATTAAACCTATACACACAAGACAGAGATTAGGAATACCTCACTGAACAGAGTTTATCTCTTATTAGATATGGGGTAACCCAACCATGAGGCACAAAGCAAAAAGCATTTTCTAGAAATTTCATTGCTTAGTCAATTACTTGTCTAGTCATATCTATCCCAAGAAAGTCAAATGAAGTATTTCCTCAGTTTTGCTTGAAAATGTGCAATCTATCATATCATGGACTTAAACTTTTTGTCACCACAGTTAAGAAAGATTAACTTTTGTTTTTAAACACCATTTTTTTAAAAAGACAAATCTTTTTTGTTGTTATAACATATAAAAAGTATTTCTTAAAGTTAGGCAAAAATCTTCATTAGACTTCCATGGTTATTAAAAAAAGTAATTAATGGATACATTCCTCTTAACTTTCATGAACGTGAAAAAAATTATAGAAAAATATTTGGAGGCCAGAAGAGTGTGTCTGACTTTCTTTATCAATTAACTTTGTAGCTTTTCTTGTTTTGTCTTCTTTTCAAATGCTACTAAGTGCATTGTTGAATAACAAGAACATTTCAAAACAGAATAGTCTCTTTTACCCTTGTCTAACAGTTTCTTCTCTTTGGAATAGTTCCTACTACACTACACGGATCTACTACTCTTTGCTTTGAAGTCTCATTAGATATGTATGAGTTCATAGTTTAGCAAACTGTTGAAATATCCTTTTCAAAAGCTCTGCTTGGCAGTGTGATATTTGACTAAACAATTCAATTAAACTGAAGGAGATAAATTACTTTCCTAAAGAAAGGTAGCATTAGATAACTACCGCATATTCCTAGCAATTCATTAGAGTGCTTCTGAGTTTATCTTTACCAATTTAGTATGCAAGGAAAATGTGATACTAATGAAAACAACACAGACTATTTATTCACTTAATCAATCAGTTTCAAACTTTTGAGTGACAAGTTTACTTAAGTTAATTGAACACAAATCCAAGCCTAGGGTAAGCACAGACAAATCCTACCATTCTGTAATGCAGCACACAAAGAGGCGATGCCGCACACAGTAGCGGTTCTAAGGAAGGCTTTTCTCATGACAACGAGAGACAAGCTACTTCATTATTAAAAAATAGACCATTACCATATCCTCCCGCCTATCCTACTGTATTGAAAGACAAGTATTTTGGTAAACAGAAACTATATGCAGTCACATTCGGAATTCAGAAGAAAAACAGTCTCAACTTCAAGAAAATACAGCTTCATATCTTAACATTAACTTATTGCTGCATGGAAATAGTTTCATTTCAACTACAATTGTTTTTATCTGTTTGAAATTATGGGTGTGTTTTAGAAGTAAAACAAATCAGTCATATGCAAGTATCTTCAAACAACCTGACCCTCCTTTTTGGAGGAAAAATAGCCAAACGGATTCAGCAACTGAAAAATTTCTTGACTACCATTTCATATTAAGGGAAAAAAAGTAGAAGACAAATTGGTGAAGAGTGTGGTTCAGCTATTGTGTGGGTGTCTGTACACATCAGACAGCAACTTCTCACCACCTCACTATCAAGAGTAAAAGCTGAGGGAAAAAAATTAGTACAGAGGAAAATCTTGTCCTTTTTCTTTGGTATTAAGATTTTACTTCACAGATTCATAACCATTTCTCATGTGTTTTTGGTGGCCTATACATGTCCTGTGTTTCAGCTATAAAACACATAAGTGTTTGTGATACTTAGATAGCTTAGAATGACCTTCACATTTGCATTTTTTCTACTGTTTTGGATACTTAAGTGTTATTAAAGCTGTTTAGTTTATTTTATTGTCTTTAGTTGTAAATTCCATCATTTCTGTAGATTTCATCAGCAGTGATGCTGCTGGAGAGATCTGTGTAAGTGCCACCCTTAGGTGGTGGCCTTCGCAGTATCAGGACAAAGGTTACAGTTTACAGTTCAAACTTTATGGGGAAGACTGACTATGCCTGATATAATTCCATAATAATTTTATCAAGTTCAATAACACACCGAGCACTGAATTTGTTATTTGTTGCCACATTAAAATAGAGAAAACATTTTTTTTCAGAGAGATAAGAAATTCAGCTTTCCCAACAGCATGCAGTACTTTACAAGGATGCACTGTCTGTCGTGTGGTTCATATTTAGCTACATGGCATGAGTTCTATTTAAGCAGAATACAAACGGAAGAGAACATGATCAAATGGGACTTGGCTCAGCCACACAAAAGATGGAATTGCTGCCTTTGAATAATTCAGATCAGTTCTGTGAATTAAAAACAAAAACCCCAAAACCTCAACAAGAACAAAACACAGCAAGAGAGAGAAATGATAACGATTCTACAGGTTGTTATTTCATGTTGGATATCTAATACTAGAACTGAGATTATCAGACGACTCAGTCTCTCATCATGACAATAAATATTCACAGTGCATAGGGACTGCTGTCTCTGCATAGACTGCAAGTAATGATAGCTACTGCAGTGACTCACAGCAGTCTGCTTTCAGTATAAAATTTGGAAAGCAGATATTCATTTGGTTGGGAATCCCCTTTGCTGAAGAATATGCTGCTTAGTTCACTTCCCTGCCGAGTTATTATTAGATGGCATGTTGTTATCAAATAAGTAGTCACTTTTCAGCAGGAACTATCTATCATTGTCATATGAATCATGAAACAGTAAAATTCTCCTTTTACTCTTATCCTCCTAAACAAAAAGGCAACACTGACTGTCAAGGTGCAGGGTTTCTGAGCTCCCGCTGTGCAAAATTTCCTCCTCTATTAGGTAGGGACAGTAGGAGACAATAACACATAAATGAGAGGAAGAGTATTTTGGGGAACAATAGAAATAGGCAGACATCTGCCTGAACTATCTGCCTATCCCAGTTACCTCTGCATATTGAGCAGTAGGACAGGACTTTTGGTGCAAGAGCCATGCAAAACTAGGATGGGAATTATTTCACTTGCAGTGAGCAATATAGCACTGTTAGTTCAAGATACACCATTAATGTCAGCTGATCAAATGTTCTTCCTTCTCTCTTGCTAGTCAAATATGCATCTATGTATAGTGTCTGCACAACGACATATGATATTTCCACAAACTGTCTTCCTCTTCTCCTAAAGTACAGTGATATTTGCATACCAGGTTTTTTTCCACATTTATACTCCATAACTCATTCAATTTTAAAGTTCATTAAACTTAAAAGAAGAATTTTAATATGGCAAAAATAGACCCTGATTGTGTTAGAGGGATTAAAAAAATACATATATATTTTGTTGATTATAATGAAAGTACTATGAAAGAATTCAAAGTTCAAACTCCTTTGCCAAACTTAAGTCTTGCTTAGTCCTGCTTTGGGATAATTAAAACCGAAACCTTTTGCAATAGTTTACGGTTACCATGTTTGAGATGATTAACAGGCTGGAGAACCTACCCTATGAGAAAAGACTGAAGGAGTTAGGTCTTTTCTTCCAGGAGAAAAGAAAGCTCAGGGGAGATCTCACCACAGTATTCCAGTACCTAAAGGATGGTTACAAAGAGGACAGAGATTCTTTCTTCACAAAGAGCCACATCGAGAAGACAAGGGGCAACAGCTACAAGTTGCACCAGGAAAGGTTTCACCTTGATATGAAAAGTAAACTTTTTACAGTGAGAGGAATCACTCACTAGAACAACCTCCCCAGGGACGTGGTAGAGTCCTCATTACTGGAGACTTTCAAGATGTGATACGACAGGATGCTAGATAATCTCATCTAGGCTCCCTTTCCCATTAAAGGTTTGACCAGATGATCTTTCAAGGTCCCTTCCAACCTGGACTATTCTATGAGATGAGATTTACCTCTGTTCCAAGCTGTACTGGATGCTGACTTGGGTAACAGCTAACCAAAGAGGCAAGACTCCACTCTGCTAAACACAGGCTTGATCACTTTACACACACTGTTAGGCAGATTTTAGAGGTGGTACAAAACACCCTAAGTCTATTTATGTTTTTTACATCGTAAGAATATCAGAACACATCCACTAGTTGAGACCAAGAGGCTATTCCTACATCCTTCCCAAACATTACCCAAAAGAAAATGTCTAGGAAAGAGTAAGAAGACAGCAAAAGTATATGATACTACCACTCTGGTATTCTCCTAACCTCTGACCATCTTCATCTCTAGGAATGAATTTTTTTTTTCCCATTTAGAAACCCTTTTCTAAGTGACTGCCCAATCTCCTCCTGAAGCCATATACACTTTTTGCACCTACAACTGCTGTGGCAAGGAGTACAAGAAGTCTATGAACTGCTGCTCAAAGGACAAAATTCCCTTCATTCATCGTGAAGCCGTCTGCTCTCAGCTTCCTTTATTTATCACCAATGGAAGCTTCAAATGCCAAAGATGTTGAGAAATCCCATAATAAAATAGGAAAATAATTTAATACGAAGTGACTCATTTATGCCTTCTGTCTCTCTCTTCCTCCTGCTAATCCTCTTTCAATTTCATACCTCAAATGAAAACTGAGTATGGGTTTTTTTGTTTGTTTGTTTGTTTGTTTTTTTTTTTTTTTTAAATCACTGTTTTGGGACTGAATGTTTTTAACTCTAACAAAAACAACTGAGGACATACACTTGTAGTAGATTCATGTATCTGCACTTTTCTCATTCAAAACCAATACTGACTTTACAAACCTAGCAATAACAAGCCACGTGTTTGAATTGCTTTGGAAAAAAAGCATCACACCTTTAGAGTAACGCAAAATATTATATGAATCTCCCTGCAACGCATAATTTTTTATATCAACCTGGGTCAGCAGAAAACAGGCATCTCTCAGCACTGTTTCCAGAGCTTTAAAAGTAATTTAAACAAAAGCATTTTGTTAAATACAGAGTCATTAATAACAGATAATAAAACGGGTATTTGGTGATGAGATTTAGAGGTGGAAATCTGCAGGGTTGCACAGGTACATGCTTTTGTAGATTTTTTTAAAAACATACACATGTGGATAGATGTATGTGATCTTCACATTTCTGTTTTTGTGTGAATCACTATTTTTTCCATGTGCTTCAGTTGCATCAGTCAGCAACTGCTTTCTGCTCTATCACACCTGAGAATGGCTCCAATTTTTATAACTCTCATATACCTTTACTCAAATGTATCCTCAGTGTACACGCTTCCTCCCAAAATCTACCCAGGTAATGCACAGAAAAACTTCTGTCCTTCACCAAAACCAGTTAGTATCTCACCTATCTGTCACCCATGCAAAAAAAAAAAAAAAGAGGACTTTGAAATTCTCTGCTACTGCTGCAGCATTTGCCTTCTTGTCCTTAAAATTTCTAATACTGATGGTTGCACAGTTGGGCTAATGATGAATAGCTAACATGAACATACAAAAATAGAGAAAAAAAAAAACCTAACGTGTGACAGCCTTACATGCTTTGAAGGTTTTAATGGAAATATCTCAGTCTACCTTAAATTGGCTTACAGCTCTCCAACACAGCTGAAGTGTTGTGCCCAGACAACCCGGCTGCTGACAAAAGCACATGATGCATAGATATGAGCCTCCCTGTGTGGGCTCATGTTCCTTAAAAAGGTGGTAAGTTACCTTTATAGAACTGTTATGACAGTGGAACAGAATGTTACAGCAGCCACATTTTTTATGTGCTGATTAGTTTCATAGTAAACTTTCCCATTCCTTAGTCATTTAAGAGTTGATGTAAGTTACGGGCAGTCAGACAACATTAACTATAAAGTATTTTACGACCAGGTATAAATATATATAATGAACATATGATGTTACTTTGATTTATCAAACTCTGATTAAATATTAAACTTTCATAGCTTCATTCTCCATACAGCATAAACTGTACATCATGTTCTATGTATGTTACACTATAATTTCAGGTAATAAATAGTATGAAGTGGGTAATTTTGCTGATGAAAAATTATCAGCAGAACTAATCAAAGTATCCCAAGACATTACAGAATAACGTGATAACTCTTTTTTTCAAAAAAGCTTATTATAATAAACCCTGTTCACCAGAAAGAAAGACAAGTTGCACATGATCTGTGTTCTCTTAATCTTGAACTACCTACCATTTGTATTCAATATTTATAAATTCAACAAAAGCTGTGAATAGCTCTTCCCAACACTTTGAAACCTGGTGTTTAACCTTGAATTGTTAATCTTCAGAGGAGGCAGAACTATTTCACATACAATCTAGACACCTCTTCCTGGTCTTACAATTTGGAATATACATACCTTCCTTGAGGATGCTTAATTCAAGAAAAGCAAGCTGGAAGGTACGACTTCTGATCCACCTTTTGACTTAACAGCTAGCTACGCTCTGGCAGCAAGAAGTGTGGAATTACCCTGTGAAGTTAAATTGTCTTGGATTCAATCAAGAGCAGGCTCAGCTTCAAGCTGGTTTATATTTTGTCCACATTTCATTGAAAGGAAGAAGACAGTATGGAGTTTGATGGGGTACATGCACAGTATCTCCTTTCTGTGAGAAAGAGTAAAATAGGTTGTGGAGAGAATGAAGAATGGAAGAGAGTTTGCTACAATGCATTTACATGCTCCAAATTTCCATGCCAAAATTATATATGCTCTACATGCTTTGAATGACCATGTTTGCTTCGAATCGTTTGATGATGGCAGTAAACATTATCTGGCAAGCAATCATACACAGTATGCCTCATACTGAGTATAATTAGAGACATGCATATATATGGCTCTTGGTACAGGTCTCCTGTGCGACTTCACAGGACATTGGCACACTACAATACAAGAATATTTACAGTTGTTCACCTATGAGAAAGCACAGTGTTAAGGATTTAATATTTAAGAATTAATGTTGGCTGTGAAAAAAATTAGGGAAATTACTAAATCCCGATTCATAAAGCATCAGAATTCAGATTCACGTTCTGCAAACTATGGAAACAAATCAGTATTAGATAATTTTTCAAGCTATTTCTGTAAGTGCTCTCATTAACAATTAAAAGACTAGGAAAAAAAGAAACCTGTTTCTAATGAAAGCTTATTATCATTAAATGAATAATATATGATTCCCTGGAATTTTTTTACTTGAATGTTTGCTTACATTTATATATCTGTTAGCAGAGTCGAAAAGTGAAACAGAACCACATGGCAGCTGAAGGTCCCTGGAGAAACACGGAAAATCCATGGATATTGACAGCTCTGGCTGCCGAGGTGCTTTGAGGTTTACAAACTGACTGTGTGGAAGAAAAGAGAGGTGGTACACCATGGGACATCGGAAAGATGAGAGTACTAGATATTTAAGCAATGTAAATGAAATTGTTTGGAGATAAGTATGTTTGACATTCTCCAAAAGGCCAACTATACTCTTCTTTTTTTAAACAGTTTGCATTTTACAGGTCTGCAGCATTTTACAGAATATGCAACAGGTCTGTTAAGTTATTGATACAATAATACATCTAGCCATTGGAATAATGTCATCTGGGAGGTTTGGGGAGTAAAACTAACACTGTCAAGAATAAAACATTACTAAATTCTTAAGGGGCTTTTCAAGAGTCTTGCCTCAGAGAGGGAAATCAACCTGAATGTTTCCTTCCAATGGAACAAGAGGAAAAACAGAAGGCTGGATGGCAAGAAGCAATCCCAGACAGGTCTCTGAAAGCCTCTAGACTCCTTATTATGCAGAAAGAAATACCAACCCAGGCCTTCAACCAGCAACTGGATACACCGACATTTCCTTTCTCCCCTGAGTTCCACAGGTTATATTCCTGGGCATCAAAAAACTGGCTGCTGCTACTTGGTTTGGGTAACATAAAATCTCAGCATGAACTTTTTCTTCTGTTTTCTGTCCTGATCTATTTTCATTCCGTATGTTTGTCCCTGAACAAAACACTTCTTTAAACTTTGAGATTGCTTTGCTCACGGTAGGTTTTTCTATACAGGAAAAGATTGGGATATTCTGCTTCTGAAACACTACGTACACTACCTGGAGTCAAACTTCTGACAATTTTGGAAATAATCAGCAAGTAACTAGCCCGTATTTTCCACTTGTCATGTATTATCTTAGGAAAACATAATGACGAGATTTAATTGCGCAATACCAATTATTTCTGCATCAATTTGCTGAAATAAACCTGGAGTCTCAGTGCTTCCATGTATAATAGCTAATAGGTATGGTATCCCGAACATACCTGGTGGGTAGGCAGCTCCTTAAAAAGAGATAGACTGATAATTATGTCAATGCCATTCTTTCATCTCTCAGAAGCCTTCTGAAAAGAAAATCTAATTAGGATGACAAATAAGGAAAGGCCATAATGGAAAGATGCCCTTATGCAGAGGTAATTGTTGATAAGGATGCTGAAAGCGATTGAGTTCATATGAAAAGATAATTCTCATTAGCAAGGAAAGAAAATGTCTCATTACTTCCTTTCAAATAGAGCCCTGAGAAAACAGGTAAATAAACAATAGAAAATACACCAGAAATGCCAGCCTTTGCACAGATTTTTATATATTGTATTATTACTTTATTTTAAAGTAATTAAAAACATGATCTAAGAGTATTAAAGATTCTACTGAGGGACCTTAATGTCAGTACAGTTCTGGTTTTAGTCAGTGGTGGTTTTGTTTTTTTTTTTTTTTGCTTCTGCACTGAAGTCCTGCTAATGGACAGAGGTGCTTGAAACTTGCTACCTCAGGGTAGGTACAAGTTTGTAGTTAATTCTCCAACCTCAAAATGACTGTCATTCTGTCACTTATGATAGTGTTTTTGTGCAATAAGCGGTTGTCTAAAAGTCACTTTCCAGTCCTTAGTCAGAGTGAAGCTTGTGTTCTTAACTATTTGACCTTAAGTCCACAGGAAAAAGTTCACAGCACTCAAATTTGGGTGCTCAACAGACTGTTCTGAGTGTTGTAGATCTCTTTGCAGAGCAATGGTGAGGAATGTGGCTATAATTCATTGCAAGTATTGATTACAATTGACTCATTAAGAAGGAAATCGATTCCTCTGAAGTATATAAATTGAAACAAAAGCAACTGGAGATAAAGAGCATTTTGGTATTCATGGAACATTTTTAGTAATAGGTTCAGAAGATTGGAACTGAAACATTTTGCACTAGATAAAGACATGATTATTTTTTAATGTCCATGATACCTATACTGCTGGCACCTGTCCCTTTACTACAGATTCTGCATTCCTTTTTAGTAAACAGGATTATTACACTTTGTACTCTAGTATTATTTCAACATATTTACAGTGCTATGATTTCCTCTCTCCTTTAAAAATCCTCATCAACCCTTAGCAATAAATATTTCTCACTCTGGTTTTTACCCACAACATGAATGCAACACATTAGGAATATTTGCGATGTTTAAAGGAAGCCATTCAGCAGTCATCCACTATACTTCATATTCCATGAGAATGTCTGACGTAATGAAGTGAAATATCATTACAACACCCCTCACTTAAGTGTAAACTATCCTATGGAATTATTGTAAAATGGAGAAGTGGAGAAAGAAATTTCTACCAAGAAATAACATTAACTTTTTCTTTTCAAGAGATATTTTCTATATAAGTTCTCAAATGTTCTACTTTCATGTTTTGAGGACATCTATTCTACTATTTATACGTTTCTGTATGGAAACACACTTAATTTTATGTGTTTTCATAAAGAAGAATGAAAGCTCTTTAACATTAAGTAAACAATACAATTAAACTATAAAATAAACAAATTGTTTTGTTGTACTCTTAATGTTGATGAAAGCTTGTTTCTCGGGGGGGGAACACACCCACAGAATTTTTGGGTTCCCAGGTTAACTTTGGAGTGTTTTTTCTAAGACTTTGTGAAGAAAAATTAATCCTTACCATCTTATAATTGACATACTTATCAGTGTTTTCTCCAGTTCAATTAATTAGCCTCCAGTTCAACTAATTAACCTATGCTGGTTCTGCCAGAAGTCATCTTAGTTGTGGAGGGGGCACAGAAGTTGCTCACAAATCTAGCTGTGAAGCTAAGACCTAGTCGTCTTTACAAAGAAATCGAAAGGCCGAATTCTCTGTTTTTTAAGCCTGCTAGTGGACAGATAGTTTTGGTCCCCAAGTGACTGACGGCTAAATGCTTCTGGGTAACTATTGGAAAACACTGAATAGATGGGGTGGGGGGACAGGATGACACAGTAATGCAAAACCAGATTTGCTCTGGGTAGGCAGAAAGAATTAGATATTTTATCCACCACCAGTACTCTTTAAAAGCTTCAAGTATCACTACGGTCACACAGCAGACACCTGGCAGACACAGGAACCCACAGGAAGCCCTTTCCTAGGGGGTGTACAAAAGCAAGTGGAAGGAATTCCAAGAAAGTGGGTGCTTGGAATAAGAATTAACATTAGACCTCCACCCTATGCAATAAGCATGGAATTTTAGACTTATCACCAAATCAAGCTAGTCACTCTCATGGCAGAATGAATGATACCTGCCTGTAATACAAGTGCAATCTATAGTTAGAGTATTTAACTTCATCCCACTTTTCTCTCAGTTCCTCTAGGTTTTTTATTTGACATTTTCATTCTTTTCTGTCAAGGCAAGGCCTTCCAGCTTTGTGTCATTACTATATTTCATTTACACCATCCTTCTTCTGTGCCAAGACAACTAATTAAATGACTTGAGATTCATTCCAGTAGCATTTCTGCAGCCTGATACTCTCTCCTTTCAACACAACCAGTTGCTATGTCTGATTCATCCAGTTCCTAACAACCTTAAAACTAATATGCCAATTGGTGTGTTCTCCACTTCAGTTAATTTCTCCCTTATAACTATTAAACATTTCTGGGTTACTACCGCAGAATACTGAAGAACCATGCATGGAAGTGCACAGTTTTAGCAGCATATGCTTTTCCCTATGTGGCGGTACATCCCGCCCCCACCCTGAGTCCCCTGGTGCTTGGTGCAATTCTTCCCCTCCTGGGTCACATCCCAACCCAGGGTGAGTCAGGAATGGATTGTGAAAATGGTGAACCCAAGCATCAAGGTGCCTCCTTGTCATACCTGGCTTCTGCTCTCCATTATGGTAGTGAACCCAAGCGCTGAGGCACCCTCTCAGTGTACCTGGCTCTCGCTTTCCCCAGTATGGCAGTGAATTATGTATTTGGGTAACTAGTAAAATGCACCAGAATATTATGATATTGCATGGGATGAAATGGAGAAGTACCTGACAAAAGTCAATTATCCCTGACCCTATAAATAACACATTGAGGTCTCCTGGATCACAGCAGGCATCAAAGAAATAAGACCCCCTTCTCCTTGCCCCCCTCTCCCCCCCCCCGTATTTTTTTTTTTGCCATATTTGATGCAATGTCTGACTACTGTGATAATTGTGAAGGGTGGAACAGGAATCTAGCCTCTTTCCATTTTGACTGATCCTACCAGTAGACTTAGAGATGTACTTTTGCTTCTCTGCATTCATAAACCCTTGCACCACTTTATCATAATGCGCTCCCCTGTCTGATCTTCCACTCCGCCAGCATAGCCTGGTGATTAGGATGCTCTTCTCTCTCCTAAAACTAGTGATTCTGAAAAAAACTTAGGCAAAAGATAGATGCACAGATCAGTTCAGGTGCTTTCATGTCCAAGCCACCTAGAGAGGCAGAGCGTGACTAAAATAAGTGCTAATCTCCAGATGACTTTACTGGAACTAGATCTTATTTACAGTCTGGGTCTTAGTCAAGCAACCGCATAAGGTATAAGATCAAGACTAAACAAAGGTGTGAGACTCCTACTCAGTTCTCCTAACCTACACAGGACTTTCTTGACAAAGAACCAGAAGTGCAGTAGGTACTTTAGTCCCTTCACAAAGTGCGACCAGGACTTTCCACTTCAGTACTGTATTTTCAAGAAGGAAAAAAAAATATATTGTCTTAAAATACTACAAAATGGTGACCTGGAAACCTGAAGAGAATGGAACAGAAGAGCTCACTTTCTTTTATTCTTATTTTTGGTTGCAAAAATTTTATCTACTTGGGACATTCTCATCAGCCGGATGAGATATTCAGAGTGCTCAGCAGGATATTCCCAGTTTAACTATTGTAAAGACTTGACACAGACTGCGACTGATCCCAAACTGAAATCTGTCAAAAATTCATTAGGTTCATTACCTTAATTTTTTCTCAGAATGATGAGCACTTTGATTTTTTTTTTTAACTTTTTCACTAGTTAATTTTTTTAAACTCATCTCTTATTTTAACTCTGTATCTATTCCTGACAACTACTAACTCTGAAAAATCTCACTGAAACAAAACAAAAAAGAATTCTACAATCCTTTTTTTTTTTTGCTTTAAGAAAAGCCATTTTATAACCATACTCTAGAGTTACTAGATTTTTTATTTTTATACCATAGACTTTCATATTCCATAAAAGCTCACTCCAGGATATAAAAGTATCAATGCAGGAGATATCTTCCTTTCCTACTCTGAAGTCTGAACTCTTGCCTGTTTTTAACTTACAGAAATGAAGACCCAGAAAAGATGGTTTGATGAGGGAAAAGGAGGGAGGGTGGAAATCAATCTGTCTTATTCACACAAGTGCTTCTTTTGTTAAGTTTAGGGGAAAAGTAAAAAACATAGGGTCATATGATTAGACTATTTTTTAAAAAAAAAAGTTGTTTAAGCCCCAGTGCATCTAATTAAAGTTCGTTATGGTTAAAATTGTAGATGAACACAAGAATTGACATGTAGCGACACACCAACCACCAGATCAGTACTTAGATGAAAATGCGCAAAATAACGAGCAGATTTTTCAGTACCTCTAGTTGTATGCCCAAAGCAAAGCTGAAGTCAATGCACCTTACAATTAGTCACCAGAAACATGTACCAAACGTACTAGTGTCTCTCCTGAAGGACAGTGCTTCTGTTGATGTAGACTGGTAGCATGAAATGAGTGTGCTCAGAAAAGTGACCCTGAAAGTTTGGATGTCAGTACATAGACCACTTATTGAAAAGCATTTTGAAAACCTATAAAAATTACCTCTGTTTTGCAATGCCTACATACACACATCTCCAGGCAGACCGCCTCCACAAAGTACCTTTCAGCCTGCCCTCAGCGAGGTTTAAATCTTCTGGGAGAAAAAGGTCCAGCGAGCTCTAATGAACTATTTTAGACACAATCCACCAGATTATTTTCTCTCCCATACATTGTATTCTATTTTCAGTGTTTATTTGGCAAGACCATTTTCTAGGCAGGTTTGAGAGAAGTTTTAGAAATTCTGTTCACAGAGGAATTTGAGGACAGATTAACAGGCCTGTTTCTTAGTTCTTCTATTTTTCTAGACAAAAAGAGAAAGTGTAATACATAGGGTACTAAGCATCAAAAAGTGAATTTCTGCTTTTGTTACAAAATTTTTAAGAGCAAGACCTTTAATTTTCCAAGCTCTCTTGAACATTCTTTAGACATTCATATTGATTTCTTAAGTAAACGTAGAATCCTTAGCTTAAAACCCCATGTAATAGCCTGAAGGACAAAGAGGTACTTATCAAGCTTCATTGCAAGTATAACACAATCACAGACATCACAGACACTAGACATGCATATGATAGCTTTAATGCATACGGTGAAAATGTCAAAAAAAGCGCCTATGATGAGGAAGCCACTGCAAATCCCAAACCAAAACTCATTTCCAGAGTTGGAATTTAGGTTTATGCTACTTTGTCTGTTTTCATATTGTCAACAGTTATCTTCGTTTATTTTGATGCAGTCACCTGTTTTCCATACTAGCAATCAAAATTGCTTGAGACCAAGAGAGCTCCATGAAGTAACATTAGCAAAAGATAAGCTTATCAAGTGTTTCAGACCTGAAAAGCCAGACACAGATGTCTACCTGCATCCAGCTATCATTTAATTCTAGAATTAACTCTGCTTTCTGCATACCTTGTAGAGGGTTGGTAGTGTGGCTTAGTCAATTCCACTTCGGGGCAAGGACTTTAAAAAACTGAATGCAGCAACACTTTGTGTTGAAATAATTAGTATCTGGTTTTGGATCTGTGTGATGGTGTTTCAACAACCAGAAAAAAACCACAATTTTGTCTGTGTCCTGCCTCTACAGAATCAGAACTTTGAAATGCCCAATACTTGGTATTAGCAGTACATCCACAATCAAAGCCTAAGAAAAAGCCTGGAAGATGCATTGTCAGAATTACCTGAAAGACCACTTCAGATGAAAGACCATTGCCAAAGATATGTTCTTTGTTTCTAAGTCAAACTCCCTGTGCTCAAACAGCCATAAAAAAAGGACCCACTGAAGCAATAACTTCCATACAGCACACAGCTGAGATCTTGGAGGACTGAATAGCACTATGAAGTACAGAAACAGCAACACAGGGGTTAAGCTGTAGCTTTAGTTGCAAGCTTCAGTGTATTTCAAGATGAGCACATTTTTCCATGGTCAAACATATCAAGACCTGCTCACTGGGAAAATAAATGAGGTAACACCTTGGTCTGAATTATAAGCATGGCTAATGACAATCCTATAAAGGTCTCTTTCAGAGTTGTATATACCTCTGAACTCAGCCGGAACCTTGTGGCATCTCTCAGACAACAGTGTCATGGTTTAACCCCAGACAGCATTTAAGCACTACACAGCTGTTCACTCACTCCCCCTCCGATGGGATGGGGGATGGAATCAGAAGAGTAAAAGTGAGAAAACTCGTGGGTTGAGATAAAGACAGTTTAATAGGGAAAGTAAAAGCCATGCACACAAGCAAAGCATAACAAAGAATTCATTCACTACTTCCCACGGGCAGGCAGATGTTAGCCATCTCCAGGAAAGCAGGGTTCCATCACACCTAACGGTTGCTTGGGAAGACAAACACCATCACTCCTACTGTCACCCCCTTTCTTCTTCTCCCACCTTTATATGCTGAGAATGACATCATATAGTATGGGATATCCCTTTGGTCAGTTGGGCTCAGCTGTCCTGGCTGTGTCCCCTCCCAGCTTCTTGTGCACCCCCAGCCTACTCACTGATGAGGTGCTGTGAGAGGCAGAAAAGCCCCTGACTCTGTGTAAGCACTACTCATCAATAGCTAAAACACCCACCTATTATCAACAGTGTTTCCGGCACTAATCCAAAACACAGCCCGTACTAGCTACTATGAGGAAAATTTAACTCTATCCCAAGCCACTAAACAGACTTCAGGAAAATGAAAAACAAGCACAGTCATATATTAATAAGCTTACAGATTAATTTAAAATTTCAGGATCTTACAGCATAGTAATTGAAGCCATAGCTATTTTGAAGATTCTGTTATTTAACACTGTGTTTGTACACAAGGAAACCATCTAATGCATCTAGGGTTTGGTTTTGTTTCTTGCTTTGTTTTTGGATTTTTATATCATAAAAATGAAGTATATTTTACCTTTGTTGACTGCCTTTGAAGAAAATAAGCCAAACCATATCACTTTGAAGAACACGACTTTTACCACACAGATTAAAACAGACTAAACGTTACCTTGTTCTCTTCATAGTCAGCTTTATATCTCCACAAGTGACTTCATTACTACACACCACGGACCTACACCTGCATGTCATTAGGTGTAGTTTAGCTTTCCAGTCTCTAGAGGTCTCTGCATATCGCATTTTAGCTCAGCGACATCTCGGCAGAAACTGCATTTTGAAGGTGAGACTGGAGAACTGCTTGAGAAAGGTCTGCTGGCACCAGGTCCGACCCTGACAGTGCTGTCAGCAGAATTTAGTTCTCCCGGTAATTTATAGAAGCCAAAGAAAGGGAGAGAGATTTATACTGTAGCATTAGCTAACACCAGCATTGCCAAGTAGGAACATTTTACATTTTGTCCTTAGAATTCAGATAATCATAGCTCTTAACATTCAGCTAGAAATGGTTGAATTTGATGATGTACAAGGATGACTGCTAATGCCAGCCACCAGATATATATTACCTTTTATACTTCAGCATTGGCCGCATCTAGGTTGGTTTATTTTTTTATTCTTTTCATGGCTGATGATTTTTTCCTCCACTAAATGATTTCTGATTCAAATTATTATGATTTAGCTAACCATAAAAGAATTTGTTGACTATAATTTTAATGTAGATGCAGTTTCTGTATAGATCACAACTGCCTTCCACCTGTACTTTTGCTCTCATCTCTTGTCTAGGAGCCTGTTTTCTGGCTGTTGAGTATTTCTTTCCTGATTGACTCTGTGCTATTATTTATATCCATAACATATTGATCATATATATAAAAATAACTTTTTAAAATAAGGAATAGATTCTGAAAATAATAATTAAAAAAAAATTCAAGGTAGCTCAAAAGAAATGAGTTGCTCCTTTTACCTGAAAATATCTTAAAGCCCCCTCAATACCTCACATAACCTTTACATGCAATAATCAGGTCTTTGCCTGTGGACAGACTAGAATACATAAGATCTATGCAACTACTCAAAAGAATTTCTGCTTCTCGAGACCTTTTTCAGGCATTGTGGCCTTCAGTAACCACTCCGCATCATCAACACAAGTAACTTGGCAGAACAGGTAGTCACTAAGGCAGCCAAATTCAAAGAATAGCAGACAACAACAAAACCAGCTTTGTTGCAGACACATCTTCTACAAAGATAAAACAGCAAGGTGGCATTTGGTTTTATTGTTTTTCATGTAGGCTACCAAAACCATTACAAAGATATGGAAAAATTAGGTGAGCCCAGTTTTATATTGTATCTTAAACAATTTTAATGGAGTGTATAATAGCGTATTTATATTAAAGTAATAGTAGTTCTTTGAGGTTTCTCGTTAAACCTGTATTGCTACTTGGACCCTAGTTCTACTCCTTACTGAGCTACATGCAGAACACTGAATTCTCCCAGTACCAAAAACTGAGAAATTAGAAACTAAGTATTTAAAAAAGAAGAGCTTATTTTGACCTTGTTATAGAAATCAATAAAAATAACTAAACAAAGAATTCTTAATTCTGTGTAGGGACTCATGTAATAGTATGCATAGCATGTGCAGCATTTTTTAAAAGCGATCAGCAATACCGCTTTCAGATTGTCTTTTTACCTACCCAAGTGTGTTCATATTAAGCAATTTTTAAGTGATTCAATCCCCATTAAAGTGATTGCTCTAGAAAAGATGTTGTCAGAAGAACCTAAATAGCTTTGTATTGTATAAGAAGTTTCTATCATTTGTATTCACTTGCAATCCTTTCTCCTCATTGTGATAAATACTAACAGATATGTCTTGAATTATGATTTGAGAGCACAGAAGAAAGTAGCCCTATGGATTACTTTCAGGGAATTCCCAAAACAGAAGGCAACAATGAGGTAGAAGATTCAAATGCATTGTAGGAAGCAATAGTGAATCTGGGAGCACTGGTAGAGTAGAAAACTCCAGGAAACTGCTTTAGAAGTGGAAGACAAATGCAAATGCAGGACCTGGAAATTTGATATCAACTATTTCAGAAAGGCAGTGTGATCCATTAAGAGCAAAGAGATAATCCATCATTTAAAAAATATATATACTTAATCTAGAACATAAGGCATAAGGGATGATGTTGCCATGAAGAACATCAGGAAGAGCTTGAGTATGAAGGCAATAATACTAGTTGCTTAAAGCAAATGGAACAACAGATATGTTTAGAGAGATATTGTCCATCTCTGCACTGTTGGAGCATTAGACCTTAGTGTCCCGGTGCAAGGCTTGTTACTATCTGCTTGTAGAGTGATCAATAGCATAAGCCTTTGGAAATTTACACAGTAGAAATAATTTTTGTTAATTTTTTTAATGTAGGGATTTTAGGCTGTGTGCCTGTTTTTTCCCTTACATTCAGAAATGCTTTGTAAATTATACTACATAGTGTGAAGTAAATTTGAATATGTGGTACACAGGTCATCAGAGGTATCTGGATTATGAGCTTTATTATTTGGCCGAGAAAGGAATTCCAGAGGTCCAAGGCTATCAACCTTATGTTCTCTACAGCTTTAGGGGAGAAATATATTTCCTGGAGGGATTCTCTGAATACTTAAATGTTTTTGTTCTGTTAACTGTACCCATGTAAATCCCATATATTCCCTCTCCTCAGTAAACGTGCAATACCAATTATGAAAAGGAAGAAGTCAATAAAGCCATCAGTAATGACAGTTACTAGTTCCCTAGTTGGCAATCAAATTGCCACTAAGTTTGTCAGGCATGATTTGCCCTTAGTGAAGCCATGCTGGCTGTCACCAATCACCTCCTTATTTTCCATGTGATGATTGGTGACAGATGTCCTATCTTAAATGATAAAACAAAATACATTCAAAATTATCTTTGTTCTACAGTAGATCAGTACTACAATCTCAAACTTCAACAGCTGAATATTCTCTAAATTCTTCACCTCTGATGGTGAAGAAATACATTTCATCATTTTTTTTCCTCTTCTCACAGAAATAGATTTAATTTACACCAGAAAAAGAATCCCATGTTCATGACTTTTTTTTTACCGTCTGAGTCATAAATCTCACAAGATTTTTCTCTCTTTTAAGTGGTACTAATAAGGAAACTGGTGAAGTATTTCCCAGAGTTACAAAGCTGTTGGTACTTTAAGACAGCTGTTTCCATCTGTAACAGGGTTTTCTCTAGAAAAAATCATGGCCCCAGCAATAATAACCTCCTACCATTGGAGGGAGCCAACAGCACTTGTTCAGAAATTCTCTGTCATAAGTCTCTGCTTTGACGAAGTCAACTTTTTCAGGGCTGCAGTAGTTGAACCGTATACTGAAATGTTGCAACACTCTCCACTTTCCATAATAAAGACAAATTCTAAAAAATAATGGCCTATTCTTTACAATATTTTGAAGTATTAGAGAACATGCTTTAAGCATAGAGCAAGCTATGTTTGGTGCTTGTTTTCAAGTTTTTATATTCAGAAATCACAGAGCTATCACATATGCTTTTTTAAAAATAAGACATTATGTGTTAAATACTAATTAAATATTTTTAAAAGTTCTAAAATAAAACCACATTCTGCCGTACCATCTTATTTAACTCTACAGTTAGAGAGCAGAAGTAGGAAGAAAGTAATACAGGAAAGTGTTGTATTGTATTTGGATTGTATTTGGATATTTTAAGCATTGTTTTACTTGTGAACCAGGATTCTACCTTTTGTAGGGTTATTCCAGAGATAACAAACAAGTAAAAAATAGTACTGGCTATAGCTTCAAATCAAATACTGGGTTCTGAACTGTTGCAAATAACATCAGTTGGGGACCCACAATGCTCATATCCAACATATAGAAATGTTTTCTTATTTTTTGTCTTAGAGTGTAATTTCAGTTCCATCTAACCACCACATAGGTAAAAAAAGGACAGAAAAATCAGAAAATAAGTTAACATTAAGAGCCCACCAAGGCTTTGATCTAAATAAAATCAAATTGTCAAGTTAAACACTAGTCAAAACCAGAAAGGAAAAATAAATTAATCCAGGTTATAGTCCAGTTTGTAAACAATTATCCTCTATAACTCAAAAATAACTGTGTGTATTACTTTCATAGTATTTTTTATTTTTAAAGTGCTAACAATTCATAGAAGCCTAGATTATAGCCTGGCCTGTGCTTGCATATAGAGAAATACGGAAGACTAAAGCCTCTGCAAGATTTTTGGGCATATTGAAACAGCACAAAAGTGTGGGAAATTGGTATGAGGTATTTACCCTCCATTACTGGTGTCCCCTGAGGTACCTTTGGATGATGTGCCTATGATGATAGCCATGCTGTTGCTGCATTATAGTTCCAGCGCAATATAAACTACCTTAATTTATAGCTTATTTCCCATGTCAGCAAGTTATCATTACAGCAACATTACAAAGTCTCAAGTGACTCAGACTGGGATCACCTCAGCCAAAATCCCACAGTTCTGGAAGGAGTCTTTTTTCTCCTTGCTGAACAGATCCACTGACATTCTGGGTTGGCTGCTTCAGGTTCCCTGAAAATCAGACATTCTGCTTATTTTATTACGTGTGTACTTTATGTATGGAGAATCAGGGGTCTTCTAATTAGTAAAAGGAGTAACAGCTGACACTTCTGGTTGCAATTGTTGGTGATCCCAGAATTATCAAGGCAATCTATAGCAGCTTCACTGCAATCAGGCGACAACTATTCACTTCTAGCATTCCAGGCTTAAAGGTAAAATGTGGATGTGCTGTTTTCTTCTATAAGGCAATAATATTTTCTAAGAAGGTAAATTAGAAGGTCACTGTGTCTAACTTGCCAGCAAAATAGTGTCTTCTCACAGAAGACTTCTATGAGAACAGTCTTTCACTGTCCTTGATGTGTTTTGAGATATGCAATACGCAAACTACAAACACATGGAAGAGTGTTTATAATACCATCTCTGCTTTTCATCAGGTCTCACTCGTTCAAAATGTTCTGGTTGAAAGATGTAGCCTAAACATGAAGATTTACCAAAGGAAGTTGAGGACTGAAAATTTTCAGGTATCATGTTCTTGGCATTCAACCCATCTGACTCATTAAAAAAAAATAATCTTAACATCATAGGATAATTTGAGTTGGAAGAAACCTCAGGAGGTGTCTACTCTAACCTCATGCTCACAGCAGGGTCACCGTTGAGGTCAGATCAAGACGCCTGGGGTTTTGTCCTGTCTTTATCTCGAAAACCCCAAAGGATAGAGACTGCACCAGCTCTTCAGGCAGCCTGCTACCTGCTTGCTAAGTTGTGCCCAAGGTAAGAAAGATTTCCTTCTATCTTGTCTGAATGCCTGTTAATTCAGCTCCTGTTTGCATGCGCTATGGGGGTACGTATCTATGTCTGAACCTCTACAGCTAGATACTCACTGAAAATGCATAATGTCAATGTCAAAGTGTGGCAGTTCTTATAAAAATATCAGATTGCCATAGATTGCTACCTTCTTAAGATCTGCACCGGTGGGAACCGAGCAGGGTTTTGTTTGTTTAATCCTTCTATAAAAATGAAGATATTTTGAAGGGTTATTGAAACTAATATTGATGCTGAAGCTTTGTAGTGAAATAATAGTTGTCACTGGATTGTAAAGAAGTTTCGTCAAGCCTAATGTCATTAATGTTGACCTAATAAGCCCTTCACTTCCTCTGCCAGTCACTGCTTCTCTCTGCTTCAAACGTGGCTATAATACTGCAAACTCCTATGTATTCAGTGCAGAGTTACAATTTCTTTTTCCTCCAAGATCAGACATGTGGCATAATTTATCAGCTGAAGAATGAGAAGCACCTGAAGGATTATGAAATCTCAGGTCTCATAAGATGTGTCAGTGAGTTTGTTTCATTTTTCATATGTATGTTTTTTTAAGCTTTTCAAATTAAAACACGCACAATTCACCTAAAAGACACAAAGTGTATATATCCACAATGATGTGGAAGGAAAATGCTATTGCATTGGCATGGCATGCTATCACTCATGTTTTCCAGGAAGTTTCCTGAAACCTGCATCTATCAGAGCGCCCACACATGGACCACCCTTTGGCCATGGCTCCTAGAAGGCTGTCTCACAATTCAAGCCCTTAGCTCTGGTCCATCCACCAAGAAGCATGGGGGATCCTGGCTCTAGTTGCACTTTGGCTTCCAAAGATCCTTACGGTGGAGTTGGGAAATATAGTTTGCTTAAAAGTAGGGCTACAAAGGGCTCCCTCTGGCCACAGACTAATCCAGAGTCCTACTCTGCACACAGCAATCCATTTTGCAGAACTCTGTAGAACTGGGGTAGTTGAAAAGGAATTTTATATAGCATCAAAATAACTCTATGATATTTCAAATGAAATAGCATTTCCTGAGTTCTTGTGTTAGCAAAATAATATTAACAGACTACTTTTTTTCCTCTTTTTAATACAGTAAAATAATAAAATAATTACTGTAATGCAAACTTTAAACCGTGGGTTGGGTTTCCTTTCCTCAGTGATTTCTAAAAGTTCAAACTCATTTCAGAGAGGCCAGAAGCCACAGTGTGACTCTAGATAAGGATACGCATCTTGTTACACACTGCCCAGCACTGCATATTCAAAAAGCTAACAGAAATAGTGTTTGTATGATCAACCATACCTTGCCAACTGAATATTAAATATATACATATATACACACAAATGCTGTAAACAGAATAATACAATTAGACTAGAGTACAGAAGTGAGACCTTTGTCAAAACTAAAGCACACAAACTTTTTAAAGAGAAAGCTGGTCCCTGGAAATACAAGGTAAATAAGATAAATCAGATAAATCAGACAATGCATTTGTTTTGAACTATTTTCCATTGTCCTAAAATGCTACCCCTACATTTTATAATTTAACATCTGTTAATAAATTATAGCTATTGTAATAAGTAACAGTTACTACTATTAACAGATGGATGCTGGATGTTTCAAGTCTCCAGAATAAAAAGACTAATGCTTTACTGGGATGTGCTAAGAAAGAACAGCATTTGCTGTCATTGACTTCAACTGGGAAGGAGACACTTTTGAAGATAAGTAACCAGATCCTCCAGAGGCAATCATTTGTGCACCTTGGAAGAAGTGAAGAGGTTGTAAACTCTTGTTAGAGAAAATATAAAAGACCAAATAGTTAATTTCCACTGTTGCAGGTCAGGAGTGCTTTAATACTTGCCAGAGGCAAGCCTGTTAGCAATACACACACTTCCATTTCACGCTGTGAATTTTCCTTCACACCACTTTCATTGTAGTTGTGCGAAACACTTCACGCAGTTTACCCAACCTGCAGTCTGCCTTTTTGACAAATTTCACCCACTGATTTCCTCTCCCTAAGTCCTAGACCAATATGGCAAAAGCTTATGGTTATTTACTTATTTTATTCCTGATTCGTTTCAGATCTCACACATCTCAAGTCACTCCATAGGAATTTTCCAAAACTGTGAGAATCTTCAGGACAAAGACCAAGATCTTTTTGCCGTTTCTACAGCTGAACCCACTTTCTGAACAAAGCTTGGTGCATTACTACATACCTACCTTTTCTTTGAACACAAAAAGGTAGCCATCCGCAGCTGCAAAGGACAAGGGTGAAACATTTCTCCCATGTGACCAGTGACTACTCTCAATGACTAATATGAATGACCCATCATCTCTGTCTAGTAACTTGGATCACTTGAGCTACATCTATTGTTATCCTTAATTTTTCTGGCTTCACATAAAGTTTTAATGAGACAGGTAAGGTTTTTTTCTTCAATCAGGTAGATTAAGACAATGTAAGAATTAAAATTCAAATTTAGGCAAGTGATCTACCATGGAACAGGATCGTCAAACAGGAGTTTGCTGCAAAAAAGTTCCATTATTCTGTACCAGAACAACACTGCAGCACCATTACAATGGTTATTGTTCTACATGTAGGATAAAACACATTTTCTGTTTGGTGAGATAACTAATAACGCTGTGTTGGAGGAAAATCATCATTACACATTCATCACATTTTCTGAAAAATTTACAGTCAGAATTATAATGTCTCTCTAAAAAGGATTACATTCACAATCCAGTACCTGAACTAATTCAGACTGTAAATTTTTGTTTCACTTCAAACAGTATCAACACGTTTCCTATTGTTTTCAAAATAGGTAAACAAAACAGACTGGGAAAAAAAAGTCACAGCTAAAAAAGACTAAAAAAGCTGCAGACCAATTGCTTGGAAAAAAACCCAAAAAAGCTACCTAATACCAATGAGTAAGGTTGTGTATACACATTTGGCTTGGCATAAATTTCCTAAGAAACAATTGAAGTAACCATTGATTTACAAAGTGCTGTATGGTTTTTGAATTTATAACCTCACATCAAACATAGCCTGACAAATCTTTGAGAGATCTTTTGAATGCCTTCGAAGGGATGTACCTTACAGATGTGGACAATTCTGTAAAAGTTTGAGGATGACCATCATTTCAGGTATAGACTGATGTCTAACAGATATCTTGCAAGCATATTTCCATCTGTGTTACACTCAGTTCGTCACACTTCACAGTACACTTATACACTTTCAGAAAAAAACTCACTTTTATCTTTTTTCATTTTCTTCTAGGGGAAAAAAATTACAAACAAACCCAAAACAAGAAAATATAGTATTGCTACAAAAATATACCAACATATTACTGGTAAACCTGGTTTTCCATTCACCAGCTCATAGACATTGTAAGGCATGGTCTTTTTAAGCTTCCCCCCAACCCCCCCCGGGGGGAACGTTTTCAAGATTTTTCAAGATTTTGGAGATGGAGGAAAGAATATTCAATAATTTCTTGTTAGATTTAGAAAAACATACATATTTTTAAATTTTATTTATTTGCTTTGTACTACAATAATACAAAAGCTATTTAGACTGACAAAATTCCTTTTGATAATTCACCAATGGAAATACTGGATCAAAAAGAAATCATGACTAGCGTTTTGAGGAAGCAGGCGAGTCCTTCTGAAAGAACCATCAGGTTCTCACCCATCAGGTAAACCCTCTCGAAAGAACTCAATACTCTAGATATTTAGCATGGTGACACATAGTGCTACTGCCCATCTCAGGCCAAGCTGCACTGAGGTTGCTTCTTCCCTGTGTCACAGAAAGAGGCACACCTACCAACCATTTCAGTTATTAGATTCCTAAGCAGTCAACTCCGAGATAAAGAACCTGTATATAACAACATTGCCCATTGCAGACAGCCTACAGAACTTCCAGGTGTCCTGAGATAGGAAGGCCTTCAGGAGAGTGGAACCTGTAACCTGAAGACCCATTTAATTTCACATGTAGCCCTGAATGCATGGGCTTTGGTGGACGTCCAACACCCTAAAGCAGACAGTCTATATTCAGCTGTTTTTCCCCCCATCCTGAGTGTAACATTTCAGAGTTGTGTGTAGGGAAGAAAAATGCTTTGAAATCCAATGTACCCAATTTTCGAACAGTATGTGATATCTGAAGACATTTTAAAAATGTTAATTAAATCTTAATGTCTGCTATTTTTTTAAAAAGCCAATACAACTATCAACAAAGGCAATGTTAGCAAGCCAAACCCAATTGCTATAATCTATTCCTTGAATATTACATGACAACACACTGTGGTTGTATGAAGGCACAAAAGCTTTGGGCAAATGGTTTCTTTAATAATTTAAAGATTTTTCAAATTACTATATCCATGTGGTGCCTCTGAGTATATAAATTAAAAAAGTAAGATAATGAAAACATGCTTAACTTATAATGTTATTTCTCAGACTGAATCTCTCTTTTGAACCAACCCATTCAAAGAAAAAAAAAGAAATTTAATCAAGGGTGGGTTTGTGTCAAATTATTACTTTCCCCCAAGACTTATTTAATTTTAATTATGTAATAATGTGCTTAATAACAAGAACTGGGTTGTAATGAAAATCTTGTCAGGAAAAAAAGGCTTTAAGGGGGATCTTTGAGTTCTTTTTAATACCAAATATAGATATAGCATGTAATGCAGTTGTACTTTGTAGCCCTCAGCAAAAGAATCTGTTACTACATTGCTGCTCATTTTCTTTCCATAAAATAATTCTGCATTTGAAAGATTCACACTGCTGTGCTTGTAAGAATTCTCTTACACAGCTGTGGAAAAGTTCTTGTCATACTACGTATAACCAAGATGTTCCAATTGCTTTTCATTTGTTACTTCCCATGGTGTCTGATAGCTTCTGCCCCCATTCCCACACACGTGTCACAGCTATTCTCCATGGAGAGTAAGAATCCATTGCTACATATGCGTTAGCAGAAAAACTCTTAGAAAGACTCCATTTGAAGATATTATACCACTAAGTGGCTTAGGTGTTTGGATTCGATGGCAATGGAGCAGGCTGAGAACCTGAACTGAATATGGGAGAATACTTAATGCATCTTACGCATGGGGTGGAGACAGCCGGGGGAGGCCAACAATTTACTGCAGCTGCAATTGTAAAAGCTACACAGGAAGAATCCTTCCCCACCACAACATTGCTGGAAAAATCAAGCAGCTGGTTCAAGTCAGGGTTTGGTGGAACACAAAGGGATACAGAATCGGTGTCACTTTCCATCATGCTCTGAAACCGGACAGAAGGAGAGGAGATGAGCTGGAGGGCGTGACATCGGATGACGAAGAGTTAAGCTCCGCAGCTTATGCAGATGGCCTCTCACAACTGGCTGGACAAGCTTGAATGAATGATGATACTCTGCTACCTTACAAGCTTGGTCTACTCAACTTGGATTTACAAAAACTGCCATGAAGACAGAGCACTTGTAACCGAGCAAAGAGACAATACGTGAGTATTGAAAAGCAATAAGTGGTGGAGCTGAGAACAAGTCAATTTTCACGTGTATTTAGGAAACTTGATCAATGTTGACAGTTCTGTCAGGGATTAGATAAAAAGGAGATAAGCCTCAGGCACAAGCATGCACAAAAAAAAAAGATGAAGTAACAGACTGATAAAAACATTATGTTCAGTACAACTTTATCAAACTAACTCACCAACAGGATTTTTCTTTGATCTGAAATCTTTAACAAATTTAGTAAGAGCCAAATATATACCACCTCTTCCCTTCTGCCCCTTTCTGCTTTCCACATTCTCAATTCTGTAATGCCAAGTAAATTTTAAGTAGAAAATATCCTAAAAACACCCCAAAACTGAAAAAGATAAATATTTTTTTCTGCAGTTCTGTTTTTTATTCCCTCTTCTCACACTGTTAAAAAACCCCCCAACTGACACGAAAACCAACCATCAATTGTATCTACTGATTCAAGCAGCAAAGCTAAAGTCCATAAAAAGTATATATGGATAACTTCTCACACAGATACCTCCTGCAAGTAAGTGTGGATGGAATACAACATAACTTCATGGCAAGAACTCTGTGGACTCAAGGTTTTCCGTAAAATCACTTATCCTCCCTGACGAAGAATTCTCTAATGGGAAGAGTATCTCTGATGTCTGTATTTCCACAGCATTTTCACACATCCCTTAAAGCTGGAAGTTCAAGAAGTAATTTTAGTGAAAACAATCAGAGACTTCAATGTACCTATAAGATAGATGCTTTTATACGAATGAAAGTACAGGTTCTGGATTTTGCTCTCTCTTCTAATTCTTTTCCATTTCCCTTCCTCAGGGAAGGGAACGTCTCCTTCATTCCATTTTGATTCCCAGACTTAAGTCACTTATGTCTTTTGCACACACATTACTGGTTCCCCAGGCTGGACTCAATGACAGTTCTAATAATTAATAAATGAGCTATTCTTCTGACTCACTTTAAATGAATTAGACAAGAGAAATAATTTGCCTGAAGGAGAACATGATGCTCCAAAAATTGTAATTCTGAAGTGCAGACAGAACAGATTTTCAACATTCTAGGTTTTTACACTATTTGAGACAATAAATTAGTGACAACATTGACTGTTTACTTGTCAAGGACAACCTTGATGTAAGCAATACAACAGACACCTTTCAAAAGCCAGGTGCTTCAGAAAATTTGCTATTGATGTGATTTAGCAGCACATACAGACCACCCCAGCTGGCACTAACATGGCAACGAACCCCCAGGTTACTTTCCTGTTAAGGTGTACTTAGCCCTGCCACAATGGGCCTTTGTGGACAAGGAGTGAGGTATTTCAAATCTGTAATATTGAAATAATTGTGTTCATGTCATTATTTACTTAATATTTTGTTATCTGGAAACTGTAGCATGTTGATACTAAGCACCTTTACATACACAGAATAAATAGGAATGTAGGTAGGTAGCTTCTGAAGAGGTACTGCTGTCGACCACAATTGCACTGAAATCATTATATATTATTCTCTTTCCCAATCTCAACGATGATTCCAAGGGGCTGCATATATAAAAGTCCTGTATACTCGGAAGTAGTATATGCCAATGTGTTTCAGATATTTAAACTCTCGGCTTATTTTGAAAACATAAAATGTGGACATTTAAAATACAGATACAGGGAAAAATAGAACATAATTTTTTTAACAGAAAAATCTATAGAGCTCTTGTGCTGAATAGTTCCATTATATCAGTGCAAGACTTCTATAGATTTTCTCTGCTTGTCTTCATTCCCTGATGGAAAATCCTTGCCAGTAGATACTTAAATGCCACACACTATCCGATTTGAAATGTTATCAGTAAGCACAGTGCAGCCAGCTCTGAATTACTGCATCTTCACTATCAAGATACCCGATGATACTATCATTCACTGTGCACTCAAATTATTCAGGCCAGTTGAATGTCATATTTCCCATTTGCAATATGCCCCTTGTGACTGGACTACCGCTTCAGTATTTATTTGCCCTATCTCTGCATATCCTGGCAGATCACATTAAAAGTCACCATTGCTGTGTATCGGTCCCTTATGTCCTCCTCTGACATCCTGAAACATCCTACCAAAATAAATCACAATTCTCCACTGAATAAATAATTCATGTATGCGTTCTGAACATCTGGTATCAAACTAGAAAGATGAAGGGAATCAGATTTCTCTTTTGTCCCAGTAGCTGAATATACACTATTATGCAAGTGGTGTCTGACATAAGGAAAAAAAATCTCAAAAATACTTAAGCAAAATGTAATTTACACTGCATGTAAACTTTCTGCTTTTAAAGAAGCATTGGTAAGAAACTCTACACTCTTCAACTTTGTAACTTTGGTACTCGTAAAAGCTATGTGCCCCAACATAATCAGAATCAGAATCATTAAGGTTGGAAAAGACCTCAAGGATCATCAAGTCCAACCCAACACCACCTAACTCACTAAACCATGTCCCTAAGCACCACATCTACACGTTTCTTGAACACCTCCAGGGACAGTGACTCCACCACTTCTCTGGGCAGCCTGTTCCAATGCCTGATCACTCTTTCAGTGAAGAAATTTTTTCTAATATCCAGCCTAAACCTCCCCTGGTGCAACTTGAGGCCATTTCCTCTTGTCCTGTCACTTGTTACTTTAGAGAAGAGGCCAGCACCCACCTCACCACATCCTCTTTTCAGGTAGTTGTAGAGAGTGATGAGGTCTCCTCTCAGCCTCCTCTTCCCTAGACTAAACAACCCCAGCTCCCTCAGCCGCTCCTCGTAAGACCTCTGCTCCAGACCCTTCACCAGCTTCGCTGCCCTTCTCTGGCCCTGCTCCAGCACCTCAATGTCCTTCTGGTGGTGAGGGGCCCAGAACTGAACACAGGATTCAAGGTGCGGCCTCACCAGTGCCGAGTACAGGGGCACAATCACTGCCCTAGTCCTGCTGGCCACACTATTGCTGATGCAGGCCAGGATGCCATTGGCCTTCTTGGCCACCGCGGCACACTGCTGGCTCATGTTCAGCCGGCTATCAACCAGCACCCCCAGGTCCCTCTCTGCTGGGCAGGTTTCCAGCCACTCTGCCCTGAGCCAGGAGCATTGCAGGGGGTTGTTGTGACCAAAGTGCAGGACCCAGCACTTGGCTTTACTGAACCTCTTACAGTTGGCCTCAGCCCATCGGTCCAGCCTGTCCAGATCCCTCTGCAAAGCCTTCCTTGGTGTCATCAGAAAACTGACTGAGGGAGCACTCAATCCCCTCATCCAGGTCATTGATAAATATGTTAAATAGGACAGAAAATATTCCTAATTTATGGTATACTTAGCACTTATTAGAGCTTTTATCTAAGCATTTCCTGCAGTTTACATAGTTACACTTAAAATATTGTATAATCCCTAAGAACATTTTAGATATATTTATAAAGATTTGATCACAATAAGAGGTAGAATTTTGGGTTGGTGCTTAAGGCTTTCCAGAATGGCAAAATCGAAAATATTTAAACTTCTAAAAAAAACAGGTGCTATAACGTGAAAAATTATCAAACCAAGCAGCTAGGAATCATACATGCAAACTAATCTCCCCGCAGTTTGTCTTCCTGCATGTGGTTTGGTGTGGCTGTTGCATTCCACTAGTTGGTTTGGTCTACATCTCAGTTCCCTCTAGTCTACTGTACACAAAGTTCAGTCCTATTTTTTTATTTTTTCAATTGCACTTTTCATAAAAACAGCTTTCCAGAAATTTACCCAATTGCCATATTCAGTATTGTGCCCACTGTTCTTACAGCATATAACTGCATACGGCCATAACTACACGACTGCTGAGAGAAGGCCCAGTCAGATCATTTGTCTCAAAAAAAAAGAAAAACAATAATCAAAAGTGTTAATCCTAAAAATGCTGCTTATCTATATGTAATTATATATCCAATATGTGAAATGACGAACGCATAGCTCTTAAAATATTCCTAGAGAATAGGGATTTATTTGGAACTGGGTGGTACTAGTTTTAACAAAAATTATAAAAAGACAAATAATTGAAAAATTATTTTCAACTGCATAGCCTATATATCTGTAATGTCTCACATTTTCACTGAATTTCACTGAACTGCCAGTTCATCACTCAGGAGAAGAAGCAGAAAGCAATCATGACATAACCTATACTGATAAATTTAATTCCAAACTCAACCACAATACCAGATTACCACGTTACATGCCAACATCCACTGACATAAATGATGGCATTACATGAGATCATTCTACATGCACCTAATAAAAAAATTACCTAGTAAGGTGCTACCACCTATTTAGAGCAAAAGATTTGCTGTAGCCTTGTGAAAATCCATCCCCTTAGAGCAAAATAATTGTATACTAGCGATGTTGTATCCTACCAGGATAAATAACATCAGAGGTAATGTAAAGAGGCAAGAAAGAGGATTCAGGGATCTACAGATGGGTGAGCCTCACCTTAGTCCCCTGGACATTTACAGGGCAAATCTCCTGGAACTAATTTCCAGGCATACGCAGGAGAAAACACTGGTTCAAAAGAGCCAGCATGATGGATTTACCAAGGTCAAGTGTTTCTTGATGTCTGTAATGACACAAGTCGCTTTGTGGATAAGGGACATGCAACACTGTTCACCACGACAATAACAAGGTCTTTGACACTGTCTTCCATACTATCCTTGTAGCCAAACTGGTAAGGTGTAGATCATTTGGATGCTAAAAAACTTCCTAAGGCAATAAATAAATATAAAAAGCCCAACTAGGACAAAAGAAGCAAAAACAAGCAGTAACTATCTGTTTGGAGAATATGTTTTGGAGAAAAATATTTCTTTACATTTAGTTGCATTGGTGCCAGGTTTGGGCAATATTCTTAAATATAATGAAATCTTACCACCTCCCCAGGAACAAATATAGGTGTCCTATCACTGCTTTCTCACACAGCGTCTGTTCTGCCTGTTTCTAATGTTTTATTAATATAGGAAGAATAGTCTATAAAATGTACTTTCATAAAGTGTTGTTATTTGTATTTTAATGTGCTATAAAAAATGCACGGCTGCATGTTCTGAACACTTGCATAATCGTTACACAAAAGAGGTTCCACTCAAGAAGTACTTTAGTCTTGGTTCAGAAATCATTTTCCTAGACACTCAACTATTGAAATGTTGATGTCTTTAGCTTAAGTATATACCTCAATTAACAAATTATAAAACAGCACCAGCTAAACACTTCAGACTAGCCTCTTAATCAGTTAAGTATCTGATATTGTCAAAGAGAAGCATCCGAAAATTCAACTACCAAAATATTCTAGTTGCTTTTTAAAGAATTTATCAAGAGCTTAAACAGATAAATCAGCCTGTAATAACGAAAACCAAGCCTGAAAAAAAAATGGAGCTAAATCACCAAAGTACATTGAAAGGACAAACCTCATACTTGGTTAATTAACAAAATAATCATACCAACAATTAACTACATGCAACAAGCCATTTTGAAAAACAGTATTGGTGAATGATGTATGTTGCTCAATCAGCAACCTATGCAACCAAATCATAAAGGTGTCAGAAACATAAACTAGTTAAGTAGAAAGTTCTACTACGGAAAAGGAAAAAAGCTTCCTTAGATTAAAAAAAGCATGTTTACATGTGATATCTTTCCTTTAAAATTACATTTGAGGTCTCTTTCTACAGTTTCAAAATTGCACCAGCAAGAAAAAAAAAAATAGGCTTGATTACTGAAATATATAAAAACCACAAGAAAAACGGAGTGGAAACTACAACTTGATGTTACAGAGCATTATTTTCTGATGTTCTTTCTTAGGCTGTCCTGAATGAAAATGCCAGCTGGTCTTTCAAACTTCAGGTAGGTAAAAAGGAGGGACACTAGCTAAAGAACCCTCTATAAAGCCACTCAGCATTCTCAGGTCTCACTGATAAGCTGTAATCAAAGTGATCTGAAAAGGCTGTGCATTTCACTCTTGACCTTCAGAAAAGGAAAAGTAAAAAAAAAAAAAAAAAAAAAAAAAAAAAAAAAAAAAAAAGAAGATGGTACAACTCAGCAAGTGAGAGAATCTGCCCTTTTACAAGGTTAACTTGCACAAGAGCAGAATCCACACCCATTAAATGTAAAAACTGTAATTTGGCAGGCAAATACATAAACATTTTCTAAAGTGGTTTTAAACTTCATTTCTGCAGGCTTAAACTGACTAGATAGTCAATATTAGCATAGCTATGAACCACAAAAAGTATGTGCTCACCCAGACATACAAATGAACACAAGGAGAGGAACAGTGGACAATTGCGGCCATACAATAAACAGAAACATCAGCTTCCTTGCTTTTATTGGTCATGAAACTTGTTCTTGTTGGGTAAGACTTTTCTCTACAGAAATATTTATTTCTAAATACAAAGAAATAAGTGTTAATACTCTTCTCCAGTTGTCTTCTAGTTTTAGATTCATGAATAGTTAGCTAGCTGTAAGCAGGGTTAACAACTTGCTGTGATATTTTGAGTGTAGAAATACTAAGCTTTTCCTGTGTGCTCACTACAAGACTGCTTACTGCTGACTGGAAAAGGGGAAACATAGCTCCCACTTTTAGAAAAGGAAAGTAAGGAAGACCTGGGAACTACAGGCTGGTCAGTCTCACCTCTGTGCCTGGCAAGATCATGGCGCAGATCCTCTTTGAATCTATGTTCAGGTGCATGGAAAACAAGGAGGTGATTGGTGACAGCCAACATGGCTTCACTAAGGGCAAATTGTAACTGACAAACTTGGTGACCTTCTACAATGGGGTCACAGCACTGCTGGATAAGGGAAGAGCAAATGACGTAATCTACCTGGACTTGTGCAAAGCCTTTGACAGTGTCCAGCATCACATCCTTGTCTCTAAATTGAAGAGACATGGATTTGACAGATGGACCACTTGGTGAATAAGGAATTGGCTGGATGGTTGTACTCAAAGAGTTGTGGACAATGGCTCAATGTCCAAGCAGAGATCAGTGGTGAGTAGAAAAAAATCTTTCCTCTCCATCATCTCATGGTTTTGTCTAAAAGAATTAAAATCATGTTGCAAGGACAAATCAGTGCAATAAGCAAACTAAACTTTCTGTGCTTCTTTTTATGAGTTAAGAACATTACTCTTCAATTCTTTTTACTGAAAATAGTATTTTGGGGTCAGCAAATTCATTATCTTTGAGAAGAGGTATTCAACCATTTTCAACATGCTTTTACTCTAAATTTCATGGAAGCCTAAATCTGCAGTAAAAGAGAATAGTCATGATGTTCTGTGGATGATACACTGCGTCTCTCTATGAAAAAGCTGAAGCAGCTGAAACGGCTCCTTACAGTTCTGAGAAGAGACTCAGATTCACCACTCTAACTAAGGAATGGCATATATTTATGACTGTAATCTGTTAAGAAAATCACCATTCCAACAAAAAAAAAAAGAAGACAAAGTTTTGTTTTGTTTTTTAAAGACAATTTTATGAAGCTGCTAAATCAACTTAGCTTGCAGGGATAAGAATTATGGGAGGTTTTTTTCTGACTTGTTTTTTCTTTATTTTATAGTTTCAGACAGATGTGTTACTCCTTTAAGATAAAATTAGGAACTATATAATTTCCTAACATCAGCTTAGGGGCGTTGGAACATCTAATTCCTATTTCAGTACTGTCATCTCTCTCCCCTGCTAATGCATAGACACGTACACAGACCCTTTGTGTCTTCTTGGGTAACATCCCATATGTTTCTGTAAAGTAGAGTAGAATTTGACACTTTTTACTTGCCACACCATGCCCTACAGAATCTAACAGCGAGCTTTCTCTCACTGTTTTCCAAGTTCCTATGTAGACAGCCTGCCAACAAGCATGAAAGCCAGAGAACTTGTACAATATATCTGCCACTCACGGGATGTGTTATGACAGCCGCAACAAACATGTCGAATTGCTAGATTCAACTGCCCATTCTTAAACCTTAAATTACTAAGCTGTTAAGGACTTTTGTACAAACTATGACTTAGAACTAAATTAATTAATTAGTCTTCTTACTTCAAAAGAAATTAAATATATAAACATGCTTTTATTAAGTTATTTGAACCAGAATCCACTTACAAGGCAGAAATATAGATAGCCCTGTAAGACAGCAGAGTCCTCTAGTCAGTTAAAATGTTGCCTGACATTAAAAAAAAGATAATTGTGCTATGAATATTATTTTTTCTGTCACTTTTCAGTTCCCGATCCTGCAATTCAAAATGCAAGCAAGAAAAGCTGACATGAAAAACTGGAGCTTTTTAAAGCTGCACCTGGTCTGCAAGGTCTGAGGCAATCTGAGGCAATAATATCAATTCAGTATTCTCAGTTAAACTCTTTGCAAAGATCAAGAAAATAAAAAAAGAAATTAGTAGCCATGTGAAGAGATATTTCAATGATAATGGAATTCTATTATATCACTGAGCTATTCTTGAAGCTGTGATAAATGTCCCCTCACAATACCTCTGCCTAAAAAAAAAATAAAAATCTATCACTGTCATAATTGCAAATGTAAGAAAAACTAAAAAAAAAGAAAAAGCACAATTGATTTAAACAGATTTTATACTGTCATAGATTCAATTGAAAGAAGAAAAATGTTGATATTAATTTAATTGCCAATGTCTGAAGGAGTGAATAATTCAGAATAAAAGCACATTAAGATAAAAAGATGTAAATCAAGGAAAAACTACTAAAAGCATACCCAAAACTTGAGACATTTTAATAATTATCTTCTATGTTTCTACTCATTGTATGAAACCTTTTAGAGTACTATAAGGAAATATAGCATTCAATATTGAATATTTTATTACAGTTCACACTCTCCAGAAGAAAGGTGAATAGATTTGTCATAGGCAAATGAACATTCAATGTCTGGATGTTATAAAATCTAATTCAAAAAAATTTGGCACTTCTATATCAAAGACCACATATAGCAAACATCCTGAATAGAAAAATAATGTCTTATTTTTCCTTCTTAATGATATTTATCTTATTTAAACCCATGGGAATATCCAGGAAGGAAGAATCGCCTGTGGTTACAGAAACAAACGGTCTACATACCATAGTTGGGAAACAGAGGGAATGCATTAGAAAAACAGCAGTGAGGGAGGATCTTATAAATATGAGAGAGAATAGAGAAGAGAAAAGAAAATGGGGGAAAAAGAATTTACGAGGCTACCCTGCTAACCAAGGATTTCTCTTTTCCCTGAAAGAACTGGAATGGCTTGGTGCAGTTCCCAAGACAAGAACCCATGTGCTGAATCTCAGCTTTCTGAAATGAGGTCAGAAATAGTTTTCTGTATAGTGAAATGAAAATTCAGAATAAAATATCAACCCAGATCAATATGGAATCCTGAAGAGAAGTTGTCAACTCTACATTCTTTTGTGTAGGTGTTATAGTGAATAACCAGATGGGAAGGTAAGAAGTGAAAAACTCTCCTGTTCATGCAACAGTTCAATTTTCCTGAATCACTCATTCTGCACAGTAGGTATAAGGTGAAGCGATATAATGGAAGCGATAATGATGCTTTGCAGAGTGGAACATCTCCATTAGAGTAAAACTAGAGAGCTGATGTCAGCACCGTGCAGCTGATATCAGCACCTTGCAGCTGAGCAAACCTAGAAAACAGTTCTCTCAAAATTTTTTAATGACAGAAGCACTCACTGCTTTCCAAATAACTCACATACAGAATTTGCAGTTCCGTGCTTTGTGTATCACTTTCTTCTGAAGTGAATACGATAAGCTTCTGGAGCAGCAGCAGCTACCTCAATCCTCAAAAAGCAAAATAGATTATTTGTAGTCACTATTTAGCATACTCAGAGAATGAGTACAAAGGAATACAAGTCCATTTAGAAATGCAGGATTAGAAGGAGCTTTCTGTCTCTTAATGAATAGTACCTTATTATCTCGGGTAACGTACCATGTAAACCTTTCCAAAAACACATCAACTTTATCTTAAAACTAGTAAGTGGAGTTTATTCCAGTAACTACTCTACTGAAAGACTGCATTGTACCAAGTTGTATTGAAGGTTAGGAGTATTATTACAGTATCTTCTAATTGCCAGCCTGTGTTCAAAAAATATCCACACATATTTCTGACAACACTGTGCTTCTTGGGTGTAAGCTCTGTGGTAGATTTACAGTGAGCTAGTCTCTCTTCTTAGTAATCATTGTGCTGAACTTTGCAACTAGAGATGGAGTTGGTAACAGTCATGAATATATGTTCAGAAATAGAGTCAGTGCCAAGAATAATTATTTTTCTACTTCTGCATTTTTCAAAATAAACTTCTCTAACATAAGAATTGCAATATTTATATTCGCAAAAAAAAACATGCACAAAGAAAAAAAAACCTCTTGCAAAGTCTGGACCTTCTTACAACATTTGTATAGTGAGTTGACAGAATATTAAAAATGAGAATGAATCCAGAGAGAAATAAAAGTACTTTTTTTTTCAACTTTCATTCATTCCAATTTTCTCTCTGCTCACCACTACAAAAATCCCTGAGATTGGAACATATCCATAAAACAAACAGGTTGTTTTTCATGCTAGAACTAAAACTCTAAAATATGTAAGCCCCAATCTTTCCTTACTGACATAAATCTGAGCTTCAGTCTGAATGAGTTATTCCATGGCAAAAATCCTGCAAAATACATTCCAAGAAACATCAGAATCTCAGCTACAGAAACGGAGATTAATACAGCAAACTAACTAAGGGAGAGGAAGAGAAATGAAATGTTTGTATTTACCAAGTGGTACACCTGAGTTTCATGACTCTTTGAGGAAAGAATTACAGTGGTTGCATCTATTTTGTTTATTCTTTTAGTTAAGGTAACTCAGAGTTGGCTGAAGCTTTAAATTTAAGATAAACAGTTGTATGCATTTCAGTCCTTCAAAAGACTTAGGAATTCTCCACTAATAGTAAACTTCCCATGGCACTAAACCACACCAACCATCCAATATTTAAATCAGAGGCAGTCTGAACTTCAACTTCAGTTGAGTTGGTTTGTTTGGGTTTTTTTTAAATTTTTTCTTTGTGATTTACAATCCTTAACATTACAAGACAGTAAAATATAGACTAACCAGAGACCTAAGGCCAAATTCAACTTCTAAGTGACAGGAATATTCAACATGTTGGTATATTAGGAACTTTCAGACATTTTGAAGCAAAGTCAAATTTTCACTGTCCCAGACTCCCATGGTGATTCTGAATGATGGCTTTTTCTCTCCTTTATTCAATGGGTCTTTGCTGCACAGTTCTCAAGTTCAAACCTTTTATAACTCTGGATCTAATTGGGCAGTTGGATCATCTGAAGTCATTGTAACCTGTTAAGTTTTATCTTAACTTCTTCATTCTCCATATCGTTCTAGATTCTCTCAAAACAGTCCCCTCAGTGGTGACTAGTGCATATTTGAAGATCCCTACACTTGCCCAATAGCAACTGAAAGGGTTTCTTAGCTTATGTCACAATAATTACTTATATGTAAAGAGATATTTTTTTTCTTCTTAATATGAATTGTGTTTATTACTTTCACCTAATGTTTCTTCCTGATGGTATTTTCAAAGCAAACACTCACACATATGCTCAGGAGTATATACCAGTTGTTCAAGAGTATTTTTGGCCAAATTTTCAATGCCTTAGTCTCTGAAATGTGAACTTTCAAGCTCACTACTTTCAGAAAGGATCAGTTATTTCTGAGCACTTTGCACAGTGATTTTTTCCCCTCTACCTACTTATTCTAGAATTGAAGACTCCATTAAAAATATGCCTTTTTTTTTTAAACCATGCAAAGCATCACAGATATGCATGATGCATTTTGCAGCTCTCAAAAGTGTTCCTCTTTACAGTGAGGCATTCTTTTACAGGTTTCGTGAATTAAGAACTTTGCATATTTCACAGAATAGATTTTCACCCCAGAATCACATCAGATATGCTAATGCATGAAAACAGCAACAGACCCTTGCAAAACCTTTAAGGAAACAGATGTTGAAATTGTAAATGTGAAACAGTAGGTGTATAGCATTCGGACAGGAAAAATAATACAGGGAAACAAACACTATGCTCCTATACATGGATGGTTGTAAATAGCACATATTACAAAACATTCTTCCATGAATTTCTTTAATATTTTTTGCAATAAATTCATTATTTTAACAGTTTAGCATGACTTGTGGTTGAAAAAGTTGTTGTAAGGGAAGATGATTACATTTTATAATGGGACAAAGTCTCATTGTGAGTCAGTAACTTTGTATAGTGCCATAAAATCCTGTGTTTTGTTTAACAATGGCTCTAGCAGGTGGCATATGGCTAATACTGAGTCTGTCACCATCTCCAGGGTGCCAGACATTCCTCAAATTTTCTGTGAGAGGAATTTTTTGGTAGGTTTGGATTGTAAAGGCACGTGAGCATCTGCTGCCTGCTCAGTCTCATTATCATCAACCCAGTTAATGCCTACAGCTCTCAGCCTAGCAGTCAGGGCCAGAAGCTCAATTTTACTCTCACCGTGAGCAGTGAATTTGATAGTCTATCTTGAACAAATGCTCCATTTGAATACAAAGAAAGATTCTGTTGTGAAGTACATGCAACTTTCAGAAGGTATATTAGAAATTATAAAATCAAATAATTCAGTACAATTTCCTGAGCAATATTATTGCTATTTTTAAGTTGAATTCTTAAATTAGGATTAAAAAAATTGCATTGTCTTTTCTTTCCCTTGCTTAAAAGAACACTGAGAGCTGAAACAAAATATGTAGTCCAAATTTATCTGGAGTTGGAAACATCCAAAATATTTACCTGCTACACTGGGCTTTATATTACCATTGGTCACCATAGTATTTAAATGACCTTCAAGTAAAATCAAGTACCCTAAAGTCCATAATGAGCTCCAGGGAGTCTGGAACCTTCTTTGTTCTCTATTTTAGACAGCTCTTTTTATTTTACAGACTGATATTCCTTTCTTTTGCTGTTGCTATTAAATCACTGACTAAATTTCAGTATCTCCCCATAAATACACACCTATCTTTTACCACTGGTGAATTAGAACTACGAAAACTTCCTGATGAGGAGCCAGGGCTATTGAGAGTTTCTGATAAGATGCTTGGCAAAAACATCAGAAAAAATTCAGGTGAAATTTTGCAGTAAACTTCTGGCTGTAACCTTAGGCTCTCAAAGCAGAAACTGAGTGGAATGTGACACTTTAGATCTACGAGCACTCCATTTTTCACTGCTTAAGGTCCCCAGCCACCATGGAATTTTGAGATGTGGAGCACTGGTAAACAAATGCATTGCATCTTTGGCCAGTCCTTGACCCTTTGATGCCTGCAAGACATCAGGCTTGACTCCTGAAAGACAACCTTCCTATCCTTTGTTAGTTCTTCCATAACTCCTCTATGTACAGCATAAAATTCCAGCCAGATTCACAACTTGAAAGGAACCTTCAACATGTGTCCCAAAAACACACTTGCTTAAAGAACAAAGTCTCCAGAAATGTTCCATCTAAACAATTTTTTTTTTTGAGCAAAATGCAAACTATGGCATAATGGCAAGGTTTTTCTTATCACACTAGTACGCCACTTTAATTTCAACATATGGGAATTGTTCAGCTCTGGCACTGCTCCACTGCTGCAGGATGAGGCCACTAAAAATTGCTGACACTGACACAAAGAATTTAAAATAGGGACAGCAAACTGTGAATATTGAGTGTTTTTGGGATCCCACTGTGCATTCCCAAACACCTAACAGAGCTAATAAATCTTGTTAGCACAACAGGAACAGCATCTATTCATGCCTCCACACATGCATGCAGCTACCGGAATTGCTGTTTATGAGGTTTTTACTAAAATGTTGGCCACCATTGGTGCACAGATAACAATGGCAGGTCGTCAGCCATTCACCATAGCCACGAGATACTTACTTGTTCAGGCACAGCAAGGGTTGTCAGTGTCCTGCAGTACTGGGGGCACAGGCCAGGGCCAGGTAGCCCACCACAGGGCACAACCATGGGGCCAAGCAGCCCACCTACCCCATGGCTGGGGGACCAGGACCATGCTTTGGATCCAAACCAAAGATGAGGGCTATTACTGGGGATGAACCACACTCCAAAGCAGCCCCATGGCTGTGACAGGCACACTCTGGCCAGGGTTAGTGGCAGGATGGGGCCACTGGTCGTTGCATGGGCGCCTGGTCAGCCCTGCCAAAACATGATAGTTAAATTTTGAAACTATGCTTGAGATGCCATGTGTAACTGCAGGCTACCTCATCCCCTATCTCCAGTGATGTAAAAATGCAACATGCTATGCTGTAAAATGTAAATGTAAAAAAAAAAAAAAAAAGGCAGGGGAAAAGAAAATAGCTGCTTAGAGAAAGCTGATTTTATAGCAGCTTCTGTTTCGGAGGCTTGGGAAAATCAGTCCCTCTAAAACAAGGACCAAGCCCAGATGTTATTGTAGGACACTGTAGGTGAAGTACAGTTACAGGCTCAGAAGTGGCACCTCCAGGACAGCTGCAAGTGCTGCCCACTGATCTGGCATACAAGCAGGAAAGATGTTGCTAATTTTGAAATAGCTGGAGGGGCAGAGAAGTCTCTCTTTAGGAACAAGTAATCCTCTGTTTATTTCCTTTTAAGACTGATCAAACTGGTGCTAGTACCCTGCTATCAGAGGAAAAACATTACTTTCCTCCAAAAACACTTATGGAAGAAAAGCTTTCACAGAGAAAGCAGCTTTGTTTATTTCGTGGGGAACAGAAAAAAAAAGTTTTCATGCACAATTCCCTTTGCTGGTTTTGACCTGTCACAAGGAACAAGCCAGATGCATCCAGTATCGTGGGTTTTCATATTTTTATTTGTTGTCAAATGTTGATAATGACAGCCATTTAGAAACTTGTAAAAGGAATGCACACATACTTGAAACGTGTAAATGCTTTCAAGTACCATATGTGCCAAGCACTAATCTCAGATTACAAACCTAATGACTAACAGCAGCACTTTTACTCAGCATTTTGGGGGAGGAGCTGTTGAAGGAGAGTAACCTGAAGGCAGTCAGGCCAGAAACAGAAGTAATAACATGCGCTTGGTCACACGTGTCCTTCCAAGGGCATTTTGGAATATCTGTAAAGAGTTGCCTATGGAAAGGGACAGCAGTTTACCCTTACTGACCCTTAGCGTGAATCTCTGGGTACTGTTTATGGAGTACCAACAGACTAGCATTAACTCAAAAAACTGTAGGAAAATCATCATTAATATTAATTCTGAAGTAAAAAAGTCGTCAAAGAACTTGCCATTGATCTCACAAGAGGCACAGCTGATATAGCATCAAAACCCTGAGAATCTTTTGTTCAGCATGGTGGCCAGAGGCAGACACCTTATTTCCCTGATTTTTAACTGGCCAGATCAAGAAACACAGTGGCTGCATGCAGAGTACAATCTTATCTTCAGGTTTGGATTAACTAGGCACACATTCAGACATACAATACTGAGTGTGTAAACATCTGATCAAAACTCGCCTGAAGCATCCTGTCTTTTTACTCCTGCAATACATGGGAATCATGCTTCTCTCTGCTTACAAACAAAATGAAAGAACCTAAGAAAAAAATTAAATAAATGAAACAGACCATATATGTATTAAAGGAACACATACTTAATAAAGGAATACAATACAATACAATACTAAAGATTCAGTTATGTGGAATACTATAGTTCCTTAAGTATTTTCTTCATTAGCATATAGAGTTTTGTAAAACTCATGTAGAAGAAAATATGTTGTTTCACACTGGATGTTGATAGTTAAGACTTTGCTCTTATTCAATTCAGGAAATAAGTCAGAGGACCACTAGAGCTTTCATTTGTTTGCCCTAAGACAAAACACATTTTTCATGAAGTGACTATGAACATCCAAGCTTGACTTGAGAGTTTTCCTAAAATCATGGATTCTGAGGCCCTGGTTTTTCCTAAGGTTCTTCTTCTGAGTGGTTGCTTGTACATCATTGAGCAAGAGAGGACTACATTGGAAAGGGTTTTCTTTAAAAAGTCAAAGAGAATTAGGCAAACAGCCTAAACACACCATCAGGCGCAAAGCCAGAAAACTTCATTCATAAGCACGTTGTAATGTAACCCTGCCTAGCTTTTGCCATTACTTCAATGGTATCACTGTCGTAAAAACATCCAATTCTGATGACTGAGCAAAGTTCTAATGTTTTTTTTTTCTAAATGTCTCTCAAAGCATTTATGACCAGAGTGTGATTTTTCTAACACTGGTTAAGATATATGGTTCTTTGTTTTATATATATATATATACATGTGTGTGTGTATATATATATATATATATATAAAATAATCTCCACGTGGAAGTCAAATGGTGTGCTACCAATCACGTGTGTGATGGTTTTACATCTTTAACATCTCATATCAGAAATGAGAAAAAGGTAGACAAGGGAATAAATCCCAGAACATATTCTGTATTCTTATCTTACCTTCCTGCTCTACTACTACATTTGGTGACAATGGAGTAACATAATGTGGTATACAGTGTATGTATATGTACAATGTACAGTTCATTGCAGGTGCATAAATAAATTCTTCCTATTTTCCATGCTTATTGATTACAAACATCTTGCAAAGTATATCACAAAAAAATGTGTCTAGAGATACCTGCTTTTGTTGCTTTTGAAAGTCACTTCCTCTCTACTATAATACCATATGTTAAAGCTATATATTTTTTGCAGTGAAATTGCAGAAAAAGACACACTAGCTAAGGCTACAGTGATTCATGCTACAGCACTTACAAGAATGAGCCCTTGGGGATGAGGGCGTGCTGGGATGGGCTGCGTTCTAGAGCACGCAGGTATGTCTGTGTCCTTGCAGTCTGCAGTGTAGGTCTGAATCACGGTGTATCCCAAACACTTTGCCAATGTACAGAACAACAACAACAACAACAACAACGAAAACCTCCAAGGATGCCACCTTACCTCTCAAGTACTTAAGATTAGACACGTTCTGGTATTCAAATTGCTTCTTACCCATACACTATACTTTACAATCTCCTGTTACCTTGATGATATCTAAAACAACTGGCATCTCGAGTCACCATTTGCAATGCACATATGCAATCATATTTTGCAAGTATTGAATCTATTACAAAACACTCAAATAATACATTTTTAATTGCATTCCTGAAGGACGCATGATACTGTCTTTTTTGAGTCAAAAATCTTCCTTGGTTTCAAAGCTAGCTACACTGCTGAAGGTAAATGTCTTCTGTAATTTGCTAGTATTCAAATCAGTTAAATACTGTGTACAAAAAAAAATAGGCTCCAAATTTTATGTAGCTGCAACGACTCTTCTGTCATTTCTACATTTCCTTTCCTACATTGCACAATTACCACAGCAACTGCTTGATTTCACTTTTCTTCCTTCCCTCCAAAAAAGAAAAGCTCATAAATCTTCTATTATTCTAATTTCACACTCCACTTCTAACAAAAATATTTCCCAAAATGCAAGACTGTCTGCTTATACTCTGCTGACGTTTTTATCAATTCAAGCCACTAACCTAGTCATACTCAAAGATTTTCTGCTTGTGCCAGAATACACAAGCAGCTTGTTTATGACTTCCTTTTTAGCCCCTAGCAGCTGTGCATAAATATCTTGATTATAAAATGATCTTAATGTCATCCTGGGATTAAAAACATGCCTACTGTCCTGAGTCAAGTTTCAGCGTCATAAATGAGCCCAGTTTCTCAATTAGACCTATTAATAATTCTTCAAATGTGTTGTAAGAAGAAAGGGGTCTTGCCTCAAGTTTCCAGAATTTCTCTGTACAAGGAAAGTAGAGGAGGACAGAGCAAAAGTCTCACCCGTTGGACACACACATTTAGTTGAAATTAATTTACTGGACTAGGTATGAGTGGTTAAAGCTATTGCTGGACTGAGTAAACTGCGCACTGATCTTCCCCTCACTCTTTTATCTAGCCAACCACTTTTGCTATACGTGAGTCTCTAACAGTGAGAAACAAGGCACAGACAGAGAGACAGGGGGACATCCCATGCCCGCTTCAGGGGGTGGGACTCAAAGATGTTGCACTCAGGCAGGTCCGGGTATACTGCAGTGCTCATCCTGGGAGAGCAAGAAATACCACAGCGGACTTCTCTTGGAACAGGCTGCTAGGCAGTGGACTGAGAACTGCTTTTGAAAGGAGAATGTAATACCTGTTTTTATGGCAAGGCACAAAATGTGTTAATGAAAACTCTTTAAACATAGAATATCAAGCAAAAATAGTTGCAGTCCTTGAAATCAAATATTTCTTGTACTTAAGCAGGAGGGAACCCCACCAATAAAGGCTTTAGCCTATACTGTCTTGTGACATCAGCAATTATGGCAGTCATGAGAGCTGCTGGACTGCTAGGCAGTCCATCAATTGTTTTATCTGGAGCAGCACAGCTTTTACAGTGAAAGCTACAAATAAAACAGCACAGTCAAACTTTTTAGAGCCTGTCCTGAACTGGCCACATAGATTGCTAGTATGCCACTTACTTCTGTTCAAGAGAATAAACATGTCTTCTATAATAACTGGATCCGATTATAAAGTTGACAGACATTAATCTTCCCTCTCAGCTTGATCTCACATCATTCCCTGAAATTAGATAACAAAACTGAGATGCAGGACTATGACTGAAGCGTTTTAAAGTTGCAAGTAGCCATGGTATAAAAGATTTCAGACTTTGTCAAACCCCAAGAGAAAACCTGATCAAAAGCAGATAAATTACAAAATGCTCAATTCTAGAAATAGTCCGAGGCAGTGGCAGTGTGTGTTCCTACGAGATACCTAACCTCTCAGCACAGTAAATTTTGTTACTTAAACAAGCTGTCATGTAGTGTATGGTTTCATTCTAAACATCATCTCTTCTGTAATTCCAGGCATAAACTTAAGTTTTTTTCACATGACCATTAGGTAGTATAAAATGCTGGGCAAAAGGGTAAGCAGAAAGCAAAGATAATTTGTACCTTCAGGTGCTAGAAATACTGGAGTTATCTCAGCCTCTCACATGGGCTTCAAGGCAATTCCTCTCGAAATTGCTGTATTACTTTGTATGTTCTTATTCCATGGTCATAGCCAAAATATTTTTATAAGAGTAACGTTTTATTTTGAAACTAGGGTGACAACCTGCAGCTTCCTATAATTTTTTTCTCCTTATTTATGTAAAATGCCAAAAAGGAAGAATATTCTGTGTGTAAACACTAAAGTTCCACATTATATGCTTAATACGCAAGAGATTGTATACTTCTGGTGCAGGATACAGCGATGAAAATACTCACAAACCACAAGCATCTCTTATTCTCAATTACATAGTAATCATTTTTTTTTCTCCTAAAATAATGCATGAACATAACTTTTCCTTGAACAAAAGAAAAATCTGGACTTTTTTTTTTCAATTTCAAATACGTCTTACTTTTACTACCATGCAGCTGAACAGATACAAAGAAATTTACACTCCTGAAATGTCAAAAAATAATAATATTTCCATTAAGAATTCAAATAATCAAATTCTTTTCAGTTTTCTTCTTAAGTGATTTTTTTAAATGAAACTTTGATGTGGCCCTCTTTTTTGATGTCTTGATAGACTTTTAGGTTTGGGTTGGTTTTGTTCTTTTAAAATCTATTATTTATGCAAATTTGCTTACTATTTACTTAAGGTCTTCTCTTTCTTTATATTTGATGCTACTTCCCTAGAAGTTTGTCATATATAATTTTGCTTACCAATTGCATCACTGATTTTCTAATTTTCAAATAATAATTTCTAATCTTCAAATAATTTCCTAACTCTCCCTAAAAAAATAACACGTAAGTAATGGTGAAAACTCTTTCAGTGAACATTGTATTATCTGAGAAGTCAGCAAGTGTTAACCAGAAGTGAAAGGGGAAAAAAACACTCAAACTTTTTCCAATAAAATGTTTACATAAAGTAGTCACAGCTGTATAGTGAAGACAAATAACATACTTACAGATTACTACTAAAAGACACTGTAACGTTTCTTTTGTAGGCTTGATACATTCCTTGCATTTGTCTTCTTTTTGATACCACAAAGATTTACAGTTACTTCTCCGTTTACAGGTCTTACAACTCTCTGTTCATAACTAAACACCATATTCACTATTTCAATCCATTGCTGTCGAAGTCTGGAGGAGCCCAGAATCTTGTAATTTCCTGCAGAAAGTAACTTTCATTATTTCCGGAAGAACACTCGTACCGTGAGCAGTGTTTAGAATAATTAAATTTCACTCTGACTTTTCCATGCTAGCCTGAAAGCATCTGGCCTCATCCCTCCTTCCTGCAGCCTGGAGCCCCCAGTGGGACCACCAGCCTGGCCCACCCCCTCACAGTGCTGGGGGATGTCACAGACCCCATCACCGGCCTCCATCTCTGCCCACCGTGCATGGATACTGTGGGAGAGCCAGGGAGGGCACGGCCTGCGCTGGGGCAGCCTCGTCTCCCAGCCTTTTCCCCCTCCCAGAGCAGCCCTGGCAGACACGGGTGAGTACAATGCTATTTTGCCTGGTGTCTTTGCAGATTGTACCAATGTTGCAGCAAAACACAGAACACACTTTAAAATTAAAGAGAAATAATGACAAAAGGAGGAGCCAGGAAAACCGTGGGCATTGATCTTCCTCATTTGTTAGCTTGCAGTCCCTTGCCCATCACAGTTTCCCCAAACCCTGGAAACGGCAGCAAGAGGCGGGTGCATTGCTTGTGGTAACTGTGGAAAATGAGAGACAGCAACTGTCCTGTGAAGCTCTGAGAAAAAGACATTATTTCTAGCTTGAGAGCAGACAGCCCTTTGAATCAGAGTTGAAAAAGTAGTTTTCTCCTTTTTCCACTAGGCAGTAGGGTGGTGGCACTGCCAACGGTGTCACCAGGCAATTACTCCCCTTAGTAGTGTGGTTCCCCATGGAAGAACAGGGTTCTCAGTCCCATGGGTTATCATGGTCTTTATTTCATAAGCAAACCTTCACTGATGTGAACATCCTCCTGGGAAACATCTATTTCAAACTAATAATTCCTGGCATAAAAAATGAGGGTGTTCTGATAACAATCTTCCATCACTGCTCTCAAAAGCCAAAAGACAAACAGCAACATTAAAATCTCATGGGCAAGGGTTATTTAATTGATGCTCTTGTGCCCTTTAGCAACCAGCATCTGAATAAAGAGCCAAGGGAAAGAATTAAGAAGCTAGGACAGACTTCTACAATAAAAAGAGAGACATACTCACTGTTACTTTCTGCTAAAGACCTTCATAAAGGTCTTCACAAAGCTTAGCTTAGGACGTAGTGTGCGTATGCAGTGAAAATAGCGTTACTTGATTATATCAGTTGCATCCAGATGCTAACGTTTTTTTTCTCCAGGAAAAAAATGCTATTAGTATTTCTATCACATTCTTAATCTCACGCAAAAGTGACAAAATGTCCTATTTCTGCAGGGTTTTTGGTAAGCTAAGTGACCATGTATGCAAACAATAGATACTGTAGGAGGTAACATGCTCTTTTCAGTCTTACTGCCATGGTATATAGATGCCCTCATTCAAGGTAGAAAACAATGGTGGTATCTCTGGTTCCACTATACACTAAAAGTGGTAATCTTGCAGTAATTAAATATGTTGTTTTTCTAAAAACTGTCACAGGCAGGAATATAAATGTCACTGATATTGTAGTTTTGAATCTGAGAAGGATTTTATAAAGGGCTTGAAAACTGATTCAAGATTCTAGATCTGAACCTAATGTAATTTTTATACTGAATTTTTATACTTTTTGTCCTATTCATATACCTAATAACTTTTCAGATCTGCTTAAATTTGAATTTCTATTCATTAAATTTCCTCTTTTCTGACTTAGACAAAAATCTGCTTATAACCATTCAGAATGAATGGCTGCTATATTCTAGCTTGTTCCTGGGAAGTGCTGCTTCTCCATATCCACACAGCTATCCCTTTTCGAGTACTTCGTGTTCTTCTATGCTATAATGTCTACAATAAATATGTAAAGTTTCTGCAGTACATGGTAAGGAGTCCTCATTGGTGAACAGAAATTTATTTTTATAGCCTGTTACTTAGTGACATACATTTTCTGACACCACTGCAAAGCTATCCAGCTGTCAACATCATTTCTGGAAGAATGATGAAGACTATAATTGAAGAACACTTTTAAAATAATTTTAAGAGTTACAAGGGAAATCCACAAGCAAGAACTGATTCAATATTCACATCTATCATTAAAGGAAGGAAATTAGTTTGTTTTGTTGATTTGGGGTATTTTCTTTTTTAAATTAACCACCAGGAAAAACAAATTTAAAATGTGGAATTTGTTGTCTATGTCTGATAAATTCCTTTTATCAGGGTTATTTGACACTAGCTCAAACATCAAGCATAACCTTCGTACTTAATTATCTTAAATAATGCTGAAATAGCTAACATTCACATACTGTAGCATAATGAAAATGGGGAGATCATTAAAGTTCGTCTCACGCTCCTTGAACTACCTGGCCCCAAACTGGGATTTACACTTACGCAGCAGGAAACGTGTATCAACAAAAAGAAGTCTGTAGTAGCAGAGAATGAGATTTCCATACAGAGGAGAATAAAATGGATAATAATTTATTAATAGGCAAATGGTGTATTTATGTGCCTAAAAAAACCCCAATGTTTTTCCTTAGAAAAATGAATTTCCAAGACTCAGATTAAGAGCCATACAGCACTGATAAAATACATATGAAGAGCTCTGAAACTGATGCAAAAATTTTTTAGCTACCTCAAAATGCAGCGCAGCAAAGTCCACAAATGTGAACAGATCTACAAAATATCTCTATTCATCTTAAAAATCCTTGCTTCTTTTAGAGACTTCCTACATGTTAAAATGTATGAAAAGTGAATAGGAGCTGGTGCAGAGCTGTGTGCCTTTTAAAGTCTTTCCAAATATCTGTAATCAGCAAAACTTTGTCTGCATGTTATGCATACATTCCATGTTTTAGAAACTCCTGCCTTTAAAACATTGAGCAAAATTTAATAAGACAAGATTTATCTTGAAACCATTTTATATATCCCCAGGACTGATTTTGCCATAAAGTTATTACATCTCCGAACATAAAAGGACAAACCTTTTAGTGATGAATGTATCCTTTACCACATAAAGAAATTTACCTCTTCCTCCTTATTCCTTCCCTCCCCCATTTCAAACCATTTATAATCAAACTCCTTTAGTTCAAAGCTGAATTCACCTAAAATGTTCCAGTTCTTCAAAAACAAAATGGATTAAAAGGAAGAATAAGTAAAGTTAGGGGAACTGACACAACTTCTATTATAACGAGCACTTTGCATGACGTTCTTAATCGTTTATAGGGAGGGAATGGTAGACCTATTTCCAAGTTTGAGAAATTTTCTTTCTAGTAAATATATACAATTTGAGGAGACAGAGTTGCTCTGCAAAGCAAAATTACTTCTCAGGGTTCTCCCAGCACCTGAAGAACCAAGAAAATAGTCATTCAGACTAAGTCATTGTCCTTTTTTATTCAGGCTTCCAGCAGTCATGCCTCTTCTGGGTTTCCACAGTCACTGGTGTATACTTTTTAAAAAGACATTGGTACTTACTAACTAGTACTTCAAGGAAGAAAGTGAGTATGAATTAATTAACTAACCACTACATAAGTTCTTGTCTGGGTGAAAGGAGAATGCGCCTGTCACTTAGCTCAGATAGTCTTTGCCTTATTCACAGTGTTTTAGTAAAATACAAAGGTGCTATTACCAGTGATAAACATTCACTGTGTAATTTACATTATACATGAAAACAAATATTTAGCAGCAAAAATATCTAGGTATCGTTGAAAGATACTTATCACAATCTATTACGTATATATAACAAAGTTAGTGATTTTGAGAAATACTGATCCACAAAGTAGTATGGTAAATGAAGCTTCATGTACCTCAATCTTAAGAATAAGACTGCATGTAAGAAGGGGTACAAAACAGCTCTGGTCCTTTTCAATGCTTTCAGTCCAAACTAATTCAAACAGTGTTCATTTTTGCTGTTTTTTTCTACAAAGGAACCATTCTACTAAATGAGTGTGTATGGAGGTGATGGTGGGAAAAGGAATGAGCATCTTGCCCCCAGACGCTAAGTGAATACAGAAGCATTTAGCTGCATCTATCTTCTAGACATATCCTAGAAGTCTACAGGAGACAGATTTGACCTTAACACCTTCTAACTAGGCACACTGCTGTACAAACAGATCCATAATGAAAGAGAACCTTGTATTATGGAGAAAGAAGTGTACTTTCTTCAGGATATATCATCAGTTGTAGAACATCTGTGTGAACGCCATTCAGGTTTAGCAATTCACAACTAATCATTTATCAGTTTCTCCTCTTTCTACCAATACCACTGAGAAATAACGATTCTGAATTTTTGAAAGAGATGCTATATCCAGATGACTTTTAATAGCCCTTGATTAGCATGCTTTCCCATGAATTTTGACTAGACACTGTATGACTCCATTTATATTTTTGGTGACCACAGCATTCTTTGCCAATTACATTTTAATTACCTCCCTTTTGTTTCTCTAGAATGTCTCCCCAGTAATTCACTTGCTGCATCCCCCTGGACAATCTGCATGACACCTGGAAAAATTAACTGCTTTAGCTGACCCTCTAATTTTCCATTCATAAACATCCTTATTTTGTTGTAGTTTGCATTTTTACTTGGCATTGTTATCAGTGGACTTTTTTGCTTCTACAAAAGTGGTGAATTTGAATACTGTATAACTAAACTTAGAGTGGCTTTTCATTAGTATATCTTCAACCAGGCCTTAATTAAGAAATGCTTTCTCACTTTTGAGTTCTTTCATTAGTTTCTCCTAACATACAAGTTTATGACGCATAAAAAGCGTTAACCTATGCGTTATATTCCTTCCTAACACTGTCCTAGTCTACTTGCACTTAGCTGAAGTCACATTTTATATGGTGATAATACAGCATAATGTAGTATTTTCCTCTGATTTTCCATTTCCAAGTTTTCAGTACCTCTTACAAAATTAGTTGGAAAGCCTCAATGCTATTCCCCACCCTTCCAGGGCACAACATTCCAATCTGAAGTGATTTTGTTGTACTTTAATGACATAGTAAATATACTCCTTTGGTTCGATTGTTGTTCGGGGTTTGTTTGTTTTTAAGATACAGTACAATTCTTCTTCCCAAGTGATCTATGCTGTCATTTTTTCATTCCTGGTGACAAGAATCTTCTTGATTTTCCTCCACCAACCTCCTTGGATGCATCAATATTTGCATTTAGAAAAAGTGCTTCTATTTATCCACCCTGCGTTCTACATCTACCTCCTAAATACAAGGCTCTATTTGGTCTTTTCTCATGCACTTTTTGGCCCTGCTCTGTAAGTATTTTAGACCTCACGGTATGCAGATTACTTTAGAAAGACTAGGAAGAGTGGGTATGCATTATACAAGTTACAACCAATTATGGAATAAAATAGTTAATATTATATACACAGAAAGTGACTCCAGAAAAGCTCAATACTTCTCTTAGAAGGCACTAATTGATACTAACATCAGTCTTCAATTTCAATTACTCATTCTCTGTTGAATGTCTGTATATAACAAGCCAAAGGAAATGGAAACATCTGGAGTTGCAGACAAACTATACACTTTATAGTTTTCATTAATTTTTTCACTTTTGCCTATTCCATTTTTACTTTGCATTTAACAAATTGTATATACAGCTGCTTAGTACTTTAATACACAGGAGGGTTTTCAATCTGCCAGTTCCTAAACTGGAATGCTTTACTGATTTCAGGTTTCGTGGGGTTTTGGGGGGTTTCTTATTTTGGATTTTTTTTTTTTTTTGGTCTTTAAGAATCTGATTCTATACCTATTTTTGTGAGTATAACTTTCAACTAAGGTGGGGTTTTTTTCTTTGCTTCAGTTTTTGGCAGTCTTGTGTCTTTTCCTGGGTGTTTAACACTTGCCTTTAAAACATCTGTATTTGTACTTTTGACTTAATGGACTGCACACCTCATTTCAGTTTAATTAGACGACAGAGGAAGAAGTAATTAAGTTAATTTTGTGATTTTGCTGTATCAAATGCCAGAGAGGGTGTCCCCCCCAAACAAAAACCGCAGACTTCTTCTCAGCACCTGCTTTACTAATTTAGTAATTCGTATTAATAGGAAGGTGTTTAAAAAGTAAAATTTACAGCCTAATTTGTGCTACATGTCATTGTCCTTACCCTACAGCTGTTGGAAATCAGCTGTGGGACCGATTCCCACCGGCTCCGCTGCACTGCCGCGTTGCCCTGCCACCATCACCACAGGCCCCTGAGGAGAGCGCCCGGCTGCCGGGGCCGCGCGCCCGCCCGCCCAGCAGGGGGCTCCCTCACCTCCCACCGCAGCCACGCGACGCTAGCGGCGTCCGGGATGTGCGCGGGTGGGGGGGCACCGTGCGCTGCGGTCCCCAGGGCTGGAAATATCGGGGGACAAAATGGAATTGAAAAGAATTTAAACAAAGTTCCCCGAGTCCTTTCAACACGCTCCATGCCGCAGCAGAAAGCTTGGGGAAATAAGGTATTTTTCCAAGGTTATTCTTACCCTCCATAGAGTATGGCGGTATAATTTTGCGGAGCATGCGCTGCAATACTTAGAACCCAGAACGGGTAGCAGCCAGCAAGGCTGAGCTAGCCCCATCCTGCCTGTCACATCACTAATAACCCATAGCCAGAATTAGAGTAGGAATACCTGAGAATATTTTCTATTAAAAGTTTTTGCATTCCCATGAGTCTTAATTTCTGATTTAACAAATTATTCCATTGAACACGTCCGACAGCAGCAATATTCATTAGAATGACAAACTGGCTACAAAGAACACAGTTTTAATTAAAAGTAATTTATCATTAACAATCTGAAGTTTTATCCTGTTTCCAAATTAGTGCTAAAAAATAAAAACCAACTCATCTGCAAATATTATATGATAGAGAATTTAAAGTTTCACTGGCTTTAAAGCCTTCATACATCCACTTCTGATTGACATCTTCCGTGTTACTGCCTTCCGAGTCCTGTCCTGAGTTTTGCATAAGTATCAAATGCATCTGGATTTTTGAAAACCCAGGAGAGCAGAAACTGAGCATGCTTCCTGAGAGCAAAGTAAAAATGAGAATTTTACTAGCTGCAAAGGCCATGGGAAGATGTGCCCACGCAGAGAGAATTGCTAGTGAAAGGCTGAGGGAGTAACAGCCACACGCAGCCAGCAAGAACAGGAGGAAGCAAATAACTGTAGCAGGTGTGGAAACTGTAAGCTGAGAAAGGATGTGATTAGAGCTGGAGGAAATACGGGACAAAAATATGGGAAGGAAATGCTGAAGAGCGAGGGGAGCTTTAGGGCCTCACAAGTGGGCTGGTGAGAAGGAAGTCTGAGATGGGAAAATTTGTGTGGGAAGGTAGTGGAATGAGGATGAAAAAGAGGGCAAATGGAAAGGAGGAGCTCCTTCCTGGGTGTAACAGGGGGCAGGGGGGTAGGAAATGCTGGGGTGTTTAAGCCATGAGATAGGGGGAGAAGCCTGATATTTGGGACACAAATGGTATGAGACTAGGAGGTGGATGTGCAGCTTCACTACCTCAGTCCCTCCTTTTTTGTATTGGAATTTAAGTATTTATTTTAGCTGTATTATACAGATTTCCCAGTCTGTAATAGGACAGCTGGAGACAGATTCCTAAAGTCAAATCCCCAAGACATTGAACCTGAAGAACTTTATTGGAGTGTGGCTTATCATACACAACCTCCCCTGTAAACCTCAAAGCCACGTTCACCATCAGCACGATCTTGCTAAAACAGCTTACAAGAAACACAAGGCAGAAAGCATCTGATCTATTTACTTAGTTTCAGACTTATGATAATGGAGAAGTATTTCTTGGGATTTTGTGGTTTCTTTTAAACATAGAAAGAATGCATTCTAGCCACACCCAGCAGAGCCTCAGGAAGGCAGCTAAAAGTGACAGTAAATATTGCAAATTTGTTGAAGAGTTCAGCTTCAGAGGAAGTAAAGCCATTGTTAAGTTCAGGTTAGAGAACTACTTGAGTTCAAAAATATGTCTGCAAAAAAACCAAGAATATTTCTATTTTGACAATTTTTTTTTCTCTTTCAGAGTGGCCCTGTCAATTTTTAGTTGTACTATTTTTTAAAAGACAACTTTTTCTGAAACGGTTATTACACACCCCAAGTTGAAGAAATAATTTTGAGTCAAAAAAACTTCCCTCCACCCTTCAAAAAGACTGGAGATTTCTTTTGCTGTGGCTACTGAACTAAAACTGCCAGAATTTGCAAATATAGATATGGAGTAGGTAGCTGGCACCAAAGCCACATGCTTTAGGAACAGTTTTAACACACCTCCCCCTTCACCACCACCACTTCTCAGTCCTTATAGCCACATATGCAAAGAAAAAAAAAAACTTTCACAAGTTCTGAAAATATTTAGGATCCATACATCTGCTCCAAAACCCACCTGGCTATTTAGTTGTGGAGATAACTACTGCTCAGGAGTTACCTGTCAGGGCACGTAGGACCAGGGCGGCTCCAGAGGGGGCAACAGGGGCTGGTAATGGGGTGCAGCAGCAGCCCCTGACACAGGGTCCAGGCAAGAAGGAAAGGAGATGGAGCCACAGACAGGCTATATCATCTGTCTGATAGACGCACACAGGAGAGGAGAAGCTACCTGCAGGATGGGTCCGGGAGGCAGGGCTAGAGACCAACACTCCCACATCATAGCTCAGGGGAGGACTAGCAGCCCCAGGCTGGGCTTAAATAGGGCTCCTGGGCACATGGGAAGAGGAGGTGTGGGTGGGCAGCCCAGGTGAGGCTGGGCAGGCCATTGAGTTCTGTAAGGATTGTCTAGGCTCTGACATGATGAATGCAACAGATGAGTTGTGATTAATCATGGGCTTTTCTGAAGCTCACAGGACATGTAATATAACGTGTGCTAACTTAAATAACAGGAAAAGAGGCTAAAGTTTCTTAGTTCAAATGTGTGACATGCTTAGAGTATGCATAAGTCTAGTCTAAAATCATATCTTGTTATTTTCAGTTTAATTGGTTTTGGGGCTGAACCCGCAACTCAGATAGCTGTCAAGTGCAAGATATTAAAAGGCGCTGGTATGCCGTAAGAGCAATGGATTATCTGAACATTCCATAAGGGTATGTTAGAGGAGTACAATTTTTAGCCATTTGAGAAGCCAGCTTGGCTGCTATATACATGCGTAGCACTGGATTAGTAAAGCTTTAACATCTGCAAACAAAGATACACCACAAAACACAAAGAAAAATGCCTTATATCCTTCAGGAGCTGGCTTCATAGATGGCTTTGAAACACTTGCCCAGCAACCTCCCTGAATCTGTTCAGGGCTAAATGTAATCAAAAATTGGCCATAAGTGCAGAAGTTACTTTTGAAAAAGAGACTAATTTTCTTCAGACATTTATGTTTCTCTGTATCTTTACTTAAATGCAGGATCATTTTCAAAGTATTGCCAATAAGCAAATATTTCGCTATGCCAAACACTACGAACCTTCCTGGGAACTTGTTGAAGAACCCTCAACAAAAGCTGTTGATTTCTTCTTTTACTTCACACTACTGCAATTTTCAGTTTCAAATTAAACTCATAAACATCAATCACATATTACTTCTAAACAGTACTCAGTGTTCCTGGCCCAAAGAAGCAGGAAAGACACTTTTTTGTCTTTCTGTTTTATTTCATGGGAGGTTTTTTTCTTTTTTTTTTGATCCCATCTTTTCTATTCTTTTTTTTTTTCCAGTCTAAATCTCTTGACTGGGTTAAATACGTGATCCAAATAACACCTTATTTATCATGCTGTTTGGTGATGGATGGTTTGGTGATTGCCTCCTATTCTTGTCCAACTGTAAAACTGAATTAGATTCTACACCGTGCAAATGTACACAATACACATTGTAATGGCAGCTGGTGGAGTGCCGCTGTAGCCAATTCTGAGTCTTTTGCCAGTCACAACTTCTGTTTCTTGTCTTCTGTGCATAGCCTCTGCCAGCCCCCCTCCCAACCAGCACCCTAAAGAAAATGTTAAAAGTACCAGGCAATGGCACCAGCTGGTCCTATTTTCTGTCCCAAGATATTCATGGTCTCTGATTGGAGTCATGGTCCCCTAAAAGCCACATTTGCACAGAAGAAGAAAAAAACACTGGACCTTTTTGTCACAAAAAGTTCAACAGTTTAGAAAATAGGCTTATGTAGTTCCTGTTCCAGGTTGGTCCTTCTTTAAATAATAAAACAGCAGCTTCTCCAAAATATGAATGCACATGTGCACAAACACAGTAAAACCATGTAGATGCATGCCTTTGACATCTTTTCCACTTAAGTGTATTTTTCTGAAAGGAATGAGCTGCTACCTATTTAAAAGAGTTTTAAACTTAAAAATACTCTTATTACCTTAACACCACAGATGTTCTTAATTGTTACAGACACTTGTTGTACAGTAAGGAATCACAAGACTAGCAGTGTGTGTGAAATGTAAAGGTATAGAAAAACCTAACCTGAACCCATCCTTCTTTTTCAATTTGTTTAGATTTTACTTTCCTTTAGTAATCAAAGATTTATTTTTTTTTTTAATTCCAGAGGTCTCTAAACGAAGGCACACAGGCATTTAGCTTTAGATCTCTGTTTATTCATATTAACAGATCGTAATCTGAGCCAACAGAAGCAGGTTTCATTTTTTGATTTCCTAGTAAAATTATGTAAGCCCACTGTTGGTCAATAGATGACAATACATATCTTGATGTGGCTACGAAAGCAATGGGCCAAAAATATTTTGCAGACTGCTGCGAGGTGACCAAACATGATTAATTAATTTACTGTTCAGTGATGTAACTGTTAAATAGCTTTTCTCCTCTCGGCTGCCAGTCTCTTAGAGTTATTGAGACAGCAGCTGAACTACTTCTTTTCCCCTTTCTCCTTGGTTAAAGGGAATTATCTCTTTATTTAAACAGCAAAAATGGTGCATATTTCTGAAATTCTGTGATGTGCTATGTGTCTGCTTCACTGCAGGTGTAAGGGTAGGTTTTACTTTCTCCACATACTTATTTTTAGTGTAAAGAAGGGGTTCATGAACACTTTTAATGCCTAGGGTTTTTAAACCTAAGTTCATTTGTGTTTCTCTATCTAGCGGCCTACTATCTGCCTCTGTACTTCCACAGCATTTTTGCTGCACAATCCACTTCCTCATATACTGCAGAATCCAGCAGCTTTCACTTGAATCCCCATTCTGACTAACCTCTCTTAGTGGCCTTTTTAATTTTCATAGATTGATATTTACATTTTGGAGTTGGAATAAACGTAAGTACATTGTTTTTAATAAACTTTTTAAAAATGCTTTTGGACTTTATTTAAATAGAGTTTCAGCTTGAAAGAAATCCCCCAAAACAGGCAATATCATTCTCTTTCTAAAGACTGTTTTGCCTTCTTTAACACAAGAAAAAGAGGAAGAATATGAATTTGAGTCTGTAACTCTTATACTCTTGGTTGTCTGAGGCCATCTCTTGCCACACAGCCCTAGATCTTCCATGCAGTACTATGCTTCTCAATGTTTTTATTTTTTTCCATTTGTTTTCTCTTCATCCCTGTGATACAAGACCTGCTGATGCAGTCACCTTCACCAGCTTTGTAATCATTCCCCTACCCACTGGGAATTTTCCAGTACTGCTCCCCAGCTCCTTTGGTTCTACCTTATAGAAAATCTTGAGCTAAATGATTTTTTTTAAACTGAAGAATCCAGCCTATACATCTAATTTTCTAAAGTTCCTACATAACTCAATTTTATGATACGGTATCCTTTCATTTCAGTAGCTCTGTGTCTGTAACCTTTGTAAAGAACTGAGGTATACAGTCTATCACATTAAGCATTGTATTTCATCAATATGTTTCACAAAGTATTTAGTGAAAACTGGTCCAAGATGCAGACAAACGTAATGATCACATAGATTTTCTTGGGTTATCACACCAGACCTATATATAGTGTCATACTGAATTGTCCTTATCATTTATCACTAACAGCTTCCAATTAGCGTACCAATGCTTTTAATTTCCTGCCCTCTGTCACCCCCTGATCCTTCCCCGGTGGTTGATTTTCATCAGATTTGTTGCTTGCTAACTCCAGTTAGTAGCAAGTATCACGATATTATGGTTTCTGTGCAAGTTCCATAACGTGCAGGTTTCCTGGCTTTTTGTGAAACACATGGTGACTACATCCAGAACAAATCATACACTGAAAAAAAAAAAAAAAGTACTGGTCTCTGGAACACTTCTCTCCCTGATCTCTTTATGATCTGCACAAATATTTGCAAAGGTAAAGCATAAAACCCAATGAAAGGGTTGGAGAGGATATGAAAAGAACCAGTTTGTCAGTTTAAAGCCCCACATCCAACAATGGGCTGTGAGCTGTCTGCACCACATTTAAAACTGAAAGCAAGGGAGCAAAACATTCTGAACATACAGATAATTAAGAACAAGACAGACTATAAACAGAGGAAAGCTGGAGACAGCAATTCTGAAACTATAACCTTCCTTGAGTATATCTAAAACAGAGCAATCATTTCTCTTCCTTGACATTAGCAAAGCATAACTCTGATTCACTGAAAATTCAGACTTTGTTCTGATCTTTTGTACGTAGGATTTAGTCCTTAGTGACACTGTAACTACTGAGTGCATTAAGAATCAAACAGACAGTTATTCTGCACATGTTATGAGAGGGTACTGAGGCTAAACAAAAGCACCTCTGGTTATAAAAAGTGAAATGAAGGGGGAATGTTACCTGCATTGTAACAGGAATAATTAGGAGATGATGTAGAAGTAGAGCATCCTTGTCAGGCATAACAAAAAAAATACTCCCACTTTGGCTTCAGCTTGTGTTTTCCTCGGAAAAATTTATGGAGACCTATTTTGATCATCTTTACAGGAATAAAAAACTGCTGAGTTGAGCAGAGTTACCCTGCTGTATTCTACCATAAATATATTTGAATGGTCCTATATGACCCCGAAAATCCTGCGAGAAATGAGTTGGAAAGAAGACAGGGAGTCATCCCATTTTAGGGAGAACTGTGCTGGAATCTCCAGACTGCAAAACACACTGGTGGTGGTTCAGCATCATTGAAGAAGACATGGTAACTCAGGCCTGAGCCAAAGGCAGCGGCAGCAGCAGCAGGAGGCATATTGGCTGAATACTGAAGAGCAGATTCCATTCCCATAGATATGAAAATAGAAAGGAAACATGAAGCAGAAAGCTGTGGGGCATGCAGGTGATATAAGGCACTTTACTCGGTAAAATGAAACTGATATTCCAATACGTGTAGGAAATAATCTTACTGGGACATACTTTTACCAAAGGGTAAAGTGTCAAGCTTTTGATCTCTAGATAAGAATATCTTAACAATTTTATTCTGCCATAAAACTGTATTTACTCAACTCCCATGAGTGCACTTTTGTCTTTTCTTATATAAACTCTAAATACTGGACACATATGTCTGTCTTGTCTTGATATAATTGAACTATAAGCAGGAAAGCAAAAGATACTTAGAAACAACAGTTTTATGCTAAATTACTTTTAAAAAAGAATTGATACTCTCATAATAATTTTATAGCTACAAAAATGAGAGGATATCACCCCATGTTTATAAGAATCTAGGGGAATCTATAACCTCGGGGTTACATAGGGCATTTCTCCAGCTCCACCTCTCACTGCAGAACATCCTGAAGTCCCGATTATCACGCCACTTGAGGATTCTTACAGTGCTATTGCATTAAAAGCCATACTCCACAGTCCTTGCCTGATAGGATGAGAAGTTATTTCAGCAAGAAAAGCTTTCCGATTTACATTTTGCACCACGGGAGCAAGTATAAGTTACATTTAGGTTTGTGATTGCTTTGATTTTATTGAACAGGGGGAGGAAGTAAAAGAAACTGGTAAATTAAGTAAATTAAAAAATATAGATATGTTACAGTTGTAGACTTTGCTTCTTGGACTAACAGTTCTTTAGTTTTCCATGTTGGATGTTGTTGTCTTTTGAGTGCATTTGAGGTATTTGAGGATATTTCTGAGACAAGATTTCAAAACTGACACTTCAGTGTAATTAGGGCCCTTTCACATCTCTGGAGGGCAAACAGTCAGGGTTTGTCAAGAAGTTTTTTTCCTCTTTTAGATGCAGATGAGCAACCAAAAATTTATTACTGCTATTATGTTAGGTACTTTAATTACTACAAAGCATAGCTGTTGTGTTTTAAAGAGATTTTGGAATAAAAAACAGTGAGGAGAAAATAAACAATTAAGACTAAGGCAACAGGAAAAAAAAACCACAACATCTTCTTTGCTCTTTAAAAGCAGAAACAATGCAACTTGTCTCTAAATAATTCACATGTGGTGCTGGGTGAGCTTCTCAGAAAGCAATATTTCCATTTTCATTTGCAAGTTTCCCCAACTGTTTCATTAAAATTCAAAGGCTGTGCTAGAAAACAAACTACAGTACTTTCAGGTATAGAGGTTTGGGATTGATTTTTTTTGTTGTTCGTGTTTTTTGGGGTTCTTTTTCCTCATTTCAAACAGGCTACCTTCTTATCTTCTTCAGCAGCTGCCACTTATAAATGAAACAATTTTTTAAAACTGCTGACTTCCAAAATTTGGATCACTAAACAAAAGCTGGTGAGGTGTGACACGGGTACATTCTGTCCTCCCGTGGCCTTTCCTCTACTGTTGTGCCTCATCTCTGGCTCAGTCTGTGGCACTTCGTTGCAGAGCCTGATTTGTCTGGTGATGAAGAGATAATGGACCCTCTGAGAAATAAGACACCACATAATAATGGCCTGCTTTACAGAAGTAGTCTATTTTAATTTCATGGTTGTTGCATTATCCCAGATGATTTCTCACAAGACATTACAGCAGGATCACAATAATGCCACCAGTGCTACGTACATAAAGCGAAGTTAACTTTAAAAGTGTTGTTCTTTTACGTACTTTCATTCTCTAAGCTATACAAAGCATTAATTTATAATGATTGAATCTCCATTTCCCTCCCTTTTTCTTGTACAAAAGCATGTTTATCCTATATATGTATATGTATGCTCAAAACTAAAAGCTGAGAGGTTTTGTTTCAACATAAGGAAGAGACCTGAGACCAAGTACACAATGTTTAGTGGCTAATAGTCAATGGCCAAACATTTTGAAAGAATAACATTGACAGCAGGATATTCATGCAAGAAAGAAAGAAAAAAGAAAGAATTTTTTTGTAGCTTTTAGGTTTTTTTTCCTTAAAATCATTAAATATGTTTTATTTCTTTAGTTGTTTCAAGAACTCTGTGACTCAAAATAGTTGATTTTTTCGCTCAGATGATGTAGCTAAAATTTTTATTATCCTCAAAAAACCCCCTACCCTTAATTTTAATTATTCTTATGTATATGTAATTATGATAACAGCATGTGCACAAAATTATATCTGTCTTAAAAACACGCAGATGCCTGTTGCTGTTATAGGCCTATGAAACTATGTCATGAAACTATTTAAAATATAATTTTTGACATTTCTGGTATCTCAGTGGCTTTATTTTGTATTTCCAACAGAGCTCTAAAATGAAAGGCTCTTCTGACAGTGAATGTAACTCCTTGCTGTGCCTGAAACATGTCTCTGTGTCTTTTCCAGTGATAGAATAATTTTGAATGTGCTGGTGTATAAGCCCATGTTTAGTTATTGAGCAGTATTAGAAATTATTAAAGTCTCGGGGAAAAAAAAAAAAACAGAACAAAGACCACCACAAATACTTGATATCTGTAAATAAATAATCAAAATATCAGTTACCCAAAGCTCAATCTGAACATGCATGCATTTGGCTTAGTGCTATGTCTCTGGCAGTGGCCAGGAGTAGATGCATATCAAATACTAGCATGATGCTCCTTTAGAATATGATCCCATTTGGCAGGGAACTAAAGACTGTGGACTTCCTAAAATTGAGTTGTTGTCATATATTCACTACAGTTCTTGATAAATTTTCATGTCTTTTTTCTAAATATTTTCACAGGGTTTTCAAATTTCAAACACTTGAGCACCTGCATGATTGAATTTGCTCTTCTAATCTCACAACGTTCCTGGCAACATTTTCAGCCATATCTGTTATGTGGAAAATATGAGAAACAAGTGGATGGGCTGCATAATGTCAATGAGAGACATTCTATGAACAGAAGAAAAATAGGCCAATAATTTTACATATACTGTCGCTAGCATAAAGGCAAATGATTTCATAACCGGACATACAAATAAATTATGTAAGGACATTATTTCCATTGCATATTCTTTGTGTAACCCACAGATTCAGGCTGGGTGCTTTTTCCCCAGTGTCTGGCAGAGAGGAGAAGGGAAAAAATCATGAAGCCTACTACTGTCAGCAACAAAATGTTGTGACTTGCGTGGTCTTAGCCAATTTTAAGGTTTAATTATTGGCTTATAGAGTAAAAAGTTCATTGTTTTTGTTTGTTTTAATTTATTGTAATAAATTTTTGTTTGTTTTAATTTTATTGTAACAAATTTTAATTTATTGTAATAAATTTGTTTTAATTTATTGTAATAAAAAAACTTTAAATTCTTCCAAGCGTAGATTCCCTCTATTGACACGTCTTTGCTTCCTCTCATTTTCAACACTCTCCACTGCTAGGCTTTTACGGATCATAAAAGACAAGAGAATGAGTTTTTACATTTCTCCTACTGCTTTGTGATCTAATACCTCCCAGAGGTACATCTGGTATAAGAACTATTCATATCCTCTACTCATTTAACTTTTCCAGGTCTGTAAAATGTCAGAATTCTCGGAAGATTAAAAAGACAAGATTTTTAAAGCAGGCTTCAGTTATGACCACAAATCCCTCTGTCAAGTGAAGGAGAAAAGGGGGATAAACTTGAAGCTAACTCAGGAACATGCCTTGAATGGTAGGTCCCTTTCTGGTTAATCTTTTGATGTGACAGTTGCATCAGAAGCAGAGGCCAAATCACATTTCTGCTCACTGATACTGACAGATCATCCTGTCAGCAGGGCAGACATGCCACCTCCCCCAGGCACATCCCACTCTCTAACTCTAGGCCTGGAAGGGGGAGACTTCAGGAAATTTTTATCTTCTCATTCAGCCTAAGGAAAAGATATTCAAAGTGCAAAATATATACTTTCAACTGCATAATAATACACAGTTGAACATACAAGCTTCAGAACTAGCCTTTCACAACATTCACTTAAATTTTACATTTTCTGTGATTTTCAGGGACTTTACAGTAGTCTGCAACATCCCTACAACTCCATCTGAAATGGTGGGGGCTTTCAGCATCTTGGGCTATTTGCTTGAGTGACATTGAGATTGCTCCCCTCAACAGATGCACAGCAAGAGATGTCCTGTTAATATCCAGGACATAAAAACAGTACTGTAGGTAAAAATAAGCAACTAAATTCTAGTGAAAAATACTGCTGTGGTTCCACTGGATGTCCGCTTCTGAAGTACTTCCTATGTTAACTCAGTATACAGAGACAGAAAACACACAACAGAAGTGAGGAAAGAAGAGAGATGCTCACTGATCAGAACAGCCTACACATAAAGCAGCATAAGGGCCAATAAAACTAAAAAAATAAAAGCAGTCATCTCTATCCAGGACATTGTTGGTGTGATGGTTCAAGTTTTCCATCTATGCTGTTCTTATCTACTGCAAGATCTGTCCTAAAGCTTACTCATCCAACCCTCGTTTAGTCTCACCCCTCCTCCACACACACACACTTCTTCCCATTTCTGTGTATGCTAGACAGAGCTGCACAATAAACAGATATAATAATTTCTGGATCCATTTTTCTAAATCCTAGCCACATGTATTAGAATTTCAAATTAATCCTTTACATACACATTGTCTAACATTTATAAACAGAAACTAGTATGCTGTTCTTAGATCTTGGGTTTGTTAACTCCTTCTGAAACTCTTCAGTTTGCCTTGATTTGAATAAGCCTAAATAGTTCTATATAATTTGTACATTTTACCTATTCTGAGCTTGGCTGTACTTAGAGCTCTAGGTTTATTAGAGAACATCTTGAATTTGCATATAGGTCCTTCAACTCACTGAAATGGGCAGAAATAAACTGTGATTTGGGCCATTAGTGTTTGTGACTAGATTAGCCCTTCTGGTCACTACTGGGGTTTGAGCTTGGAGCCTGCATCTCACTGTTCAGTGATCAACAGCTCCACTGGGGTCCTGCCAAGGCAGAAGTAACTAACTGGTCCTGCATCGAGGTGTGTTAAGCGATTACTACTGTTTTAAAATCTTCTTCCAGTATTTTAGGTTTTGGCTTCCATTTTAACCATGATAATTTTGCAGAATTAGAAAAAAAAGTGGTTAATTCAGCAAAACTGCTTTAAAGCCATTTTTCTAATCATACTTCTAAGCTTTTATGTGTCAGGCTCTACCAAACAAAAAATGCTTATACATTTCAAGGAATATTGTAGGCACTTCTGCTGAAGTTTAGTGCCTATGTGCTTTTAAAAACAAAACGAAAACAAAAAGCACCAAAAAAACCAGAAGCCATTATCTTTAAAATATCACAGCCAGCAACTGTAGTGGCGGCATTTTTCCTGTTCCTACACTTACATCCACTTTTGTTTTATTCATTTGCTAAAGCATTCCAGTGTGGTCAGGAGTCCCATATACAATGTTCTCTTCACCACAGCAGAACTCAACCCCACACCTCCACAGAACAGCTATAATTGCTGTGAGGAAGCACTCTCTGTTCCCCATGTTGGCTGTCACACTTCGCATAAGAGAAATAATTAACTGGAGCATGAATGCCTAAGAAGCTCTTTTGAGAGCAGGTCTTACATTCCCCTTCCTCCTCAGTGGTGATTGTGTTTTTTTCAGTGGTTAATGTAAAAAACATAAATAATCCAGGCAGGAGAGTCTGGTATCAAAAAATCCTTACCTCTCCCTCCTCTCCCCCTTATCTGTAATGCTTTAACCATATAGTCATGATAAAGCTATTTTGTTTTCTTGGTGGTCTAAAGTATTAATTGTGCCCAATAGAAAAAGCTTTGACTGCTCATAACTGTTGCTTAGTCTAAAATTAATTTGTGATGATTTTTCCTCCAGCTAGGGAGTATGAGTTTTAACTTTCTCTGCAAAAACAAAGCGTTTTATTCCAATCAATGTGTGGTCTTCAGATAGGCAAAATATTTTAGACTTGAACCTGAGGTGCTGAGTTGTGCAAGCCCTCCAAAAAGTTTTGATATCCAGATAGCAATGGAACTTGAGGACCTTTAATGTCTGAAAATGAAGGACCTACACTGGGAGGGTTTCAAAATTAGGAAGCAGCTGAAAAATACTTTGAGAATTTATGTGGATTAAACACACAAGTAGTGTACACATAAATATACCACAAATGATCACTTCCATACTAGAGAGAGCCAGGTAGGATGTGGTGTGCTCCCTTCTTTCTCCAAAACTGATGGTGGGACTTGTTTTCATTATCTTTCCTTTTAATCGTTGTTTTTACTGTGGTATTAAACTGAAGACATGAGCTTTATGTTCTGTTGGGAAAACAGTGAAATCTGCGACCACACTTGTAGCCATTCATTGAGAAGGGACTTCTGTAGTCTGGAGGAAGATGCTCACAAAATTGTTTCCTATTCTTGTGTCTTTCATCCTTGAAGCTGTCAGCTTTGTTGTTTCTGAAGAAAGCTGACACAAAAGAAAGTTTTCACAGAATCAAACCCAGTTGTTTAGGGCTGAGGCCATGCCCAGTCTTCCCATGCAGAATATTATAAACACATGTTCAACCTTCATCATGCTGCTTCCTCTTTCATTCCTGCTCCTTAAGGCATAAGGAACATCACATAAAACTTGGAATGGATGACAAGTATAGACAAAATTATATCTAAATTTTATTTACTGATGATGCACAAAGACTTGTAAATGTTAGTAGTAGTAGATTGTCGTTATGACTAACGTTTACCATAGATTTTGTTCTTTTATTCATGAACGGACTCTGATTTTGAGTTGCTTTCAGATTGGTAACAAAAGCTGATGAATACTTATCATCCATAATAATCAAGGTATGGATTATTCCCTGCTAGTCACAGTATGTCCCTTGTTCTACAAATGAATAAAGTATTATAAATAAGAATGTGATGAATGAGTAAGCCAGTTCCTGTTCAAAATTTCAGAAGTTTGCAATAAAATTCCTGCATAAGTGAAAGATGTTTGTCACTACTTTGCAGCTGACAGAGTATTTGTGAGTTACAAGTAACACAGCTCCAAGCATCAAAGCAATCAAACTTTGCTCCAACACTCTAGGCACTACTACAGTGCAAGCCCTGCCATTGCAAAAAGGTATCTGCATCAGTGTCAGCCCGTCATAAAATTCTAGTGAATCTATGACTTGGGTCATTTCCTTAGCCAGAAGCAGACATTCTCCTCCTCATCACACTTCTTAGACATCTATAAGATGCACTCTTTTGATAACTAACAAGCATTAGAAAATAAGTTAAAATGGAAGTCTGCCTGGAAGATTTATTCACCTAATCATGGTATAAAACTTAAGGCTTACACCTGCACAGGGGCTCCAGATGGACTTACCAGCCCACATGCACAAAATTTGGCTCACTCAAATATCCTGCTCGCTTCTTTACTATGTCCTGTCTTTCACTGGCTTTTCACCCATGGAAAATCTGGTTGTGTAGGCTAGAATTGCATTGGGCTTTGGATAGACATTCAAACTGAAGAGGGGAATCGAAACCTGGTACAGACGGCAGTACGGTACTGCAAGGTAGATGCTTGCCTTTTTTTTTTTTTCCTGTCATCAACAGGGCTGAGTGTCTTATATTCAGGAAAAGAGGAATGAAACTACTCCATTTTGCAAATGGAGACTAGAAGGACTAACTTTCAGCACAGAGTTGCAGAGACAGCAATTAAAGCATGCTCTTTCAAATCATAATGATCAAATTCTGCAGGAATATAACATGGAAATTCACCAGAAGACACGTACAACTGCCAATACAACTTATAAGAGGCATTCTTGACTTTGTTTACTTAAAAGGTCTGTGATTAGACATCTGCAAATACTAAACGTAAAAGATTGAAATAGCATATTATTTTGCTCAGGTATATTTTCATACGCAAAAAATTCACCTGAGAAACAGCACATTCCAAACATCTAGAGGAACAAAACTCAGTACAGATATAAACTATTGTATAAAAAAAATCTGAAAAACAGTGAAACCAAAACATGGTTCTGTATGTAATTGAACCAAGTATAGAACCTGTACATCTAATTCTTGATTGAGCAAGATCTTGAATCATTTATCCACTCCTGAGTTTGTTGAAACCAAACTTACTTCTGTAAAGTTAATCATGTGCTGTGTACCTTCTTGAACAGGATCTTGAGAGCAAACCTCAGAAAATACACACAAATCTTCCTGTATACAACAGATTTTTTAAAGGCAATTCTTCACTGAAATCCACATTAAAATGAAAAGACAGAGAGGAATGAGAAAGCAAATCCACTAAAGTAGTTACGTTAAAGGAAGTAATGTTTTATGGTTTCTACCCTGTACCCTGCAGTTAGAAAAGCAGAATTTCCTTAAATCCAGATTGAGTTGTGCTTATTTATACCAGCAGGGAATGCAAACCTGGTGTAGTAAAGAATACCTAGTTTAGCTAATACATAGCATATGCTGCATTGTACTTTCTTTTGAAAGATTTTATGTAGTGTTTCATAAAGCAAAGACCCACAGAAAAATAACCAAAGAATTGACACACCAAGCTTCTTTCTCTTAAATATGTTTTTCTGGTTTGTTTATAGAGCAATTATATAAAGTGCTGTAATTGCTGCTTACTTTGGGAAAGGTTTAGCTCCACAAAAACGCAGACTAGACCAAAGATACTTTGAGAGATTTTAGAAAAATACGCAGTGATGCCAAACTACTGCACCTATGTAGCATTTGGGGTTTCATGGTTTTTGCCTTTTGCAGACAAGGGGGAGAAAATCAAAGTCTGCAACCCTGGCAGTTGTTTTACTTTAGGTGATGCATTCCATTTCATATACATTTGTTACAGTAGTTAAGCAAAACAATGGTGCTTCTATTTTCAAGCCATGTTATTTCTTAACATGTACCAGAGCTGTCATGCAGGCAGCCTGTTTGCCTGCTCTGCGAGAAGGTTTTATATTCCAAAAGGCTTCCACCCCCTACTCCCTAATGGTGAAAATAAATCAATTTCATCTGCTGGTAGTTTCATTTCTTCTCTCCCCCGCTCCCCTATTTTTTTTTAACTTCCCTCTCCCTCCTTTGTGGGCCCCTTTCCACAATGCCATATGGCAGCTGAGGGAAGGGTAGAGTAATGATCTGCATTTTTAGCTCCTAACAAAAGATGCAAGAGTGTCAAAGAGGCTCATGAATGCATGAGACATACATGTATAGAGAAAGTGCCTCCAGTCCTGTCAGGAAGGACTAAAGAGAAGCCTGATAAACCTGACATCGCTTTAGCGCAAAGAAAGGCAGCAGTGCTTCTCTGGGTAGTTCATCTCGCTCCCATCCATCTCCCCCCCTGCCTCCCTCTCTCCTCCCACCCCTTTGGTTCCATGCCAAAATCCCATTAGCTCTATTAATGACATGTGGCTCGAAGTAAAAGCGTGTGGCAGAACAAGAAAGGCACAAGATCAACCATCCTATCTATTCGGTTTTGATACATGTATCACGAGACAGAAGTATTTTAGCAGGGCCGGGTCAGCCTGGCTATGTGAAGAGCAAAGAGAGGAAAATGCAGCAAGACGCTGTAATCAGTTCCCCAATTCATCTCCCAAAAGTCTTAACATATGAATAGATGAAATTTAATTTTTAAATGCTGAAAAACTTTTGAGCATTCATGTTCAAAATGCAGCTTGGGCTTTGTCTGCCCCTCTTAGCTGTTTAAACACACACCCGATTGATTGGCACTGTATGGCAGCACGGATACACACACCCTGTACTATTTCAACCACTTACTTAGGACTCAGATAAACAGAAAAAGGCACAACCACATGCTTCTGTAAGAGTCCAAAACTCCAAAGCTTACAGACAAGGCATTTCAATACTCAGAAGGTGTTTCTCCCGGACTATGTTTAAGGGCTGCCTCCACCAAGGTTTGCTGCATTTCTTCATTATTTAGACCTAGTGTGCTTGTCACTTGATTTGCCTGTATGGTGAGATTTATAAAAGCATTTTAAAAAGAAAACAAACAATAGGTCTGTTTTCAAAATGAAACAAATCCTAACTTTGGCAAGCAACGAAGGTGATGTCTGTTATAAGACAACACCTTATTTTATTACAATGAAGTTGTAGAAAAGTACCAGAGTATTGATTGGCTATGTAATAACCATACTGTTTTGTTCCCTGTGCCTCAAAAGGATACTCCTGCTTAGCCCACTGAAAGTCAACAGTTAAATTCCATTCAGAAGTCAGTGAGATTTGCCACAGTCCCAGTGCTATTTTAAAAAATAATAAAAAATTTAATAAGATATTTTAAAAAGCACCTGAATCAGCTCCAGAGGTATAAATTCAATTTTTCAACATCTGCACATGCATTCCTTATTAGCCCCAAATAACTCAGAAAATAACTATCGACCCGTAGTCGTCTCCAGGGCATAAGTGTAAAGTTGAGAGTTTCTGTTGGATTTAGCTGCACTTAAGGCCTGGCTGGATTTGCTGCTCATGGCAACCACCCTTTAAACCCATAAATGTCAGTTTGAGCAGAACTGCAACAAAACACGCCAGCTATTCAACACTTCCTTTTCTCTTTGAGAACATCTGTTTACATAGCTGATGTCCACTCAACAGGGTGTGGATATTTTATCAGCAACATAGCCGTTGAGGCTGCTCGGGGAACCAGAAATCTCTCTTCCCCCGCCTTTAACATTTGTATTGCATATAAGTTTAACTACCAGTCTTGTACAGTCTCCTTCCAAAAAAATTTTTAAAGGTCAAGCTATGGTGAATTTAAGCATGATTACAAACACAAGGCAAAGAAAAAAAAAAAAAAAAAAAACAAGCAAAAACCAGAATCCTGGATACAAAGCTGTTTAATATTTTGATTGGAAATGCCAACAGTCCCTGCAATTTCAAAGATCCAAGTGGCTTTGGTTTCTAGAATCATCAGTCTTGCACAGCTTCCTTTCAAAAAAAATTTTAAAGGTCAAGTTATGGTGAATTTAAGCATGACTGCAAAAACAGGAAAAAAAGGCAAAAAAACAAAATCGTGGATACAAAGGTCTTTCATATTTTGATTGGAAGTGCCAATAGCCCCTGCAATTTCAAAGATCAACTGGCTTTGGTTTCTAGAATCAGTGCTTTTGTGGACATCAGCCATACATTACTGATTTCATCTTGATTTCTGCCAAAATCTGAGTATCTTTATGAAAATTGGCAGCATTTCCTTGTTTTTCTATCCTGACTTCATGTACATAAAGACCAGTAATTTTTTTGGGATATGAAGCTACTTGTTCTCAGCTATACCAGCTCAGTGACATAGTAGGCACAAGATCAGATACATCACAGGAGAGAGGTAAGACAAGTAGACCCTTCTCAGCAAGGATACCAAGACCAGTTAACTCACACTATTTCTGTTCTGATATTATTGGACAGAATGCTTACAAATGAAAATACGTCAGCACTCTGGGATATGTGATAATGGGCATGTCTCCAGCCATAAGACAGCCATGAACTGATTTCATGCTTTTCCTCATCAGTGCTTCTTTCTTCCTAGTGTGAGAGCCTTTGCTCATCTTAATTTTATCCTTGGCACTGTGCAGCCGTTAGTTTCCTCAGCCCAAAACCTGTCCCCGTTACCCCTCAGCTGTATCAGAAGCTAAGGTCCTGCTATGTTTGCTGGTGTAAGCTGGATGATATTACGTCTGGTATGCACAGACTGTGGCAGCACATCCACTGTGGCACAGGAACTTGAGGCAATACTCTCAGCTTTACACATTTACATCTTTGTGGGCACATCAGTCACAGTGACTCACTAGCTCCTGACTAGAAATTTCTATACTCATCACAGTGAGCTCACCTGTGGTTTGGGGTTTAGCTCAAACTTTCCTTCAGTGCCTGCTTTGTTCTATATAAAGCTGATAAACCAGCACATAAAGTAGAACTGGTTTATGTCCCTTTTTCAAGAGCCCAAAGGATAACTTGTACTTCTCTCTTCTCTTACCATACGACGTAGTTGAGGCCCATTATTTGGAAACGCGGAAAAAAAGTATTGCGGTTTTAGAGATTATATGCAGAAAAAATACTTTATTTTTTTTCTCTAAGCACTAGTTAAAAACTGGAAATATTTTGATGGAGAGGTAGATGCAAAGGTAGATAATCTCTTGACCTACAGAGGCATGGTAATACTTCCTGTCACCACAACAGTGACATCTCTTTTGGACTAGAGGTATCGTTTTAACATGCAAAATGCCAAGGCTGCCAGTATAAAACCAAAAGGCACCTTATTTTTCTGAAGGAAATTACTTATTTCCTGTGCTGATCAAAACAAACAACAACAACAAAAAAATCACATCAGTCTTTGCAATATGGAACAATATTGTTTGATAACTCCTTTGATCTAAAGACAGACAAAAGGCACAAAGGTCAATAAAAAGCAGATTCAACATTTAACAGATAATCTTGACGAATGAACCACTTGGGTTCACCACTAAGTGACACTCAAGCAAAGCCTTTTTTTTTTTTTAATTCTTCATAATGCCTCAAGTGTTCAGATTTGGTCCCAGAGAGTAAAATGCTTTCTGCAAAGCTGTAGCAGGGAAGCATGAACTATCTAACTTCTTCCTCCTTGCTTGGATTAGCCGAGCTAGAGAGAGGCCTGAGAGTGAAGTGACTTGAGAAAGGATCATTGCCTGGTTTAATAGTCACTTGATGGGAAATATCAGCAAAAGAGTAAGATGGGGCAAATCACAGGGGGTTTAAGTTTTGGATTAGAAGAACTTTCTTCCAGTATACTTTCCCTCCTCTTAGTCATAATTTCAGATACCACGCTTGAAATTGCAAGTACAGCACCTCAGGTCTATCTGGCTATAGCAATTTTTTCCTATCTAGTAACAATTCATTTCTGTTAAAATTCTATTACTCCCAGCTATTTCTCTCAAGGATTGTAACAATTCTTCTGAAAACAGATCAGCAGCTTTGGTATAATCTTACTCCATATAACTGGAACAAGGTCCGCTTCTAGTAAATCCCACAACTAGATGTGACAAGAATAGAAAACTTTTCATTTCCTCCCTGCCACCCAGACAGGTAGTAATGAAAGACATTTTGAAGTTTTCCGATTCCAGATGCAGTGTTAATTGCCAGCCCTCCGTGAAAGAATGTGGTTAGTGTTACAAACATTTTTCCCTACAGCTTTGACATTAAGCAGGGACAGCACAGGAGGAGTCATTTCTCATGTGGGTGGTTGACAAATTAAGGAAGTTAGTGTGGAATAAACATGTAGATTCTAACAGATTAATTAGAGGGCATTTTCATTATCATTGATGTTTATGAAACAGACCTTGTGTGTAGATAAATTAAAACCGGGGCATGTACTATGCTATGGCTAGACTTGACACATTATACATACAGAATTGAAAGAAAAATTCATGTGGGCTCCATAATTTCATCTCAAAGCCCCTAGTGCTGCATTTCTTTATGTTTAGGTGGATTTAGTCTTGCTCTATACACATGTTGTTATGCATAAGATTAAAACCAAAGGCCTTATTCTGTTAGTGGGATGATTTGCAACATTTTTCAAGTTACTCCAATTTGGCTGCAGGCATTATTTTCTTTTAATCTTTGGACTGCAAGCATGCATTTTTTGTGAGCATCTGATATTCAAATATTTAGTATTTCATTTTGCTTTGTTATATGCAGCTATTATAAGAATTTTGGTTTTCTTCATTACAGGAGTAAGAAGAATGAGGAAGAAATAGTTTGGCTCTGAATCTGTGTGGTCAGGCAGCAGCTCTGGAGCAGTAAAACACCTTAAGGAACATGAAGCATCTCGGTTCTAAGCTGTGGCAAACTTGCTGCTAGGTAAAAATTCATAGGTGCACATTATTAAGCTATATTACATGCTGAATTTAATTTTCTCTGATCACATCCACACAAGGCAACTGCCTATGCACGCACTGTCCCAGCCATGATGGGTATTTTAAGATCCTTGCCCAGATAATTCTTTTTTTTCTGCTCAGGGCTCTGATGAAGAGCTGTTGGAAAAAATATTGTGTTTCATGTTACATCGTAGTGGGAACATTTTAGCTGATGAGCCTAAAATTCACCACCTCTGAGCAAATGAGTGCCTGAAAAATAGTCTCTGGATATTCTAATGTTCAGAAAATTTATACAAGCAGTGGAAAGAAGGAGAAGCATCTCGCCACCAAATTAATTTTGAAATGGGCATGAATTATTTTTATACCAAACCAGATTGTATTCAGTAGGGACTAGCTTATAAATCTTCAAAATTAGTGATGTTCAGTCTATACAGATCACAGCAGGTAACTTACTTGTAACTCCAGAAATATATCAGGAGCCTTAGCAGTGGCTATTTTGAATATAAATTGTTAGTTGTTAGAAATCTTCACACAGGTGTAAGTGCAGGGCAAAGTGCATTTAGTTTTAGAAGGAAGAGTCAATGTCCCTACATAAAAGGGGCAGCCGAAGGATTGTTCATAAATGTGCAAATCTCATCCACCAGAACCATCAGATTACAACAAAAGACTTCTGAAAAGAACAAATGCCATAGGCCAATAGTTTTTGAGGACATTCAGGATTCTCTGAAACCCTGTAAAAAGAACCTTATGGTAGCAAAGTCAGCAGCATCTGAGGCCGAGTGTAAGGCAGAAGAAATAAAGAACCATGATAATGTTTAAACAGGGGAGCAAGCATGCTCTGCTCTCAGCCAGGGCTCCCTGCTTCCTCTCCCTCTAAACCTAGCCCAGACATCAGCCTTGGACACACATATGCCCCTAGATTCAGAAGGTATGACGTGACCCCAGCTCCTGCTCGAGACATAATGCAGCTCTCTGTGTGCTGCAGGATGGCTGGAAAGCAGAAGGGCTCAAAGTCCACATTTTGTACCTTCAGTGCAGCAGAGTTCAGTCAGCCCAAGAGAAATCTGTTGCTCCAAACTCATGTGGTCAATGAATCTCCAGGCATCCTATCTCAGAGTTACACTGCCACAGAAGATTCTTAGAAGGGCATCGGTTATACACTTAATGGCAGAGTTAAAGGAATCCAAAGGAGTTTCAGGGGGAAGAGGAGCAGAGGAAACTAATAATGTTATTTTGGGGCCACATTTCAAACCACCAGGCTTGTTTTAAATTCCGAAAATTTCTGTTTTCAAAAAGTCTTGCAGTCAATTTTGACTACTTAACTCCCAAAGGTGAAATCAGAGAATACATCTGTGAGCCATTATTACAAATTAACATGTTTCCTGGACATCTTGGTCAAAAATCCCATCCAACCAAAAAAAAAAAAAAGCGCCTCACACCACCACCTCAGCATCCCACCATCACTGAAAAGTATCTTAAGACACCATAGAAACTCTGAAAATCTTCTTAATAGTTCTCCTTTTCTCAAATTGGAGTTACAAAACAATCTCTGCAATACTTGCCCTGTTAATTACAAGTAGTAAATCTTCAGCTAGAAATAAAGCACAGGAAGCTTCTGCAGTGTTAGATCTCCACCTATTCTCAGAAATACAAAACTGCTAAGTTCCAGACAATGCAGCAGAGGCAAAAGTCTTAGAAGCAATGCATTTCAAATCCTATTCTCATGAACTTGAAAAACAAACAAAAAGCAAGCAGCCTGATAAGTCTTGAATGTTGTTAGACTCGCAGCACATGCTACGTTGTATATAAATATAAATATGTATACAAATATGCACATTCTTAGCAAGTTGTCATAGCTAAATTGAAGATAAGTGGATTAGGAGAGTTTAGAGTTTATAAAGAACTACCATATAGTATTTAGCTTCTCTGCCAAAGCTGTGTTTTAAGACAAGCACACACATTCTGGAGAAAATCCGGCAATGTTCTTCCTTGCACATACAGTAGAATTTTTAGAGAAAAGTGCTGTACAGTCTTATTTGCCCAATTTTCTTGAGATACGAGGCTGTCTGCTGCAGCAGTGTTAGTGCTGATGCAAGTACCAGTAATCACCCAGGAATAAATGCATGACATTTTTGAATTTGGTGCACTAATCACCTCCTTAGAAAGCAAGATGCTGATAGCACAGTGACAGGACGTAATTCACTTTCTCTTCCCAGAAAACAACAGAATTTTATCTGAGTATTACATGGGGAGGCAAGTTCTTCCCTGTTAGCTGGCAGTGGCTAATGGAACAGGTGGCAACTTTGGTGTAACACATATGAAAATGGGTGTGAGATCAGGTGTGATGAAATGTAAAGGATACCTCTGGTAAGCCTTTATCATCTTACCAGCCAGTCATGTGGACTGTTATCTTTCCCAGAAGACCTTACACCCTCTACAGGTGTAATAAAATAAAATAAAATTTCAGCACGTCATACACAGAGTTGTCAAGGTTTAAAGTTCAGAGAAGGGGCAAAAGGCAGATGTGTGACCAGTCCAGGTGAAAAGCAAATTAGAGAAGAGGAAAGATGTCGGAATGGAGGCATAGTTAACATCACCCCATCACTAGCAATTATTTAGATTTTGTTTATCATATCTATGTTTAACCAGCTATGGAGTCCCTCTCCCTATGAGCTTCAGGAAATACTTCCTTCTAAAAGTGAGTGGTAACTCAAAGGTAATGCAGAGACAAGTACAAATCAGAACTGAAAATGCCATTATTTCTGAGCTTTGGTGACACCTGGATTTGGATAAAGTACCATGTTCTAATTATTACTTTTCATTATTCCCAGATGAGATTGTTATGAAAATTATTTAGGAAGACATCAGAAAACTGCATTCGGGAGACGCAAATTCAATTTTGTGATGCCTTTGTCTTTTGATCTTACTGCCCTTCCTGTTTTGAAATAAAATGGCTCATGGCAGACCACTGAACTGTAGTGAGAGATAAGGCTCTGAGGTGTTTAAGCCCATGGATCTTGTGCTGCATAGCGCAGTATTAACTTGCCATAAAATTTGTCCTGTTTTCACATGCACTGCACCATTAGGCCTTCCCAAAGTTGTTTTCTTTGCTTTCAACTGCAATGAGCATCTTTGGCTAGCAGCTTACAAATTATTATTTTGAAGTACTGAAAACCCACTAGTAAGATAGGAAAGAAATAATTCACTCTGTAGCCTTTGACTTTTTTGATCCAGTTCTATGCAGTATAAATCTGCATGCACCTACACCCAATCCATACATTTAAAGATCAACATTAACTGCTCTGCAATATTTGTTCTACACTGTAAAATTTCTCATAATTCCAAATATTTTATAATCACAGGAAATAAGTACAAGTTTTTACAAGTCTTTAAGCAATTTTTTTCCAATAACATCCTCGCAGTCTAATTTTAATTCTTCCCAAGGAAATTGGCCCTGTAGGATTGAATTATAGCAATAACAACTGAATTTAAGCTGCTTATCTGGGTAATCATGATTACGTCGCCTTGTATTCATGGCTATATATACATATGTGCAATTTCATCTGGTTTTTCTTAGTCAGCTTTATTTCATATCTATTTAAGCAAGAGCTAGTAAAACTGAAACGAGGACATTTTGTGTAAGATAACTCTTATGCTTATGGTAAATCCACAGGAGAGAAATATTTCTGTGTCTTAGTCAAATATGTAGATTCTCTGATCATATTTCGGATTGTACTGTGGTCAGTACAACCCCCTTTGAAGTCAGTGGCAAGTAGCCCAGTTAGAGTTGCACAAAACCTAACTTTTCCATTGGAATAAAACCCACATGTGCAAAATAATTATGTTCCATTTTAAAATCAAACAGTTGCTTTTAAAAATGTGTTTTCCTTGAAAAAGTGTTTATTCCCAAATAAATGTTGCCAGTTCATCCGTATGTTGTTCTAATTTATTATTTTTAGTTTATTTGAAAATATTTCTCTGCTATGACACTTCTAAACAAGCTTTTTCCTACCCTAAAAGGAATATAGAGCCTCACCAACAGGATTCATTAGGTTGCAATTTATGTCTCTTTCCGAAGGCCAGTCATTCTGAGACAATACCATTTTACCACCTTTTTATAAGTCTTGAACTTATGTCAAAGTTTTACACAGAAAGAGAAAGTCCACAGAGCATCAGTTCCAATATTAGTCTGAGAACTCTGATAAATCTCATTTATATGGATACTGCTGCAAGTCATACATTTTCTATAGTAATCTTCAGTGATAACATTATTACAATGGAAAATGTGGAAAGGAAATAATTTGCATTCTTATCCAGTGAGGTGAACTGACAAGGAAAGCTGAAAAGCAGATCTCATGAGCTTCCTATGTAATGAAAAGCAAAGTCAAGAACTTTCAGTCTCTGGCGTGTCGACCTGTTACACGCTTTCTGATTACATTCACCCAATAATTGCTGCAGTCTTTATGGGCAACACTTGGATATAATTTCTTTCAAGGAAAGCTTTAGATCAGGTTAAAGGAAAGTCCATTGCCAATTCTTAGCATTCGCATAGTGCACATGGTTATTCCTGTAGCTCAAGAGATTGCATTACAGCCCATAATTCCCTTTTAACCCTGCCAAACTCCCGCTGCCATGGCAACTCTAGGTGTCTTTGACAGACAAGCAGTGAAGTTTTCTTGGCATTCTCTCCTTTTCCTTTTAACAAGCTTTGCTCACTGCCAAGCTTGCTGTAAGGACTCAAGTTACTTGAAAATACAGGTTTGAAGGAAGTATAGATGTAAATCATTGAAAAAGATCAGATATGACATGAGTTAGGACCAAATACTCTGATAAGCAACACAACTTCCAGATAATAAATCTATAGTTATTTCCAGGTAGGTTATCTATGTGTGTTTTCTGCTGGGCAATACAGAAGTTTAAAGGAATTCAATATCAACTGTAGGTGCTTATATATAGCATTTACTGGTAAACCTGGAAATAAAGAAAAGCTTTGCCTCAAGTCTGTTACAAGAATACTTGTTATTTACTGCTAAGTGTTGTTTATTATTATTATGCTGGCATATTTAGAGAGGCTGTTTAAATATCTTCTTTTTCTTTAGAGAAACAGACATTAGTTGCTAATGAAATTTCTTTTTTCCTTGTTGCAACCTGTTCGCGGTTATTTTTGGATAGTAATGTGCTCTGTTAGTCAGTTTGCTGTTGAATTTTATATGCTTCCACCTCATGATTTGCATCCAATCAGGTTTTCACACTGCACAGCATCTTGCCTCATGCTTCTAAAAGGAAGAGATGCCAAATTCAGGGTTCTTTTAACTCCACTGATTTTTGTGGATTTCAACACAAGAACTACACATGTCATGAAACTGTGAAAATGCCATATTATCCAGCTATTCAGATCTTTCATTTGCAGAAGTCTTCGATTCAGGCTAACTTTGGTAATCCTACAGGCCAAGTCCCCAGTCAGTAAATAGGATCAAACCTGTGTAGCCCACTAAATGTCCTATTAGGCCACAGCATGGCTCCAGCTTTCCTAGCTCCACTTTTCCAGCTTTATGATATGGGAGGAACACAGACTCACCCACAGTCCCAGCAGAAAACACTAAGTACAGATACCACACTCCATCCCATTTTCAATTCTCTTAAGGCCTTTGGAAATTTGCAGCTATTACATCAGAGACCCACCAGGGTCTCTGTAGACAAAGTACAACTCTTACATTCCTTCTGCCCTATATCATGATGAGAATTGGCTGCTTTATTTCATAATACTGCAACCTAAAAAAAAAATAATCTAATTTCAAAACATTTTTTTCTCCCTCCCTCCCAGTTGCACCATTCAATTCCTATCATCCTTACAAGCCAGCAGGAATTCATGATCTTGCACAATAAATGAACAGGTTCTGGTTGTTTGGTAACCATAACTTCTCAGTGATTTATTAGGACCCAAGTGTTGACAGGAAAGAAGTGAATATCCTAATTTGCAATATATTTGGGACAATTTCTTTGGAGGTTTATGTCATGTGCTCACAGTAGGTGCACTCTTTCTTGTTTGTGCAAGTGTTAATGCTTCCTTATCCCAGTGTGACAGCTGCCCATCTTCCTACAGTGCTTTCATGAACAAGCTCCTGGTTATGCTCAAACGGGTAGATTTTTCTACAGCTCATCTAGAAGCCTCTGAAAATATATCCCTGGAAGTAAACGAACGTGTAAGGGTAAGCCGAATCTGGGTATATCTTTCAGACGTGAACTTTTAATTCTAATTTCTGAGTCCAGAAAAAAAGTCAAATTCCTGCATTCCTAGCTGTATTGTGTGATAACTCATGTTTGTAGAGAAAAGAACTGTTATCAGGTGACAGATTTCCAACTTTTAGACCTTTTAAAGTAAAAAACCTTATATGCTGTGTGTTGCCAATGCATTTTGCTTTCTCATCTACATAAATAACAATAGCAGCCAATGCTCAGGGCAAGACTGTATGAATACAGCTCTGAAGAGAAGATTAAATAGAAGCAAGTGGCTAAACACAACACTAGCATTCCTGTCAAATTATTAAATAACTAATTCATTAAACCACAGAGCCAAATTAGAAAAGCTGGCCATTTGTGCATGTAGACACACTGCAGTTAGGATAATTGGGACCAGCTGTTGTACTGTTTTGCTGCTGGAAGGGATCCAGTACTGTCTGAAAGCAACGCCAAAACATGGAGGCAGGCTGCAGAGTGATGATAGTGTTTTTGCTTCTACCCTTCGAGCCCTTTTTCCTGAAGCAGTTTATCTGACAGCTACGATGACTCAAGCTCTGTCCAGCTCATCTAGCAATCATAAACCAGCTGGAATTATTTGACTCTGAATTAGTTGGTGAAAAAGACAAACTGAAACCTCTCCCAGTAATCCATTATGGATAGAGTTTTACAATCCCAAAACATACGCCCACTTTCTTATCTGTTACACCAGGACTAAAACCAACATTGTACCTAGATAAAAAGACAAAATATCATGAAAAGTAAGCTTTTTAATTAGGTATGTTCTAATTTCTAGTCCCAAATGTTTTCCATAGGGAAGAACAAACTATTGCAAAATCCCATTTTTAAACTTGGCAATTCAGATATTATTGCAAAGCACAGTATGAGAGCTCACAGAAATGCGAGCTATAAAGGGTACTGCAAGGAGGTCTGAAAGAGACTGTGCATTAAGTAATCTTTTATTCCATGACACATATTCGGGTGAAAAAAAAAAGTATTTAAGTAAAATTTTACAAAGCCTACAGTAATAGGTATACTTTTGTGAATTAAATTCTCATTTCCGAAAAAAGAATCTAAACAGTAACAGTGAAACTGTTATATTGCTTATATGCTGTATGTCAATTTATAAAATATCCTTTTCTATCCTTTATAACAACATTCTTCTCTGAGAGAAAAGTATCTAATTTTATAGTTAAAATGCCACAGATATGCTGTAATTCTGAGATTCGAAGGTGTAAGGAACTTCAAGCACCTCTGTCTTACAACTGCTTGTTAACATGATGCAGACAATAAGCACCTGGCTCTATTGTTTCACCTGCCTCAAGCAACAGATTATGATGCTGAAGTTGCTGACATTTCTCTACTTTTAAAAAGATCAAAACTGAATGAAAACTTCTAGAACAGAAGCTTGGGGGGAGGGGGGAATATATAAACAACTTAAAAACCCAAATGCAAACACACCAAGCCTTAATACCAAGATTATGCTCAAATTTAAAAACATTGTTTAAACCAAAAAAGGTACTTATACATTTTGATTTCTTCCCTTGATTGAAAAGATTGTATTTTTCAGCTTAATTTGAAACAGTTTTTTATTATATGCCTGTCTGTTCTTTTGTTTGCTTTTCATCTCTGAAAATAAATTTTTAGAAGAGAACCAGAGATGATAGACACACGAGTTCCAAACTGTAACACACCATTAGTATGTTCTGCCAAAACTGATGCTCTATATCTGGAACCAGAATCACGGCACATTAACACAGAGCTATACAACACCTGAGTGATTTACTCCTATTTAAAGTTTGGAATTGTTAATTCAGGCTTTACACAGCTTTGAGAAATCAGGCTAATATCTTCTTGGCACAGTGCTGTGAGCTGTGGAAGCATCCCCTGAGGTTAGAGCTCGCTGGGGATCAGTGCTGGAAAGGTAGTGCCTGAGCGGGCACATGGACACAGATAGGGAAGGCTTATTGCAACAGAAAGTAGCATTCTGCTGTATAAATATTTCACACCTTATCTAGGGAGGCATCAAATAATCTTCACTGCAAATTAAGCCTCTGTTAATCCTATAGTCTTCTCAAGTAAATTTCTGAGGACAGCTAAAAAGGTTTTTCCTTGATTAAAGACTCCAAATCCACCTATAACTTGTAAGTCAAGGCATTCTCCTCCGAGCAGATTAAAAATTGTACAAGAATAAAAGAGGCAGCATTAATAGCACTGCATCTGTAGGGTACAGTTTATTGTCAGGGTTGTGTTGAGTCATGTGTGAGGGTCATCTGAATTGAAAGCCATAGGCACAAGCACACTTTAAAGAAAATTGATGTAAATTATTAAAAGTATATTTTCATTCATATAACTAAACCCCCACTCACTCCCAGAGATGTTTTCCTCACCAGAAGAGCCCTTGGGATTATAATCTGAAATACATACTGAGGGTCAACAGAAAATACATTACTGCAAAACCTCTAACTCAGCAATTTAGAGCAGACATCTCACTAACATTACAATTAATCTTCCAATTTCCTCAGTTCCTTTTATCTTAGAAGATAAGTAGGAAAGGAATATGGCTGAATACCTGTTACTCAACTATTTCCTTAAAAACAAGACACCCTTTCTTGTAAATGTAAATAAAACTAAAGAGCCATCAGATTTAGAAGGTAATATTATAAAGTCTGAAGCCATATAAATGACAAGACAAACAGCAGCTAAGTAGATATATTTAGCCCATTTTAGCAAGTAGAATTAGGCATGACACTCCACTGAAATGCTATGCCAGTATCATCTGCCCATTTGCAAAGCACAGCACCACAGCGCTGTAAGAGCAAACCACGAAACAAACTGCAACTCACCAATCACCAAAACTACCCCCCAGGTAGAAAACTTGCATTTTACTTCTTGCAGTTTTAAGTTAGATATCTATCAAGAACTGGTTGTCATACAGCGATGAAGACCTTAACATGCACAGCCACAACTGCAGAGCCCCTATTAGGCTCTCCTAGAAATGAACCTGACCCCGGGGTGGGGGGCAGAATCAGAAACAAACCTCAGTGAAATGAAACTAAGGGCTTTTTCCCCACTGTGAAGTCTCTGAGAAAATGAAGGAAGGGAGGTTAAAGCGAGGATCATACAATTTTGGGAGGTTAAAGAGATGATTGTACAGTTTTTGTACTGTGCATTGTCCAGAAGCATGATGTTTTGTTTTCTTTCTTAGGTAAGTCGTAACATTATGCTCTAGTAAGACCTCTCTCATGTGGGGGGAAAACACTCTGAACTTTTGAGGAATCTCCAGCCCAGGCCCTTGCTGCTGAGCCTTACTTAGTGCTGTAAGACAAAATTAGGGATCCTTCCTCTGTAGAGGTAGAGCACGTAACTGCAAGCTGCTCCATGAAACTCTTCAATGTACCACATTCTTAAAAGCTGGCTTTTAAAATAAAACTACAGCAGCCTGTTTCAGTTTCGAGAAATACTATAGCAGGATTACAGAGTTCAGATGAATTATGGCCAGACATTGACATTGAGTCTGAAGATGGCTTTGTCCTGTCAAATTAATTTGTCTTCTGGAAAGCAGAAGAATACAAGGAGATACTATGTCTGTTTCTTTGTACCACTGACCCTTGAATGCACGATATTTATCCGCAAAAATCTCAAATGCACATACTTGGATTACAAACCAAAAGAATCTTTCACATGTCAACTAAGATCCTGATCTCTCAAATAAGAGCATTTGCTTGAAATTTCTCTACTATCTCAAGTAGAGAAATTCTGTGAAAGTATCTGTCTTTACTTCCAGGTTTTGATTAAATAATGATCTCAGACTGTGGCTGGTTTTAGGCTTAAGCTCTAATTATGTATGAGAAACTGGAGATAACCAATTTGGCCAAACAAAAGAGATTCAATCTACTTATATTTAATACACTAGAAGGAAAGATTTCTAGTGTATACACTAGCTTGTGCAGAAGGCTGTCCATGGAGAAAAAATGCTTTAAAAATTACTTGAACTTAAAATCTGATTTACATAACTAGAAATCTAACCAAGGCCAAAATGACTTGTGTGTAATTTTGAGTTGATGCAAGTAGGAATCTTTTATAAGATTTCAGAGCCTGTTTAAGTGTTTGCCATGTGGCAGAAAAAGAACTTATACTTAATGATCTTATTTTGTAATGATCATTCATATTCTTCATTTCATATGGGAAGCTATTTTAAATTTAATTTGCCCATTTTAAAGCATGGGTTTATTTTTCATTACTAATTAAAAATCACAAGGTCCACATCGCTAAATGCATTAAAGAGGAAGAATGCAGCCACTCGCCACTGGCTTGATATATCAGATTACAAATGCTTACCTGATATTAAATTCCCAGACACAGAAAACATGCTCCAAAGCATATAGTGTTAGTATTCAGTTAAGTAGGCAGGTGTTTACAGAGAGAGCAGACAGCAGCATGCAGAACTTCACCAGATAACCTCCAGAACTTGCACTGGTCATTGGAAAGCTTGAGCAAAGGCCATGACCAACAGAGTGCCCAGACAGGAGAATAAGGGGGTCGTGGTACTTTATGATGCTTGCAGGGAAAGAAGGTCCCTGTAAGGTCTCCCATGCCTCTCTTCACAAGAATCTCTCGGGTTTTTTCAAGATTTAGGAGCATGATGACTTCCACATGCAAATCTCAGAACACCGTATCAGTTTGTAATTCCCTGCTGTCCCTACCCCACCTCATTTAAAAAAAAAAACCTCTCATACATTAGTTCTGTTATCTGGAAACATTTGTCTTTGTCTAACATCTATTCAAGTACACTGTGAGATGTCCAGCAAAGCAAACAGTTATTTGGCTTTTTTGTGAGGGACTTTTCTTTGCGTAAGAGTAGTCTGGAAGCTCCTGTAGCTTCAGCTGCAAGTGAACATCAGTCTTTTTTCCATTCAGTGATTCTTTTGTCAGGATAAGCAGAGTTGGAGAAGGATTTATCCTCTACCCTGAGTCACAGGAAGAAAAATGATGGAAAACAGGTGCAGAGGAAATAGGTGTAAATGTGTACAGAGACTCACCATGTTGTACAGCAGGTCATCTTGCACTGTGGGTACACAGTTCAGAACTGATACCCAGGTGAGCGCTCTATACACCAAAAAGGCCTGGCTTCCCAAACATCTAATGTACATCCACATGCTATCCCAGTGACCATCTAACACAGGGCTTAACACACTGTACTTAGACAACTTGGTCCACCCAATATCTGCCCCTGGATCTGCAGTTGCTGGCACGTGGACATGCAAGCCCCAAAGCCCACAGCCCCACACCACACCAATGCACAAATCAATACTGCTGATCCCTACCAGTTACAGTAGGTACGCCTTACACTCAGCCTACCCACTTGCCAGCCCTTGCATCTTCTCAACTCCAGTCCCTTGCACCAAGCAGGAGGTGCACACAAGGAGGTCTCAAGCAGCCCTCAGACTCCATGGTCTCCCTAGCACCAGGCTCCTGCAGGTGCGTCACTCCCAGACACACATCCTGGGCTCCCAACTCACTCATTCCTCTTGTGAAAAAGCCCAGCTCAATATTCATTAACAATCACCTGCTCCTGGCACCAGACACCTGTGATTCATGAGCTCACCCCAATGTTTTTCCCCTACATCCCATAATGAGTCCTACACCCCCTTCAAGCAGCACTCCTCTCAGTCTGAAACATACCCTGGAGAGCCTTTGCTTTGAATCATTACAATGGGCATCACCCCCAGACCATTGGTCTGACCACCCTCCTGGGGCAGTCTCAAGAGAAGACTGCCAAGGTTATGGAGGTTCCTCCACTCACCTTTGCTTCTCTGTGCTCCTTTGTGTGCATGGATGAGAGCCTTTTGTCACATAACCTAACCATAATTGTTGTGAAGAAGGGAAGAGTTTGTGAGAGAAATCCAATTACCAGGATATGACTAGGGTTTTCAGATAGGTTCATTAGTGGACTGAGCAACCATGAAGTTACTCCACATGAAAGGCAAATAATGTATCAGTTAGGCTACCCAAGTTGCAGATTCAGTTCAAGCTGAATCCAAGCATATCAAAATAAAGTGAATTTCTGTGACACTGCATAGTCTCTGAACCATGAAAGTAATCTCATTGCAAAGTATTTGTAATCATTTTTGGACACTGTTAAATTTTGTAGAAAGCAAATTAGTTACAGTTGTGGAAAAAAAAAAACCTTGAAATGTCAACAATGCAAGCTTTTTGTTGATTGCAAAAGACATTTTCCATCTGGTCCCAAGCATGAAAATATCCTGAAGTGACCTGCATACACCAGAGCTCAGCTGAGCTGAATGATAATGTAATCCTGCAAAAGTCTCAAAACAGGGAAAAGCCTTCTCATTCAGAATAGATCCTTCTGCCACTGAAGCTGATAACAGAACTTCAATTGATTAATTTGACAGGATAGGTCTCCAAGTGATCCAGTATAATCGCTTTTGATAAGCAGAAAGATAAACAAACAGAAGCTATAAGCTGCATACGTTCGGGGCAAATAATTGGCACAGATGAAGAAACCTAGAATGACATCCCATCCCACTGATATTTGAGCTTTACAGTCAGAACACAGCTAAGATAAAATACTGTACTGAAACAGCTTAAGAACAGTTAATGAAAAGGATATTTTCCAATTGAAGGAAAAAGGAGCAGAAGAATTAGAGAGCAGTTGCAGTCTTAACAATGCACATTTTTACCCTCATTATAGGTTAAATTATGTGAAACCACAATATATTGTCTCCTACAACATACAAACAGTAAAAGCCAATTAAAATAAATCTTTACAGAAATGCTTGTAAACACACTTGTGGCTCTCCAAATGGATCTTGCAATGTATCCCAAAAATGGATACGAAAATCGTGCTATCAGCCCTTGTACAAATGGACTGTAAAAGGGGCTAAATTAGTCATAATAATATAATAATACATTCATATATTAAGATGAGAAAATTAATATTAATTACTATAAATAGCAAGGCTATAAATCTCACTAATAATGATGCAGTGATCTACAGTCTTTTGTTTTTTAGTCATCTTGGGTAACACTTTGAATAAGATCTTGCATTATTCCGATCCAGCTTGCCCATGTCCAATTTCTCCAATTTGCTAAGATATGTCATAAGAAATGCTTTGTAGATCTGCATAGAGGACAGCAGATGGTTTAGGGAAACATACTGGTTCTGAACAGGAAGAGGCAGTAAATTTCTTCCCACATCAGCAATCCGTGATTATTTTCAAAGCATACTAAACCATACAGATGTGCTTTTGATGTTCATTTGAATGCAGTGTTTTCTTCCAACTTATTTTCTGCTAAACTTGAAGTATTAGGTTCCGTCCTTTTAAATTTGGTTCTTTTCTGCAGTTATATTAGAAACTACTGTGTTCAGAGGCTTAAAATACCTGTAGTTCCATAGACTAAGTCCACACTGCTGAAGGCTGAATCACACCAAAGAGACATTATCTACATTACTTGTTTACACATACTTAACAAAACAGGACCCAAACAAACCTTCTGACAACTCAGATGAGGAAGTTTATCATCCATGGAAAATGGAAAAATGAAGTGATTATCAAAATATTTATATCAGTTATTACAATATTATTTTAATAAAACCCTAATTGCCAAGTAAGAAACCATCCCTCCAGGCCTAGCCTTTAGAAGGATGGGAGATGTGCACAGCATCTCAGGGGAAAAGGAAGCACAGAACCCACTGGCTAAGTCAGCCAAGCCACGTACCCATGGGGACTCCCTTATTGTTTTGGAAGAATCAGGAGAAGAAACTCATCAGCGCTTTTTGCAGCACTGCTCTTCGGAATCCAGCATATTTCCATGTACATGGGCCAACACACAAAAAGGCAAAATAAACTCCTCACTTTTCCTCCTGCATTTGCTTTCGAGAAGAATCCAAGTGTTTGACATTGCCAATATTCATGTCAGGTCCCAGCGCTAAGGATGAGTAATTCTTCCATGGCTGTGTGGAGGGAGAATTTGTCCTCCCTTCAGAGACAGTCACAGTTAAGTTCTAAATTCATAACTGGAACATAATTCTCACAGAGATTTACATGCACCAAGAGATTATGTGGCCTCACTCTGGAATGCTGCACCACAAAGGGAGTTTCTATAGTTATTTAAAGCAAGCCAGCCTTTCCCCAGCTATTAAAGAAATTTAATCTTCTTATCCCTATATGGAAGCAGTCTTTGTTTATGTAAAAAAAATCCCCTTGCCATGTCCTATCCCCACACCATTTTCTGTTCTTTTTCGCTTTGGCAGAGAAATTGTGAAGGAATGTGAAAAACATTTACTAGGTGTTTATTAGCAATTACCAAATAGTAAAAGCCAGCTAAGTTAATGGAAAAAAAGTTTTCCCTAGATTTTAGGTTAAATTTTCCTTTTCCCACAGGAAACTCTGTAAGAGAAGGACAAAGCAGCAGCAAACTGTGATGTTTCTCAGATAGTTCTAGCAAGGCTGACAGAAAGACACAGTTACATTCCACTCCCTTACTTCTCTGAACAACCAGGGTATCTGACCCCTCTATCTTGTAAGCTGCACCACTGAAACAGAGAATCAGGTGTATTCTTCAGGAGAAGAATTAGTTCAAACTTACAGGGTTTCCTCTGCTAGCTGCTCATGAAGACCAAAGCACAGGCAAGGCTGTTATGTTAGGCTGACTACCAGTGTCACAGGCAGCAAACAGAAGCTGCTGGTTTCTCCTAAATGCTTCCAGTAAGTGGGAGAGAAAGGTGTTGAATGGGGAAGAACTGCATAGGTGAAAGGCTTCTTCCCAAAAGCTTCATTGTGATGCCTTTTATATTGGTTTGTCAATTAATTTGTGAAATAGATGCATCTTGGATGTTTTCTAGTTGTCCTAAATGTTGTATTTGTGTACAGTGTCCTAATCAGTATTCCAATTACTATAAAGACAGCCCCAGGAAAAAGAATTAGGCATCTCTCCCACAAGAGCAAATCCCGTCCTTCAAATACATCATTCTTTGTTCATGCATCTGTCTTGGAGATTCTTGTGATAACGGGGGACAGTTTTGAGGAGAAAACAAACACCTTCTCTGCACAGGTGAAAGGATATCTGATTTATAATAAAATTTTAACATTACAGAATACTCAAAAATGACACAACAATTTTAGTCCAAAGTATTTGAGAATGGCCATATGGCTTCAGATGCAGTATCAAGTTATATATGATACTAAAGCTGATACAAAAATATAATCTCTTATCTGAAAATTTCACTTTTAGTCTCTTGGGTTTTTAATACTAGTTATAACCCAAGAATCTTGTGAAGGAAACAAATGTGTTTTGAATTTTTATATAGGGTAGAATAAGAAGCAGAGAAAACAAGCTCAAGCTCAATTGAGATGGACACCTTTATACACATAGAAAGTGAAATCTGATACTAACTGTTAGGCATGTCAAGGGGAAAATAGCAATGTTGAATCACTATTACATTGTGTGGACATTTTATTTCACATGCCAAGGTTTAAGCACTGCCAAGTTCCCTGATGTGAAAGGATCTAGAAGGTATGCTTTACTTCCTAAAAGTTTTACTATAGGCAATAAAAAGTTTAGCTTGATATCCAAATGGTATTTTACTTGTAAAAGTGGTAAGAGGTCCATCTGTACTCCTTACCATATCTGGCATTACTGCCCTAAGGATGAAGGGTCACAAGCCATCATTAAAAATAAAATGTTGCCCCAAAATTTCTCAGGTCTGCAAGTCATTAAGAAGTGATTTTCATCCTGACTTTCCTCAGCTGTACTATAATAACCTATGTATTTTTTTTACCCCTTTATTCTGATCTCCACAGTTCAGAAAACTTGCTTCTCTGCTGTGCTTCATGTCCAAGTTAACCAACATCAGCATACATAAACCATCTCTATTCTAGACTTTTTGGAACACACCTCATTTTAGTTTGACTAAAAAAACCCCTCAAAACCCAAAAAAGAGCGACTCGTCTCCTTTGTCTAAACTTTCCTCCTCCCATCTCTCTTGGGAAGGGTATGCCTTTCCCCACTTCCATCCATCATGACTGGGTACTTCTTCATTGGCCATTTGGATTGGAAGAAAGATTGTTTAAGTACCATCCAACTGGAGATGAATGATAACAAGAAAGAAAATAAAAGCAGATATGGAGGGGAAAGAGTAAGGCTATTAAGTGATTGTAGGTGGAGGCTGAACTGTGAGTTTCAGTATCTCAAAAGACTTTAGTATCAGACTTCTGAGGAAGTGGGAGGAATCGCAGCCCTGGGTGAGTGGTGCAGGGAAGCTGGGAATACAGGGAACCAGAGCCGTGGTGGGAGGTCAATGCGTGGGGTTGGTGTGATCAAAGGTGCTTGGTTCCCACTGCAAATGCCCTGGCAGGAAGCGGCTGGGCTGGGAACACTGCTGGAGGAAGACTTCTCACAATAAAGAGAGCGCTTCAGTGACCAAAGGGCTCCTCTCATGGTCCCTGGTGAGCCTCCTGTGCTGGTGAGGAAGGGAAGTGTAGTGGATACTCTCCACTAGTATTGGCTGTTCACTACATCCATTATCAGTGGCTTTACTTCCACTTCCATTTGGGTGGTTTTGTCCAAGACAGCTAATTTAAACTTTTTTCTTAGATTCTTGCACAAAGTTTGTTCATTACTAAGATTTTAAGGAGATGCTTTCAGTCACCTAAAAAAAAACTTCCTCAGTTCTCACACATCAAGTTGTATATTTCATAAGTGACCATACCACACCCTTCACTCAAGTTTGCTGTAGCCATTAATGTAATTCAGTGTTTTGGATACATTTGACACCTACAGACACTCACACTAGGAAAAGTGGAAAGAGGCAAACTCATCCAGTTTCAGTAATCTAAGGCATCTACTTTTGCTCTGCTTAAAGATCACAGCATCAGTATTCCATTTCTAACGAAACTCCAAGGGCAATAAGCACATTTCCAACAAACCAGGCATTTTTTGCAGATAGGCAGCAGAAAACAAATGTCCGCAGTGAAACAAGGAGCAAAGCACCCACCTGCTTTCCAGAGGCCACAAGCACAGGGCAGACCCCAAGGGAAGCCAGGGCTCAGCAGGTCCCACCAGCCCTTTAGCAAAGACAAGGAAACAAGGCAGGGCCGAAGTCCAGGAAAAAATAAAAGAGCAGCCCAAAGAGAGGGCTACAGGACAGGCCAGCCACAGCATGTCCCAGGAAGAGACTAATGGGCCCGGGGCTGAGCTTAAATAGGTCACCAGGCCCATGGTCAGGGGTGTGGGCCTCAGCTGAGGCTGGTTGAGGCCTATCAGTGCCCCTCAGGCCCCAGACTTGCAACAGTAAAAGGAAATTTTGTGTCAGTTTTCACAGCACATGGTGTGTCTGGAAAAATCTGATTTGAGCAAACTCGTGTCCTCAGTTCTGACTTTTAACCAGAAATGAGCACCAGGAGAGTTACCTGTCAATCTTTTGAGAAATTGTGGGTTCAAAATCCAATGGGAAGAAGAAACAAATCAGAAGACTAGATGAAAAAACAACAAAACAAAACACACGCCCTCCTCCATCAGATCATAGCATTACTTAATTCTTCCAAAAAAGATAACCAACGCCATATTTAGAACACCTTATATGTGTATAAAGTCATAAGATAGACACCTAAGGTAAATAAATTCCTATATTTTTATTAGGGAAAACTTTTTCCAAGGTTTTTTTATTATGAGGAATGACTGTAGGAGTATCTAAGGTTTAGAGGTGACATGATACAAAGATGGGCCATTTGTAATTACAGGAATTATTTGCTTTCCTTACTGTGTCACAAAGTTCATAAAGACCAGTTTCAGCACTGATTCTTTTTAAATCACAGTGGAAATAAAATACAGGTTTACTTTCAAAAGAATGCTTTTTTTTACAAATTTCGTAGTTGTCATACGTGTCAAATTGATTACAAAACAAAATCTATATAAAAGAAATTAACTTCTCTATCAGCTTTGGGGGCTAGATTGGATCTCCAGATGAACAAATAATAACAGCAAAATAGAAATATTAACTTTCATTATACATCTTTCATTGTCAAATTAATAAGAGTACTGATTTTTCCATAGCTTAGAGATCTATTTTAAGGAAAGCAAATAGTTTGTTATCAAAAAAATCTCTATTAACATTTAGAGGTGTAGTTGCAAATACAAACTCAATTAGGAATGTACAATTAAATCAAGACTGAATTCTGTAGCCCAAAGTTATTGATGGATGCTGCCCAGGTACAACTTTAATTCTTCATATCAACTGTACCTGGGAGACATAATTTGTAACCGAAGTCATCCAGAATATTTCTAATCCAGGAGATCTTTCCAGAGAGAAAGAGTCCCTCACAAAATCTTAACCTCCCTATATAAAAATATGTAGCAATATGTTAAATAAAGATGTTTCACAGTATAGTTGTGCATCATGTGTTAATGTTTTTGGATGCATGTCCAGTTTAATGCCTTACATTATTTATTCCTTCCATTCGTTTTGTTTTTCCCAGATAGAAACAAAGGGAAGAGGTAGTATCATGTAACAAATTAGTTCCTTGTGGAACATAAGCAAATGTCCCACAGATGGTTTGCAGACCATGATCAGTTGCTTTTTCTGCTCCACAGATAAGAGTTATAGTGTCCCTCTGCATGTACAGGACGTATAAAGTTCCCAGACAGCCTTCAGGAGTGCTGCTTCCACATGGCATGTTCACTGTGCCACAAAGATGAACATGAACGTGAATGTGGTGTGTTCACTCTGCTACTCACTGCTCCATTCCTTCTCAGATACAAGAGATGCAAACCAACATGGATGCTGGCAGAGTAACACCCAGGAAGATCCGGAGCCTGGAGGACTGCAGGTCTCTGGTAGGCACAACTCTGCAAGCAGATCAGGAGCTGGCAGTATACATACATACAGCCTCTTACAGGTCCCCTATGCTTGTCACATGCACCCTTGCCCTGTGCTTCCCTTGTATTTTAGTTATGGAAGCGTCAATCCTCATTTACTGGTTTCACCCAGGTCAGAATTTGTCTTTAAAAAGTCAGAAATTCAGTTCATTTCTAGACCTGGCTTACTTTTCTTTGACAGCATTGTCCTATCTTTCCTGCTCACAAAGAAAAATAATCTGAAAAATATTTGCAGTCTCATTGCAAGACCTATTCTTTTAACTCTCAGATGTCTAATCAGTATTCCTAAAAGCGCAGGGACATGATGCATAGATGTATTATACAATGAGCCAACCCACGAAGGGAAAGATGTCAAGATTTGACATGTACAAACATGGGAACTTTCAAAGTTATGTGTTGGGGTTGCTTTGAGCTGACCTCTGTCACTAATTCATCCCACATATGGTTCTTGGGTAAACCACCTTTTTGTTGTTGTTTTTTGTTCCTCAAAAAGAAAATCTATGTACCTATCAATCTATGCATGGTATCTATTTAATCTATGGCAAGAATTAAACTTTTTTGTACACAGCTTTCAGTTATTCACTGCTTGCTGTCATGAGTAATGCATGGCTATCACTTTCTATCAATACACAGTGGATGAATATGACGTTGCATTTTTTCCTGATGTCACCAGGTTCAGCATGTAATAAAAGCTCAGAGTTTAGGCTAAATCATAGTACCCCGTGCTCAGATTTATGTGAAGCTGCCTGGAGGGAGGATTCAGGGGCTCTTTCACAGCATTGCCATAGCATGCTGCGTGCGCTTTGTCCCTTGGACACAAAAAAAAGTTTTACTATGTTTATTTGGGGCATGTAGGACCCAGGTAGAGTGCCTTGGGGAAAAGAGCAAAAATCCTGTTTGTTCTCTCTTTAAACAGCCCAGGACAGAGGGGCAAGTGCTATGTGCTAGGTGTGCTTTGTTCCAGCTCAGCCAGAGGAGTGACACTTTTTGTAGGTTAGTTCACAGGGCTTTTGCATCTCTACTGTAAACTCATTCTGTTGACTTGCAGTACACGATGACCTTTTTGTTGGTTACAGAGGTCATAATTAAATTAACAGAACAAAATTCTTAATCATAACTATTTTTGGAAATCACTCCAATTCAGTCTTCTTATATTGGGCCAGGATACCT